>OZ007540.1:2324281-2708569 GCA_963931895.1 Eupithecia pulchellata
CGCCAGTCTTCATTTCCTAGAATATAGAGAGAAAAAATAAATTGAGGAATCTATATTATCAATATATTCATTCCAGTAAGAAGCAGCGAAATCTACATAATATCATTAAATGTTCATTCCGAGAGATTTGTACGAAGCAGCGAAATCTATATCATTAAATGTTCATTCCAGTACGAAGCAGCGAAATCTATATCATTACCTCTAAATGTTGATTCCAGTACGAAGCGGCGAAGAATCCCCTTACGGCTCAGTCCAAGAGTGCATATACGGCGGCAGCCAGGCCGGCACGCCCTCCCGCCGCCCGCGCCCCTCCGTGCCGCCCCCCGCGCCGCCCGCGGTCGACTCCCCCGCCGGCACCGTCTCACCGCCGAGGTAAAACATGCTCTATTCACTTCCGGTAAGGTACATTCAAGAATATAGGCTTTACCAAACAGAACGCGTTATTACGCCGCGTCAGGGTGCTAAGTTGACGCCGCGCTATAGTGCCGAACTGTGTTGTACTATAACGGTACTCTACTGTCACACAGAGCGGGCGGCGCGCTAGCTGTACGCAACGTTTTGTCGCTGTGTAACGCGTTCTGTTTGGCAAAGCCACGCAGTATCTGTCTCTGCTGCAGTTATCGATGCGCAGTCGATTTATTTTATTTGAAGGAAAATTTGAATAGTGCATAATGGACACTGGTTCCTAGTACCTACCTAATAGGATTTTATAAAATTTAGTTAAAACTAAATTACCTATTAGCCAAATTGATGGCTAAATTGTAATTATATTCTCGTGTAACTACCATTAATTTCAATGTTGTATACTAGACATCAATAAAAAAAAATAAAAGAAACTTGTGGTATGGTACATTCAAGAGCAGCATATGTCTCTGCTGCAGTTATCGCCTCAGCGCATTTGATTTATTTTATTGGTGGAAAACCAGAGGATCATTAAACTGATCAATTTGATTCTTTGTCCGCTTATTTAAGGTAAAGTGAAGAAGCGAAACCTTGGAGCAAAACAAGTCCCAAACCTTTTCTTATACCCATAGTCCATCTGTATGCCTTTTTGCAAAGAATATTTTTGATAATCCGTTGGAATTTATTTATAGATAAATTTTGCAACTCATTTAGAGTTTTGTTGTAGAAGCGTTTACATATATCTATACTATTATAAAGAGGAAAGATTTGTTTGTTTTTTTGAATTGAATAGGCCCCGAAACTACTAACAACCTAAACCGATTTGAAAAATTCTTTCATCATTAAAATCCTAAATTTTCCCTGATGAAGCCTATGAAATATTAAAAAAAAAATTAGCGATACGCATGAAAAATTTAATTTTTGTAAAATGCGAAGCCTGGCGGTCTGCTAGTTATTATTATTGTTATTATGTTCCTAATTATCTTGCGTTGTACAGATCAGCGCTGCCGCCGCCGCCGCCGCCGCCGGAGCTGTCCGGCTCGCCGCCGATGATGAACGGCGCCTCGCCGCCGCACCGCACTGCGCTAGACGCACATCTAGACCACATGCATGCGGTTATTGGTAAATATACATTTAACGCAAGATAATTTGTTACGGTACGAAATTGGTGAAAGCAAAGTCAAAAATTAGCGTAAAGAAAGAAAGGTTTGTTAGACAAAATTTACAAAAGACGCATAGAAAGTTCATCATCAGCCTACAATAGTCCACTGCTGGACCTCTAGGCCTCCCCAAATGAGCGCCATAGATGGCATTATTCATCATTTGGGGGTTATTGCTCATAATCCCCACGCTGGGCATGCGGGTTGGGGATCGCAGTACGGTGGAGTTGTTCTGCAGAGGGCGCTGCTGCCCACCCCCCGGTGTGTTTCCCTTAGTCTCCTCTTACGGCACCCACGGGAAGAGTTGGGGTGGTGCAATTCTATGCCGGCACCACACGGCCCTTATTGTTACATAGAAAGTTAGTACAATACTATTGCAAAATAAAACAATAGTATAAGGCAAACACAGAGAGGCTAGTAAGTACGAACTAGATATATATATATATAAACACAGTTAAACAGTGGGTACTAAAGCTCGTTTGGGAAGTTAATCTTGATCAATAACTGTATCTGTTGACTTGACTATACAAGATACATTGTTATCTTTTAATAATTATCTCTGATTTTGCTAATCATCGGCTATCTAAGTATACCTACTGAAAACAGTAAAGCAAAGAATGACACAAATCGCTCAAAGTGGGGCAATTGCGATTTGCACTGTCATATGTCGCAAGAGACTGTTGCAAACCAGGCCTAAACTTCTAATAATAATAATAAATTACTTACAAAATGTTTATTTATCATCCTCTTACGGTCATTATTCATATCATAGTGTTCGTTACCTCCTTTTATTTATAAGAATACTTGTATCGAAGCGTACCTACGTTTGTCTCCAATGACTACTCGGTTTAGTAAGGCCGCAATGACGGTATTGGGTTGTATTTGAGATATGACTCAGGTAACATTGTCATTGATAGTAAATAAAATCATCAGTAGGCCAAGCACGGGGATTGTTCTCTAGGGTAGAATAGACAATAATGACATCGCATCGCCATACATTGCGTACATTATTGAAGTTGAAGAAATTAATTTCAAATAATTTACGCATTCGATGACAAAGTGACGTAATTTTTGTCTATTCTACCTTAGACAAGAAAGCCCGTGCTTGCCCTACAGATACGATAAATACATGCGTACTATAGATTATATTATATTAGACTAACTTGTTCACTAAAAGGAGCGTTCCAAACGTCAAGTTTAATTGAATAAGTATTTGTATTGTTTGCAGGCATGATGTCGTCCTCATCGCCGGAGAGCGTGGTCCCCCCGCCGCCGCCCGCGCCGCTGCCTCCCTCGCCCCCCGCGCTGCCGCCCTCACCCCCGCCCGCGCCCACAGACGACGACAGGTATGTTGTATGCTACTTGTTATTAATGTTGTGCTATGAATTAGGATGCTTATCTAGGACAACCTAAACAAGGCCCGAGTTGGCGTGTTCTAGGGACTCAACCTCAAGATTCATAAAAATCTCGTATTTTGCGAATTCAGTTAGTTAAAGAATAGAGTAGAATACAAAAAAAAGTATAACAAAGGCTATAGAATATTTAAAACTACTCGACCCATTTGGATCTATATGAAAACTTCAATAATGTATTATTGAAGTTTTCATATAGATATTTCATATATATACCCATGTTGGTAAGTGTGTTTTTATTTACATACACTTACATGTACACTTTTAAAATTCTGTTAAATACCCGTGTCAAGCCGGGGCGGACTACTAGTTTCATATATTCTGTATTTATAATGTATTTCCAGGCCGCGACCGCCATCGCCGGGTTCGCTGCTGCGCGGCGCGTCTGCGCTGAAGCCGCCGCGGCCCGCCGCAGAGCCGCAAGTCGACCCGCGCTCCGATCTACTCAAGGCTATCAGAGACGGTAACCACTTACAGATTATAGATAATACTGACTTTTTGTTGTCAACAATAACTTTATTTCTTTAGGCTTACAAAAAAAGCACAAATTTCATACAGTTCACAGCACATCATCAGCCTAATAGTCCACTGCTGGACATAGACCTCCCCTAATGAGCGCCACAGATGGCATTATTTATCATTTGGGGGTTATTGCCCATAATCCCTATGAGTTGTGGAGTTGTACTGTAGAGGGCGCTGCTGCCCGCCCTCCGGTGTGATTCCCTTATGATATTATGTAATTTTATCTCGTTTAGTTCCACACTTTTTAAACTACAACCAACATTCCGTCCAAAAATAAAACTTCGCAATGTACATTACAGGTCCAACCAACATTACCTAACTGTACCCATTCCTTCCAAAAATAAAACTTCGCTAGGTACATTACAGGTCCAACCAACATTACATAACTGACCCATTCCTTCCAGGAATAAAACTCCGCAAGGTAGAAAAGCGCGGTGACGATACGATCGGGCGCTACGACACGCTGCGCGGGCCGCCGGCGCTCCTCGACGTCGCGTCCATCCTCGCGCGGCGCGTCGCGGTGGAACTATCGGACAGTTCCACCGCCGACTCCGACTCCGACGACTCGGACCAGTGGACGGAGTCGCGCGCGTGACGTCACGCCCCACCGCCGCACCGCGGCACCACGCCCCCCGGCGCGCCGCAGCGAGCCATCACCACCGTCATCACCAAAACTGAAACGATCATCATCGCCAAAACCAACATCCCAACCATCGAGAACGTCAAATCCCCTCCACTGAGGCAGAACTCCAGTGAATCATTCAAGAACTCCATAATCATCGCCAAAAGTAATATAGGAGATGTGAAATCCCCACCGCTGCGGCAGAACTCAAGCGAATCCTTCAGGCAGAATTCAACTGAATCGAAGGTTACGTCGAGGCAGAACTCGAGCGAATCCTTCAAACCCGATCAAGTGCAGAGGCAGAACTCGGATCCGAAAGAGAAAATCCTAACGACGCTCAAGGAAACTAAGGAGTTGAAAGTGAAAGCGGCGTCTCCCCCGAAGAAGGTCGTCTCGCCTCCGCAACGAGTTGCTATCCCGAAGGAGGTAACGCCTCCGCCGAAGGTTACTTCCCCACCCGTCCTTATATCGAAGCTGACGCGCGTTAACTCAATCGTTGAGCAAACTCCCGTCCAGAAGTCATTCAAACCAGACGTGGTAATGCAAGAAACTCGAGTTGAAAAGCCGGCGTTTGTCGTCAATGCTCCGAAGGAAGGGAAGCCTGTATTCGCTCCCACTATGCCTTTACCACCAATCCCCACTGAAGCAGCAGCTGCAAGCCTCGAAGCTGATAAGCTGCCAGATCCACCAGCTGAATTGGACAAATCGCATGAAGAAAACAACGGCGTCGGTGATAAGATAAAGATATTCGAGAAAGCGGCTGAGAATGCCGCTTCATCAACCGCCGGCCGGTTGTCCCGGCCCGGGTCTATGAGACGGCCGAGGACTGAACGTTTGCCGTCTGATGAACTCCCTCCGCCCCCGCCGCCCGCTGAGCTAGCCCTCTCCCCCGCGCCTATATCAGCTTTCGAACGGCAGCCGAGTCTCACTCGGGCAGAATTCGGCTCGTCCCGTTGGCCTCGCAATGACCCCGAGGCTGAAGAAGCTCCGAAACGTCCCGAACCTCAACGAATCGTCCGACCCGAGTTCCGCCCTCTCGCTTCCCCAGCCGAAGTCACCATCCGATCCCCGAGTCTCGGCGCGAAGATTCCCGATCGCTTCCCCTCCCACGGCACCGCTTTCCGCAACGTAGCGGCAACACCGCCGGCCGCAGCTACAGCCGCAACCGAACAAGACGATCACCACAAAAGTTGCAAGACTAGAGGAAAATACTCAGTCAGCCGCGGTTCGAGCTATTACAGTCGCGGATCCGAAGAAATCTGGTTAGTTAAGAAGAAAGATATAGAAGAGATCGAGGAACGCGTGTTGGATTCTCTCCGTCGCGTACCGCCGGCAAATAATGGTGGGAGCAGCGGTGCGGCGACTCTAGGGCGCGGTAGGAGGCAGATGTACGCTAGAAGCGAATCCTTAGAACCGACAAGTGTTAACCCTCGAGCACAAACTCTGAAGCGGCAGTCCTCGGTGGCTTGTACTTGCGGACACGACAAGAAGACGACGCGAGCTCGCAGTGCTGACGCCACTACGCCTCAACGCACGCGCTCGCGCTCACACGGGGATGAAAACAATCACGCACACGTACTCGATAAGTATGAGACACTTGTCTAGGGCCGTCGTCAATGCATGTTAGGTCATTTCGCTTGTAGACGAAGGATCGCGCATAGTCTCGAGTAAAAAAATCTGATTACATAAAACTTCCTTAATAATTGGCGAGATGTGTAACGGAATACCCATAATAAGTCATTAGAATTTGGCTAGTGTACCCATAAAAACAAAATGTATGTTAAAAACCAAAAAATATACCTTGCAACGGTTGCAAGTAATGAGTTAGATTAGAACTTACATTTATCCCTAGATAACTTTAATCATTTTGTCTTGAGGGTTCTTTCTTCCCTATCATATCTATGTAGAACCATTCTCACACGAGCTGAGTTTCCGCTGGTCGTAGCACTCTTGGCCCTCGTGTGAGAATGGGCTAACTCATTCTATTCTTAACCGATTTGAAATCTAGCTTTCGCAATTAAAGGCGTATCTGAGTTTTTGTATTTAAGCCCACCTGAGCACATCTGGTTATTATGGTGCTTTGCTTGTTTGTGATGTAGTGATGTACATATGTTGCAACCCGCCAGGATTTTAGTCTGAGGAGGCGTATATTTTGTCACTATGCTTTTATCACATTTAAGGGAGAAACACAATACAAAAGCGCTACGCTACCCGACAAAAAATTTGTGAGTGTTGAGTTGAATATGATATAAGCACCCGAAATTTCCGTCGTGTCGTTTGTTTAGAACGTGCGCCTTTTGTCGGGTAGCTATTGTTTCATTATTGTGTTCCCACGTCAGGCGTTTGATTTTCATCTTCATCTTCCACATACAAATGCAAGATATATAAACAAGTTGACGGAGAAAGCACAAGTATGGATAATTATACGTCTTACGTTTACGGCGGTGTGCCCCTTACTACTCCTATGGGTCAGCGACCCAAAGTGTGTGTTAGCCTCCATTATGAGAAGTTTTGGCCTTGCATGTTTGAATTTATAACTGTTTTTAGGAACGGTTGTGACATTACTTTGAGATTTGTTGTAATTAAAAAGCTTCGGGATTATAATGTAAAGTTGCTAGTCTGTATGAATTTGTTTGTTAGAGTCACATAATATGAGATGTTATGTAATCTAGATGCTGGGTATTGGACATTCATTTGACACTTATTGCCTAAAATCTGTCCTTTATTTCATTTGGTATGTACAGGACAGGCTCTAAATAACCTGGCCCGAGTTCGTACCGTTTTTATCCATTTTAAGAACAATTAATTTGACACAAGATGTAATGTTTATTAATAGCAAGTTATAACCTTGTTAGATCTAAGATTGTAATAAAATTAACTACCTTTTTGTATTTTCGTATTTATGTGACCTGTAACTAATGTAGTGCCAATATAATCCGTGTATATTCCAGAAATAACCTTCCATTTTATAAATAATAACATGTATGTTTGATGTGTAACTGTAAGGAAAGGAATCTCAATGCTTTCCTACATACTTTCAATTGGTATTTTACGGAATAATACCTACATGTACATTCCGAAATTTCTGGTTGCTCAGATAATATCCCACGCGACTTCTGTACCTATTAATATTTAAAAAGAGCAACGAATGTCTACCAAATTAATTATCTTATTTATAGTGTACCTAGATAGACATAAGCTTTATACTTTCCTTTTGTACCTTTTTATCTTATGATTTTTTATAGATAGAGTAATAATTTTGGAAATATGCTGTTGCTTTTCCGCGGTGCGTTTAAGTTTCGTTTATGTTTGTTGGTTAAACTCCATTTATAAATATTTGTTTGATCCCTAACATTTAAAACTTATTTACACTTGTATGTACTCAAAGCTAACCAACAACTAAATTACAAAATACAAAGAAAATTTTCTTTTATGTAGCAAAGTAAATGTACGTACCTATTATCACGATTATAACTAAGAAATGTAATTATTAGCTGTAAGAAAGTGCATCGGATAAAGCATGTTTTATATTGTATTTAGATTATGTAAGCGCATCTTTATTTTTGTCTTAAATGTCAAACGCTGACTATTTATTTGCATTTTTCTTGAATGTTTATAATTTTTATTGAATATGAATGTTGTTGGAATCGCCAAAAGTCCTTTGAAATGCAATAATTCAATAATTATGACCGTGATATTTAAAAGACACAAATAAAAGGCCCTCGTAAATTATTATAGGTATACCTAGCACTTAGCCTTGTTTATATCATGGTATAATTAATGTCTTGAACATATGCATAGTATCCCGGACTATACTGTCTATTATAGAATATTTTATGAATTGTTTATTTGCTAATACAATACATAAGTTAAAAATAACTATGTTGTTTTCTTTCTTCAAACCTCTGTGTATTATTACTGTAGTTCGCAGTACTATGCGCTAAAGCACAGAACACTTCTCCTTCAGAAAGCTGTTGAAAGATTATCTCTTGACGTTATTATTATAAACAAAATACTGCACTGTAAATAATTTCGGGTATTCACTTTCACACGGCAAGCGGAGGTCAGGAACATGATGTGCGTGTGGATTGAGAGCTCACTTTTGAATCTTTGGCAAATCGAATTGAAAAAAATCACAGATTTAGTAATGAATTTGTAAGAAATGATGCATAGGTCCAACAATTTGTTAAACTTATATCAAAGCCGGTATAACCCTTAGACTGGAGCTCTCAGTCCACACGCTTGAATAATAGGCATACCTCATATCTCAAGAATTACTACGTCTATGTTTTTGATTTATATTAAAGCATTTAGTTATAAATTATCAAAGGTCATTCGGAAGTTTTCAACTCACTAGAAAACGCTGTTACAGAATTATTGAGGTTCAACTAGAGCTCTCAGAAACGAAAAAACAAATTGTCATAACTTAAATTTTAATACATTTAAAAATTATTTGACTATCATAACTTATACTTTCGCACCTGTGTAAATTAGTTAAAACGAAGTAATGACTTTTAGTTGAACAGTTTAGAAGTTATACAAGATCATAATTTTCAATCTGAGAGCTCTATGTTTTCGACTATATTGGTTAAATTTAACCTCCAAGGATGAATCAAGTTAGGTCAATATATTTACCTCATTTGTACAAAATATTGATGTAGCATCCTTTGTTCTACATGCTATACTTTAGGAGAAAACACTAATTAAATATTTGTATGTAAGAAAACTACTTAGGGTGCATGAAACTATAAATAAGTTTAATATATAATATAAATAAGTACTTTTCATAAATCCATGTTAGGGTGTATATGATTTTTTTTCTTAGGACTGAGGACTTTTTTTTACAACAAATCCGCAAAATGAGGCATTCGGTTGCATCAAATTCGGATACCTTTGATTTTTCTTTCAGGGTACATTAGATTTTAACTCTTTTAGAGACCCGCAGATTTTGTGACCAACTGATATGAAAGAGCCTTTTATTTCTAATCCATACAAACTTTATACCTATTATTAGATAGGTATCCTTTCTAATGCTAGGACTTTGATTTAGCTATGACGTATGTTGCCAACGCTTAAATAGCCGCCGGACTTTTACTACGTCGGGCGTTTAAAACTGAAATTAGGGCTGTTTTATGTTAGAAATGATACTTTAACCTGTATATTTTCGTTATCTATGATATATTATGTAGGTATCCGTTTGTGTAATTTTTGCAATATAATAATTAAACTTAGGTACCTATTTTAGTTCTGAAGGTACAAAGAAAAACTATTTTTTTTTATTATACCTTGTTCTTTATTTTACATCAAAATTTATTTAATTTGTTTTCTATTACATACATCAGGATTAACCTAGTTTTATGTTAAAAATTAGTGGGGTTTGATACAGAAATCTGACATTACATTGATTCAAAGTCAAGTGTCACAAACACCAAGTAAAGACTGATGTTTATGAGGTTTGAATCAATTCGAGGAGTGCTTGACGTCAGATATGTAGCATGATATCGCTAGCTTATTCTTTCCTACGTCATTGGTTCAATGATGAAAAGAGAGCGAATCAACAATGAATTAATTGTTAGCGGTAAACACAGCCGCTAAATTTCTACACGCCACGGGTGCGTGGCAATCATAGTCGTTTTTTCACCCGTGGCGGGAAGCCTGGCAGCTAAAAGCAGGGCCGTAGCCAGAAATACTTTTCGGGGTGGTAATATTGTAGATTGGTGCGGTATGCCAGCAACAAAAAAAAAATGAGAGAAACACAAAAAATAAATAACTTAGAGCGTGACAAAAAAGTTAGCAGTAGTAGTTAAGGGGTAAGTTATTAACATTTTACTTACTATTTATTAGTATGAAAACATAAATAACAGCGAGTGGAACGACATATTGTAGTTTTTGCGGCCATTGGAAATGGTTGAGAAATTACTAAATGTCGTCGAGTAGAGTGAGCCACATTTTTTTGAAATTGGTGTGTTCTTATTTTTCCTTTCTGGTCTATGCTGCATTGACGATTTAGTTTTTTTGAAGATTAACAAAACAATGCAAGAATGGCGAGCGAAGCGAGCCGTAAATTTTTTGACATATTTTCGGGAAGCTGGTGGAAATGACCAAAAGGCTACAGCCTCAGCATTTTTTTTTTGCGACTTTTCGGTGGTTCTGTAAAATAGAATCAAGAGTGACAAAAGATTATGATTAGCAAACCCCGCAAAATTTTAGAGGCTTGGCGGTGGTAATTTTGCAGTTTGGTAAAGTAAGCAAGGTAAAAAATTTTTACGGATGGTCAAGTGTAGTAGCAGTGCAAGAGTCTTGTAATGTCTAAAGGAAATAAAACACTTTGATTTTGATTTAACAAGATTTGAAGAAACAAGATAATATTTATCCAAACTAACTTAATTTTACGCTTTTTAATTGTTATTACTTTGTAAATAAATTTTTTACCCTATAGAGTAACATTTGCATGTCAGAACAGCTGGAGAGTAAGGCGCGGCGGCGGCGGCGCGGCGGCGCGGCGACAACGGGGCGGTGCGGCATTGCGTGGCGTAGTCATTGTTTATATTATGCCATGGTATTTTGTTACCTAGTATTTTAATTATTGAACTAATTACCTATCTGCGTGACATTCATTCGATATTAGAATGTGTTGTAGAAAAATATACGAGTAGAGAAGATGAATCACGCCATAGGTCAGTCCTAAGAAAAAAAAAATCATATACACCCTAAGTCGTTTTCTTACATACAAATATTTAATTAGTGTTTTCTCCTAAAGTATAGCATGTAGAACAAAGGATGCTACATCAATATTTTGTACAAATGAGGTAAATATATTGACCTAACTTGATTCATCCTTGGAGGTTTAATTTAACCAATCATGGCCGTAGGGAGGGGGGGGGGGGTTTTGGGGGTTCAAACCCCCCCCGAAATGTTGAGGCACCGTTAAAAATCAAACTTGAATAGGTAAAATTTTCTCGGATACGTACTCGTACGTGGAAAGTACGGCTTACTTTAAATAGCTATTCTCTCTTAAAAACACAAACATTTTTTCGTCTCATTTCGTCTCCGATTAACAACAGCGCGCTCTGAGTCGTCGGTGGCGGACGGGGCGTGCTCGCGCACCATTCCATGCGATTCCTATTGTGTATCTACATACATTGTACTGTATGTAAGCACTTAAATATTTCTTTAAATTATTATCTTTTGAAAACTCATACTTTTTTTCGACAAAATTCGTCTCTACTTTTTAAATGAGCTGGGTGCACGAATCGCATTCATTTACCTACGGCCGATTCCAGCTAGGCAGGCAGATCACAACATTACTTTTAATTTTATAAATCAATAGACCTATTTTGTTGTCGTTCCGTAGTAATTGAATTGCTTTCTCCGTTTACTGTCATGTATTTATTTATAACATACTTTTCTAAATTATTTAGTAACGGCCGAAAAGGTCACAAAAAATTTCGCGGCTCGCTCCGCTCGCCGTTAATTCGGAATTATTCTAAGTAGGGGTTGCATTATCCGTAAAATTTTCGTATCCGGATAATTCGGATAGTAGTGAGCCTTACTATTCGGATATCCGGATATTTCGGATAATTCGGATAATTGAAAAATATACATAAAAATTAAATTAAAACAAGGAAAATGGGTTTTTAAAGTATAAGTATTCATTAATTTATACTTAAAAAACGTTACATTAAAGTTCTAATAAAATAACAATAGAATTCGCATAGAAACTGAACAACATAGAGATTAAAAATAAGAGTATCGATCAAATGGGTTGAAAAATTAAAATATCTATGAAATAAAAACGGTTTACTTCTTTCCATCGAACTTATTTTTTAATATAAATACGAATCCTTCCTCCGTAACGTAACGTAAATCAACTTCCTATTTTAATAGGTACTCTAATCTAAAATGATTTTAACAAAGAATCAACACAGTTACGAGATCAAACTTACGAATGTACACACCCAGCTATGTTATATTATCAATCAAATTAAATAAAAGTTTCTAAACAATTAACATAATAACAATAAAAAACGGCGCTAGAAAGCCACCTGGCAACCTGGCATTAGAAAGGATATCAACAAATAACAAGATACCCTTCAATGGTAAAAGGGCATAGCGGATCGCTAGGAAATGACGCCGCTGATGAACTGGCACGGCGGGGATCTGAAACAACCACAGAAGGTCCACTTCCTTTCCTCCCCTTGCCATTTTCATTAATCCAAACATGGATTAATGAAAATGGCAATTATTTATTAGGCTCAAAACTAGAATGATGCATAACGAACGATGGACACGCCTATCTGAATGTAGACAAACTAGAGAGGCGCTCCCATCAATATCAAAGAAGCTAACTAAACGCTTAATGTACCTAAATCGACTGGACCTACGTATTCTGGTAGGAACACTAACAGGGCATTGCCCACTGAACAAAAACCTATTCACCATCGGAGCAACAGGCAGTCCTCTCTGCAGAGGATGCCTCAGCGACGACGAAACAGCTGCCCACGTAGTCCTGGAATGCGAAGGAGTAACAGCACAATGAACAGAAATCCTTAACTTGCCGAGGTCACTCCGTGAAGCCTGTGAAGACCCCAGGAAGATTCTGCGCTTTTGGACGGAGTTAGGCTGGCTCTGCTAGCACCCACATCACGCATAATGGACCGAACTGAGTCCAAATGCGGAAACAGGAGTACCCATACCTAAACATAAACCTTGGGAGTCCGGTTTCATTTTCGTCCTCAAGTAATTGCAGAGGTAGCTTGAGGCAGAAAATACTCGCTCTGCCTCCACGCTTGTGGGTGGTATTCCTAGCAAAGCTCTATAGGCCCTTCTTTGGCCTCCCTGCCAAGACAGCCAAATACTTAGGGGTGATCTTAGATCACCGCCTCAGCTTCAAACCCCACATTCGCGCTGTAACCAACCGTGCAAAGTTTACACTTAGCCGGCTGAACAGCCTCCTACGAGCGAAGAGTAAAATGTCCCTTAGAAATAAGGTGACACTTTACAAAGCGGTCGTACGTCCTATCATGACCTACTCCTCAGTGGTATTCGGTCAATGTCCGCCACCTTCAGGTTGTCCAAAATTGATTTCTGCGCAAAGCCACAGGCTGCCCGTGGTACATGCGCAATAAAAACCATCAAGATCTCAAACTCGAGTCCATTGCCCACTTCATAAAGACTGCTTCCCAGCGTCATTATGGCAGCTGATCATTACGATACCTCCTAATTTCCACCATACCCGATTATCCCGTGGATAATCCGCCCACGAGTTCTCTCCTCCGTAGACCGAGACACGTTCTCGGTGACCCCTTTGCTTCTTACTTCTTTGGCCTCCCTGATCGGTGCGGTGTGCGGGCGGGGTACAGTTAGAGTAGTGTGTGTGGGGTTGCTGCGCTGCGTGCGCGGAGATCGGTCTGTGTCGGTGTCGTCGAATCACTGACCAACCAGTGTCAACGATAGTGATGCGATTGCGCGCTCCCGCTAGTGTAGGTCTTGTTTGTTTATAGCTTCAGATTCAGAAATACGCACGAATTATAATATGTTTATTTTAACAACACAAAGTATTGTATGCATTAAATATGTATAACATTTCTAAAATGCTGGCTGCGTTGTAGTGTTGTGTCGTGAATTAGAAAAATCAACTGTAGGTACCTATCCGTATTATTCGTATTATCCGGATAATGGAGCTCCCATTATCCGGATATGAAAATCAGCGGATATCCGGATAATTCGGATATCCGGATATCCGGATTGCAATCCCTAATTCTAAGCTTTTTAACAACCTTGCGAAAATGCCACAATTTCTCAAAAATTTTCAGCGGCCGCAAACACAACAAAATATCGGCGGTCACTCCACTCACTGTTATAATTTTGGCTCTAAAAGTTTCAGGGTTCGCTAATGATAATCTTTTGTCACTCTTGATCCTATTTTATAGATCATCCGAAAGGTCGCACAAAAAATTGCGGCTCGCTTCGCTCGCCGTTCATTCTTTAGCCTTTTGGTCATTTTTATCAGCCTGCCGAAAATATGTAAAAAAATTGCGGCTCGCTTCGCTCGCCGTTCATTCTGTACCCTTTCGGTCAGTTTTATCAGCCTGCCGAAAATATGTAAAAAATTTGGCGGCTCGCTTCGCTCGCCGATCATTCTATAGCCATTTAGTCATTTTCATCAGCCTGTGAAAATATGTAAAAAAATTGGCGGCTGGTTTCGCTCGCCATTCTCTCATAATAATGTGAATTGTTATACCTACCCCTTAACTAATACTACTAACTTTTTTGTCACCCGAAAATGACACTCGAAGTTATTTATTTTTTGTATTTCTCACATTTTTTTCTTTATTGCTGGCATACCAATCTCCAAAATGACCACCATCATCATCATCATCATCAGCCTATGTTAGTCCACTGCTGGACATAGGCCTCCCCTAATGAGCGCCATAGCGCCCTGTCTTCGGCTTGTCGCATCCAGCATCTGCCAGCAGTCTTTCGCAGATCGTCATCCCACCTGGCCGGAGGGCGTCCTACACTACGTTTACCAAGTCGCGGTCTCCACTCAAGAACACGTTTACCCCAGCGGTTATCGGTTCTTCGCGATATATGGCCGGCCCACTGCCACTTCAGTTTGCTAATTCTCTGAGCTATGTCGATGACTTTAGTTCTCTGTCGGATCAATTCGTTACGAATCCTATCCTTCAGAGAAACTCCGAGCATAGCTCTTTCCATAGCTCGCTGAGCGACTTTGAACTGGTGGACCAACCCTATCGTGAGTGTCCACGTCTCAGCTCCATAGATCATGACTGGTAGGACGCACTGATTAAAAACTTTCGTTTTTAAACATTGCGGTATGGATGACGAGAAGACTCGACGTAGTTTTCCGAACGCTGCCCAGCCTAGCTGGATCCCGATTTTGGTTTTATCCAAATTCATGCCAAGACCGATACATCGGGAGGCTGAAGCTAGACTGTCCAGCATCCGGTTCAGCTCCTCTAGCGACTCCGCCATTAAGACTATGTCATCAGCGAATCGCAGGTGTGAGATGTACTCGCCGTTTATGTTGATGCCCTTGTCTTTCCAGTCCAGCGTCTTAAACATATCTTCCAACGCGCTCGTGAACAGTTTCGGGGATATAACATCCCCCTGCCTCACTCCTCTGCGCAGTTGGATCGGTTTAGTCTGCTGGTCCTGTACTCGGACACTCATCGTAGCGGCTTCGTAAAGACATCTCAGCACCTCGATATAACGATAGTCTACTTGGCATCGCTGTAAGGATTGTAGAACAGCCCAGGTTTCAACGGAGTCAAAGGCCTTCTCATAGTCCACAAAGGCCAGACACAGGGGCTGATTATACTCTTCGGACTTCTGTATAATCTGCCTCACTGTGTGAATGTGGTCTATGGTACCATATCCTCCGCGAAACCCAGCCTGCTCCGGTGGCTGAAACTCGTCGAGTCTCCTAGCGAGACGGTTCGATATAACTCGTGAGAATAGCTTATAGACGTGACTTAGGAGCGAGATGGGTCTATAATTTTTAAGGAGGGTTTTATCTCCCTTCTTAAAAAAGAGCACCACCAAACTCCCACTCCACGCCTTTGGAGTTCTCCCACTGTGAAGGACGGCGTTGAAGAGGCTCTGTAACTCCTGTATAACAGGGTATCCTCCAGCTTTTAAAAGCTCTGATGTTATTCCGTCCTCACCGGGGGCTTTTCCATTTTTAAGCTGCCTCAGAGCTAACACAATCTCGTCTTGACTGATGTCTGGCAGTTCGTCGGTATAGTGGCGTATCAAGGTGGCTCTAGAATCGTGGCCGTCTCGTTGGGAACGGGGAGCATGAGCAGCGTATAAACGGCCATAAAAGTCCTCTATCTCGGCCGATATCTCCGGCTTCGACAATACGGTCCTTCCGTCGTGCGTTGTAAGCTTCGACAGGTGGCTCCTGCCAAGCTGCTGAGTGAATACTTTGGACCCTCGGTTTCGCTCTATCGCCTCTTCAATGAGGCGTGTATTGGAGCTCCGAAGGTCGCGCCGTACCATCTTCGCAATTCGCTTGTTCAGGTCTGACCTTTCTGACGAAGTCGCTTGGGTGGTTTCCCGTCTTTTTGTCATCAGCCCAAGAGTCTCATCCGAGAGTTTGGACTTCTTACCAGTACGCTGCTTTTTGCAAAACTTGATGCCCTCGTCCCTCAAAGTTTCGACCAGATTGCGTAGGGTCTCGTCAGCGTCATCAGTGGGTTCCAAGGCAGCGAATCTATTCCCGAGAAGCTGCTGAAACTTCTCGGTGCCCGCCAGGATTCTTATTGGGTTCGGTCGGAGCGTGGACTTCATCAGACGGTTTCTTTCAAGCTTCAAATTTATATTCAGAGAGCCTCGAAGGAGTCGGTGATCAGATCCGGTATTGAACCTGTTGATCACTGAGACATCTCTGAATATATGCTTGCTATCCGTCATGATGAAGTCGATCTCATTTTTAGTCACAGAATCGGGACTCCGCCATGTCCACTTCCTTTGGGGCTGTTTCTTAAAGAAAGAGTTCATTAAGAACAGCCCCTCCTTCTCAAGGAAGTTGACAAGCATTTGTCCCCTGTGATTTCGAACACCAAAACCATGCGGGCCTATTCGGGATTCGTTGCCATTTTGGGTTCCCACCTTGCCGTTAAAGTCCCCCATAACAACGTTGAAGTGAGCCTTGGTGGTGTGATGTAAGGCTTTGGATATGTCTTCGTACATATCCTCCACTTCATCATCCGAGTGTGCCGAGGTCGGTGCGTAAACCTGAATGACCTTCAAGCTGTAGCGCTTAGACAGCCGAAGGATCAGGTACGCTACCCTGGTTGACACACTGGAGATTTCTTCAACGTTGTTAGAGAGGGCCTTATTGACGAGGAAACCTACGCCACCCTGGGATGTTTTATCACCCTCGCGAAAGTAGAGAAGATGGCCCGAGTCTAGGGTTACGGTGTCCTCCCCCTCTCTACGGACTTCACATAACCCTAGAACATGCCATTTAATGTTCTCTAACTCCACTTCCAACTGCGCTAGATGGTGATCAAGCCTCAGAGTGCGTCCGTTAAACGTTGCCAGGGTCAGTTTGTGTGGTGGATGGTAGCCTGGGGTAGCCCGGAGATTCTTCGCACCCCCTGCCCCGCCGTTACCATGGCCGCTACCATGGCCAGGAATAGCGAGGCGGCCGGGAACTGGGGGCCATTTTATGGCTGGTTTTATCATAAGGGGGATATTGCCCATAATCCCCACGCTGGGCATGCGGGTTGGGGATCGCAGTCCAGTGAGATTGTTCTGCAGAGGGCGCTTCTGCCCGCCCCCCGGTGTGTGTTTCCCTTAGTCGCCTCTTACGACACCCACGGGAAGAGTTGGGGTGGTGAAATTCTACGCCGGCACCACACGGCGAGCAAAATGACCACCGCAGTTTTTAAAATATTTGGGGCTAGCTGTCACATCTATTGTCACACTTTTGCCTACTTTTTTACAAAACATCGGAAAAATCTGAAAAAATTCGCGGCTCGCTCCGCTCGCCGTTACCCATGGTTGTTATTTTTATGTCGATTTTTTTTGGAAAGTGCTTAGTTGAAAACCCCTCCGGGTACTAGCATAAGTAGCATAAGTACATAATATAAAGATGTTGCATGTTGTCTCGGGCGGGTCTAAGGCTCGACCCCCCCCCGAATATTATTTCTGGCTACGGCCCTGACCAAAATAGTCGAAAACATAGAGCTCTCAGATTGAAAATTATGATCTTGTATAACTTCTAAACTGTTCAATTATAAGTCATTATTTCGTTTTAACTAATTTACACAGGTGCGAAAGTATAAGTTATGATAGTCAAATAATTTTTAAATGTATTAAAATTTAAGTTATGACAATTTGTTTTTTCGTTTCTGAGAGCTCTAGTTGAACCTCAATAACTATGTAACAGCGTTTTCTAGAGAGTTGAAAACTTCCGAATGACCTTTGATAATTTATAACTAAATGCTTTAATATAAATCAAAAACATAGACGTAGTAATTCTTGAGATATGAGGTATGCCTATTATTCAAGCGTGTGGACTGAGAGCTCCAGTCTAAGGGTTATACCGGCTTTGATATAAGTAAACACAAATTGTTGGACCTATGCATCATTTCTTACAAATTCATTACTAAATCTGTGATTTTTTTCAATTCAATTTGCCAAAGATTCAAAAGTGAGCTCTCAATCCACACGCACATACATGAAAAGTATTATTCATGAGATAGTCCGACCTCGGGTAGAATGACACTTTATCTTAATTATTATTCCTGTGGTGCCTTCAATTCGAGTAAAGTAGAAAAATATTTAAATCTACCGCCTCGCCAAAGCATTCGCTGACGACCCCTCCACACTCCGAAAGTACCTAGTGGTTTTATTCTCTTTGCTCTCCGACCATGCCCTTGTCTCTGTGTTTTTTTCGCTTCGTGTTTTCGCTACGGCCGGCGATACACGTCTGTTTTTTTTTATTGTCGCATGAAATTGTCTATGAATAGGCGTATTCGATTATTATAGTATCTACAGACGCTCCGATTCGGTTGGTGCCAGCCATATTGGAACCGACATAGCAACCATTCCAACATTGCTACAGATTGTCCGACGGTTGGCCTTCCAACCATCAGTTGACTTTGCTATGAAGTAGTGAACGGACGTCTTGCCACCTGATGTCGTCGATCGCCGATGCATAAACATCATTCTAATATAATAATATTTTTAAATTGAGAAAGCCTTTATTAACAAATAAATTACAATGATCTAACTAAATAAAAAAAAACACTAGTATTTACAATTGAAGCAATTGAGCTAACTGCAGACTGTTGCGAACAAACTACAGGTAGCTCAACTGATCCATATCAATACCAGTTGGAAGTGTACCCAAGATGCTGGCTGCATTGCCACGTTGTATGGCAATGCTGATGCGCTGCACCAGATATTGACCAGCTCTCGGGTCACACGTCGCTTCGAATATAATAATAATATTATATACCTAATAATATAATAATGCAACAACGTTTTTAAAGTAGCTGCACTGTCATTTTTTTTTTAAGTCCAGCATAATCAAATACGCTTGATTTCTGGCATCACTATTGGCGTAATCTTTGTGACTTAAGTCCCACAAACAGGGAAAGTCCTTATTAAGTTCAAGTAACTTTATTATTATGTCACGTTCGGTGACCGTAACTCCCTCGGCGTTCATGTTGACGTCCTACATCGGCGGCGTTGCGAATGCGACTGAGCCGATTTGGTCGGAACCAAGCCTCCAAACGTTCCGATTTGGTTGGACTGGATAGGAATTTGGTTTGGTCGGATTGCCGGCGCATCCGACCACGTCCAACCAATAATAATAATAATTATGTCGGACCGACCGCTCTCCTCACTTTCCGATTTGGCCGTGGTCGGATGGTTGGCTGAATCGGAGTGTCTGTAGATACTATTAATTTTATTATTTATGTCTAAACTAAATTATGTACTGAACGAATGCCTTCCGAAAGTCGAAAAGGACCACGCATCGGATAAAAAAGCGGACGTGAGACGCCGGCCAATCGAGGCAATCCGTCAACGGCTCCCGGACCATTCAAGTGCATAATTATAAATGATACTCAAAGTATGAAGCCAACGATCGACAGATTATGAGTAATGAAAGGAGTAATGAGATAGTTTGCTTGTTTAGCATTAGCACGAACTTCAGACAATTTAAGTTTTGAATGAGCTGACTGACAAATAGATTTGCCCAAGCTATAGGCGCCACAATCAATGCCTGAATGAATGCCCAAAAAGTGTCCTCCAATGAAATTGCTTCAATCAATTTGCTTTTGGTGCTTGGTGATTTTTATTAAATTTTGTGGAATAATCCTACACCATTGACTTGGAAGTGCGAAGTCTTGAATAGAAAAGTGTAAATCAAATATAGTTAAGTGACTTATATTACGCGTGTATTAGTGCTTGTATGTATTTTTAAAAACCGAGTAAAAGCTCGAAGCGTTACTTTCATTTTCGGGGTGCTGAAAATATTTTAGAATGACTTCAGCTCTGTATTTGGAGCACTATTTAGACAGTCTACAACACCTCCCAATAGAGCTCCAACGTAATTTCAAACTTATGAGGGATCTGGATGATAGGGCCCACGGGCTAATGAGGACAATCGACCTTATGGCCGACGAATTATTACCAAATATTCCGAAGATGGATGAGGAAACTAAAAAGGAGAAGGTGAACACAATACAAGGATTGTTCAATAAAGCTAAAGAGTACGGGGACGATAAAGTTCAGCTGGCCATTCAAACTTATGAGTTGGTTGACAAACACATACGTCGCCTTGACTCTGACCTTGCGCGTTTTGAATCTGAAATACAGGAGAAAGCTATGAACGCTCGTGCAGCCCAGCAGGCAGCGGCCGAGCAGGAGCCAAGCACTACCACCGTGAAGAAAGGCAGGAAGAAACATAAAGGTGCTGAAAAGAACACCGCAAACGCGGGGAAAAAGAAACGCGCCGCCGCGTCTAGCGAAGACGACACTGTCACCACTGGACGATCAGCCGCGAAGAAGAAAGCTCAGCGCAAAGGGGCTTCTGCATCTGCCAAACAGGCGCAAGAAGAACAGGAAGAAAATGGTGACCTCGATGAAAGCATGACCCATCCGAGTGATGTGCTCGACATGCCAGTCGACCCCAACGAGCCCACATACTGCCTGTGCCATCAAGTGTCATACGGAGAAATGATAGGATGTGACAACCCTGATTGCCCCATTGAGTGGTTCCACTTTGCATGTGTTGATCTCAAGATCAAACCCAAAGGTAAATGGTACTGCCCCAAGTGTACGCAGGACCGAAAGAAAAAATGATCCACGGTTAAACCATCACTTAAAACTGTGAATAGGACTAAGTCGGTGAAAAAGTCAAAAGGCGGCTAGATCGACTCACTTGATAAAAAAGTGTGAAATAAATAGTGCATTAAGGGATACATTGAAATGTGATATTGTGAATGTATATTTGTAATGTTATACTTATTATGTTGAATTTTTATGTGGCTACAGAAGTATAGACAAATTTTATTGTAAAATGTGTATGTAGTAACACAATTTGCCTATATTTCTGGGATAGAATTAAGTGACTTTAATTACTCTCACTTATTTAAATATGAGCAGATTAGAGTTTTTATAATTATAAGAGGTGTTCCTAATTAATTTGATACAGCACAATTCAAACACTAAATTAAATAACAAGATTACTTTTCCAAGCAATTGATTAATCTATGAAATCATATTAATCGGTTTGGTTATGTATGAGACTAAAGGAAACAGAGATAAGTTAATGTAAACAGCGTAAATACAAAATAACATGAATGTAGAAAAAATATGATACAATAATATGCTTCAGTTTTAGTTCTGTGGCATGTAAAGCACAAAGCAATGGTGGATTTATAACTTGACTTCATATGGTAATGGAGGATTAATGTGCAAGTATTTTGATGTTTGATTTCTGAAGAAATATCACACACCGTCTATGATGTCAATGTGTGGTAGTGTATAAGTAGGTACATACTGACTTTAATGACAACAAACTAAACAAAAACATTCACATTTTTTCTGGGTCTGTTAAAAAAATACTTATGTTGTTGTGCATACTTTCTTATGACTAACTGTTTCGTAAACCATAAGCCGTAAGTGCCTGATTGTATGATGTACTTTTATAATGAATTGTATGTAATAAATTGGACATTGCTGTGAAGTTTTTTACTCACATCTGATATTGTAAAATGTAATTGCATTTCAGTTTCATTAGTTATTATATTGTAACAGTAAATCGATGAAATTATGTTAATTTTATCACTTTTCTTATCTGACTATATATCCAAAATGCAATATACATATTTTGTAATGAATTGCTTGTATATTTAGAATTAAGATGTTTGTTAGGTAATGTTCACATTTCTTTGTAAACTTCAAAACTGTGATTTGTTTGCCAAATTCCATAACTATAGTATATATTGCATCCATTTGCAATAAATAAAACTCAATAGGTACTTTCATTATGAGCATTAAGCCAAGAAAGGCTAATCTTTTCCTAAAACCACAAATGTACTGAAAAAAATGGAAATTGTATGCATGTGTAATTTCTGGATCAATGTTAGATTTTTCTTAAAAAATTAAAACTAATGTGTTCTAGTGTGTTAACACTAATCCATCTCTTTTTTGGAATTTGCGAACTAATTATAATTTTGATAATAGTTTTCTACGAGCTAGGTAACAGCATTCGTCAGGTTAGTTTGCTCACCAATCGACCAACACTCCTTTGAATTTGTACTCGATCTTTAACCTGCCAGGGTCGATGAAAGAAGAGACGTCGAAATCGAAGCACTGTTTTCTTCGATTTCGGCTGATTTTCAACAGCAATCATTGCTCATTTTTCGATGACCATTGCGCTAACTAAGGTTTATAATTGATCGACGATCGAAATTATATCGGCATAGGAAAGCTTCCGATAAATTTCCGAGCTTACCAATCAATCCATCCTAACTTACTTTAGAGTGGATAGATTGGTCTGACAGAGAACTCTAACACGTTCACTGCCCATCATGCCTGTCAGTTCTGGATTTCCTCTAGACGGACAACAGCTGCACAGTCAAGAGGTTAGAAAAGTAATATATTGCTTGTAATTCTTAAGTCGACATATTTTTATCAAATGAGTCATTTGTACTTAGAATAGATTAATTTGGTATAGTTAAGTTTGTTTTTTTATTATTTAAAACCGCCTTTTTTTGCCAAACGAACGCTGGCTACGACAAGATATCATGTGTAAATAGAAACATAGATACTTATGTGAAGTATTCACATAACAATCTATAAAATCTGTCATGCATGAATTATTTGATAGGTATTAGTCTCCAGTAGTTTAAATAATAAAATATACATATTTAAACTTATATCACAAGCAATCGGCAGAGCAATAATTATTTAATTTAATAATACCTATTTATTAGAGCAAATAATTAGGTTTAATTTGAAATGTACTTAGTAAGGTTTCTTTAAGAGTAGAAATGTTATAAATTATGTTGCGTTGAATAAAATAGATATTAATTTGTACTCTTTTTATTATTTTTCAAAGATATTTATTACTCTCATGATTTGGTCCTCCCATGCTCCTATAGTCTCCGTCCACGCATTGTTTTGGACTGAATTTTCAAGGCACAACATTCAGCGTCTTGGCGACGCTGTCGACTGGTATTGATATGGATAGTAGAGCTACCAGTAGATTGTTTGCTATAGTGTGCAGTTTTCTTAATTAAATAAATAATAAACAATCCACACAGCGTAACACAAGTTCTGCTTGAGTTAAGCAGACCTTAAGCTAAGCAGTACTACTAGATGTCTGAAATTAATAATGAATAAATGAATAATGTTGGACAATCCGTACAGCATCATCTAGCCCAAGCTAAGCTGACCTTATGTAATGGGTACAGTAGGTAAAATCAGAAGGTGCCAACTCGCGTGAATCATTCGAGCGAGTTGACGAATAAGCCACTGATATACATAATACAGTAAGTATATTAAATAGATAGATATTTGTTGTACAGAAAACGACCAGAACACCATGAACAAATATATGCAGATCTTACAAACATTGTCCCAAGGCGGGAATCGAACCTGGAATTGTTTCAATTGTAAATCTATTTCGAATTTGGTTATTTATTTGTAATAAAGGTTTGACGGAATGAAATAACGCAATATATCACATAAATCTTGTTTCTTTTCCTTAAAGAATATTAAAATTTATTAGAAAATATAAGGACTAACGAAAGCTTCAATATTTATCGAGCTGTTACATGTGTATTCATTAATTCAGTCATAGAAAATTAAGGCGTGGATGGAGTAGTCATCCTTAAGATCATAATTATCCGTCCACAAATACGCCCATTGCTGGACATAAGCCGGTAGTGTATGTCAGGTTGTGAACTCCTATGGTCATGAGCAGAGATTTTTAGTAAGGTTACCTACCTACGCGAAACATCTTAGCAATAATGCTATCTATATTATATAGCATTACCGCTCTAAGATATCGTGATGACCTGCGGCCTTATTGTCTAACTTGAAAGCCATTACCAGTGAACTTCAAACCGATCACCAGTTGTAGACCCAGTCAGAATGTTGTCGGTATTGTCTAAGGTAGGTATTCCACTGGTCTTCGGTTTCAGCTATTTACACAATACGAAAGTGACAATCGAAGTCCAGGCTAGGTTTGAAATGCCAAACTGAAGCCGATTACGATTACCAGTTGAGTTAGACAATAGAGCCGCTGATCTGTGGCGCGGTGGACGAAGGTTCGACCTGCGACGAAAGAGGCTGCGGGTTCGGTTCTTGCTGCGGGACAAATGTTTGTACAATCTGCAAAGTTAAGGTCGTTTTCTATGCATGGTTAAAAATATCGATTTATAAATAAAGTAGGTAAATATGTAATATGTAATACAGGGAGTCCCAAGACTATAAGGGGAAAGTACCTACCTTAAAATGTTGTGATAGGATATTTTGCCAAAAGGAGACTTTTATTTTTTTAAATGAGTAATTCTGCATTCAAAGATTTTCTAAAAATTACTTGCTTTGTCTGGGAGACTTAAAAGTCTCCTTACAGCGAAATATCATACCATACCTATAATGTCGCAGTCTTGAGACGGACGCCTCGTATTTTGTATTATAATCCTATACCTACATAGTCATATAGTTATTTATTACCCATAACACAAGCTCCGATTAGCTTGGAGCTAGATAATGCTGTGTTGATATCCAGCATTATTTACCTAAATAAAGTCCCCAAAGTACATAATGTTTATTCTATGTCTACAGGTTTCCGTCTAATTATACCCTTCACAAAAAGCCGCGCTGCGAATAAATTGCCGAGTGAGGTTGAAAAGCTCCACATTGCATCAGTTAATGATGGGCGAAACTGGGCGCTTGCATCAGGCATCTCAGTTCCTTAACTTTTAGTTATGATGGGTCTTGAAAGTAACCTGATTGGCCGTAGAAGACATACCTAAATCAGGATAAATATGAAGTATTCCCGTTTGAGCACCTATGCATTGAGCACCAAAGGTATTCCCATTTGAGCACCAGTCAATATATATACTGGACAATCCATCAACTAGAGCTAAGCTGAGTTTATTTATTTATGTATACAGTAAGGAACGTCAACAGCGTGTATATAACACATTATTATAGAGGTACATAAGAACTTATTTAAGGTTATTATTGTGCACTAATAAAAGGCGACACAACATTGTTTTAATAAATAAACTATAGGCACTAATATCAAAGTTAAAAAGTTTATGTTATATGTACTAGATGATTGATATACTTAAAACCTAAGTATTCTAGTTTGATTCCTAACACAGAAGATCTTCAACTTACTAACTTCCTACATAATACATCCTAAGTATATAGGTTACCTACCAGTGTTTGGAGGATGAACAGGTTTTCTAAAGTTGAACCTCATTTTTGGAACTATTATTTACTGACTCCAATCATTGAATATTAATAATGGTAGATAGGTACTTTACCTACTGAAAACATATCATTCACTGATCGGACTATTGTTTCCAAACATTTTTAATACAGCTTTGTGATTTGGGAGTCTGGGGGTCTAGAACTTAATAAACTTAGTGATTTTTATTCGTATGATCGTAGGTAGGAACTATCGGGTTTTTTTCCCGCTTGTTCCGAGTAGGAACTTATGGGGTAGGGACAATCGAGAATAGGCGTTCTAATATATAAATAAATTTGAAAATGAATATTTGATGACAAAAATCTTCGTAACTACCTAACTTATTTACCTAAATGAAATTTGGTACCTATGTATGTAAGCAGATGGTTTAGATTCTAGAATAACACATTCTATATAACACACACAGCTTATATAATTTTGAAAAATTTAGGGGGAATTTTACCCCTCTGAGGGGTTTAACAAGGGCGGTAAAGTTTCTACGGGAAAATATTATTCACTCAAAACTCGGTATATAACACAAAATAAATAATAATTAGGTACTCATGTATTTTTTACTAAAACTACAAATTTCCACGCAGGCGAAGCCGCAGGACGCCACCTGTATTATATACATACACTTACCTATGATAAAATTATTTATAAAAATAGGTGATATTTCTATCTACCTACCTATCTTCTATCTATCTACTTTTCTTTTCTTTTCTTCTATTATTTCTTCTATTACAATTACCTATCTATTTTTCTTCGCTCCAAAAGCTCTACATCCGTGCCACTTTACTTGCATAGATTCACTACGCAATGTGCGTATTAGTTCTATCTATGTACTTACCTCTTATCTTTATCTGGTTGTTCCCTCCATAAATCGCAGGGTTGCCCGAGAGGCGAGTTCACAGATCGCAGCGCGTTCAGTGCTCGGGAAACTATACGCGGGAAAAGAAGTCTTTCATATTTTTTGAATTTCGAAAGTTTGGTTCTGGCAGGATGACAACGCTACTGCGTAAAATGTGGAAGAACCATTCTAAACACAAAAGTGAGTTTTTTTCTTTCAATATTTAAAAAAAAATCTGGTGGTTTAGGAATGTAAATTATTTTTTTTTAAATTTATAAACGATATTAAATTTTTTATTACATTATGTTAAATTTAAAAATCTTTAAAGCGTCGTTCGAGTTTTAGGAAAATTTAATTATGTATAGAAATAAATTAGGTACCTAACCGAATTATTTTTTAATAATAATGTAGGTACATTGCTTATTTTATAAATTTCTTTATTGAGTAAAATAATACCTTTATGCAGTTATTTACGTAGGCTTATCTTTCTCGTCATGTTCACTAGGTACACTTGTATCTTAATTTATTTTATTACACGTTGTACATATAAAACTTTTCATTTTAATTAGATCCTATTGATCAAAATATGTAAAAATCAGGTATTAGAATTTTTTATGTATATAATTTTTTTAAGATCTTTTACTGTAGCTTTTTTGTAAAAGGTAAAACGTCTGATAATAAAAAAGCTCGAAAAGCTATGCTACCGTCTACTGTTCGATATTCGACTTGAAATAAAATCAATTAAAAATATTTCGTTTGGTTTTGTTTATATACCTTATTTGGTCCAGTTAATAAAACAAGTAAAAATATAATCAATAAATAGAAAAAATATAGAAACTAGGATTTCAACTGGGCTAAGGGTAGACTGTTGCGAACAATCTAAACAGTTTTCTAAAAGTAAATATTGTTAATTACTATTTATTTATTTTTGTATGTAAGTAGTATGTATATTAAAAATTTAAATATTTCTCTGATTATAGTTTTTTAGAAAGGTATTAGTTATATTTATTTATTAATTCAGTCATGTAATTTTTTACAAAAAAATAATATACATTTTGAATTATCTATGGTACACCTAATGACTTTTTAAAATTTAAATAATCCTTTCCATCCAAAGATTGCCTGGAAGATATGGCTGGCTTCTAAGCGAAAAGGCCGCCCATTGGTACTTGTCTTATGTATTTTTTTTGTGATTTCTTTTTCTGGTGTGCAATAACATTTTTGAATTGTAATTTAAATACGTAAACTTATTTTTTTTTCATGAAAAAATGTAGGTAGAAGGTGTTAAAGGTGTTGTTAATAGTGTTTTAATACTTTTGTGTTAAAAATAAAACTAAGATAGCGGTAAAAATAATAAGGCAGTAAAACTAAACTATCCTACTTACCTAATATAAGATACAAGTAAAATAGCCTAGTGGTAACTATATTCCGCTGTAAAAATATTTACCAAGCGGCCAATCTTCCATCAACGATGAGTTCCGAGTATCTACGTATAGTTCACATTGTAAAAGGCTAGGTCCGTCTGGGTGCTAGTTTCTCTCTAATTACTAAGGAATTAAGAGATCTCGACGAGGTTCTACGCAGTCTATCAGATCGCAGTTTTGTAGGAAACAGGTTATAGGCGCCGATGCCCTTTTTTGAGTCTCCAATTCTCCATCCGCAATGAATGTTTCGGTTTTTTGTGTTAATTGGTACTACCTACTATGATCAGTTGAACTAACTGAAGATTGTTGGCAACAGTATGGATCCGCAATGATTGTTTCATTTGGTTTGTAGTGTAAATTGGTACTACCTATGGATCAGTTGAGCTACCTGTAGATTGTTCGCATGAGTTTGCAGTTACCTCAATTGTAAATACTAGTGCTATTTTGGTCAATTGGTATTTCATAGTAAAGATCTTATGCAGCAAAAAAAAAACGAAAAAAAAAATTACTGGCTACCGCGCTCTACTTGTAAATATCAACAATGTTTCTTTTAACCACGACGGAATGTTCGGTAAAGAAAAAATCTATTCTTTACGCGTTTTGGATGAGTTGTTTATTTGTGCATATACCGATGTCAATTATCTTCACAACATCATATATTCATTGATTTAATTGAGTATAGTGATGTTCCTTTTCCAGTGAAAACTTTTCACCGTCATTATTTTCATCCCGTTTTGGGCCCACATCTGAGCGAAAGCCTGCCTTCCTTTTATGTATCTCCATTGATGTTATTGTTTTATATTTATTACGTTTCTGTTTGAAGGCTTTATTTAGTAAAGAAATAAATTATACCCGACCTGGAAGGTACCGTAGTAAATATTTGATACCGCAACATAATTTTTGTCTTAGCAAGGCAGTAGGCTACAGTACCCTACAGATTTCGATAGAGTGCTAGCGGTTATGCCTAATTATAAAATACATAGTTCTATAGAAGGTATTTGATAGCAGTAAATGCTTTCTAGCTGCTTACCTGAACCTGCTTCCCATCCTGCTTCCATTGTAAATGCGGCCGGTAGCAAGGCCGGTAGTCTATCAGACATCAGAAAAAGCTGTCAGTCGAGTGCAAAGTTGTCATCTGTGCTGTAGATTCATGCAGGGTGCGGCCTCAGATAGATTAGGTGCTATACTAGACCTATATTGGTTAAGAAAGACTTCATTTATTGACAACTAGCGACCCGCCCCGGGTTTGCACGGGCGCAGTGCTGGTACATAAACCTTCCTCTTTAATCATAATCACTCTACGTCAAATTTCAGAAATTATACACACTAACACGATGGGTTTCACAGTGTTCATACGGATCCCTTACTTTTTTTAACTGCGTTGGGGTTTTTGGGTTTTTAGAATAGAATAGAATAGAATAGAATATACTTTATTGCACAAAAGTTGTACAAAGGCGAACATAATGCTAGATAGCATTCTCTACCTGCTAACCTTTGGGTAGTGTGGACAAAAGTTTAAAGGTAGTGCTAGGTAATTAAAATTATAGAAAACTTTTTGACATTGACTCCTTATTTTTTTTAACTGCATTGGGGTTTTTCGGGTTTTTGGGCTTTTGACATTGACTCGACACTCCATAACTGACACTGGCCGTAGAGAAAAAGCAAGCACCGAGCGCTTTACATTCCACCTCTTTTTCTATTATGATCTATAAAAAAAACCGCATCTAAAATGTTGTAAGCAATCTACAGGTAGTTCAACTAATCCATATCAATACCAGTCGGAAGCGTCCCCAAGATGCTGGCTGCATTGCATCACTATGGCAATGCTGATGCGTTGCGCCAGATACTGACCAGCTCTGGGGTCACACGTCGCTTCCACCAGACTGTTTATAAATAGTTCAGTAATGAACTTTGACGTGAATTTCAAGATCATAACAAAATTATCTTTAAATAAACTTCCTATTTTTTATATTGGTCGAACAACGAAGATAATGTTTATGAATGGTTTAGTACATTTTCAAGTTTAATTATCTTAAGTACCTACATAGCAAAGAAGGTTCATACGTACTTTAAGAGCTGTACGTATCTACCACGTCATCATCATCATCACCAGCCTATTATAGTCCACTGCTGGACATAGGCCTCCCCTAATGAGCGCCAAAGATGGCACTATCATTTGGGGGTTAATGCCCATAAATCATCTACCACGTAGGTACGTTGGTACTATTATTGTTTAGAAAACTAGATGCTCGGCTTCACATGCATTTTTTTGAAGTAAAATGTAGCCATTTCCTTCCCCGGAATATCTATCTCCATGCCAAATTCTATTAAGATTAATTTAGCCATTTATTTATTTTATATTTGTTTCTAAGGGATAAATAGGAATTACACTTGTTTACACTAGGTACACTTACGTACACTAAATGTACCTACATATGTAAACTAATACAAATAAACAGTGTAACCAGCCTGTAGATTGTCTGCAACAGTCTTCAGGTAGCTCAATTGAAAATACTAGTTACAAACTGTTGCTCTACACTTAATTTGACGTCACGAACCTAACGCAATTTGTTATCAAACAAAATTCTGTTTATAATGTTTTATATACGTCAGAGAAGTTCTCTAAACAAACCAAACGCAGTTTAAATTTTAACACAATACATAAATATTGATTTGATAGTAGATAATATAATTTGCTTGTGCAACTTTTCATAAACATAGGAAATAAAGATATTACAGAAACAAAATGGCGACCTCTGTGGCGTAGTGGGCGAAGGTCCGCCTGCGACGCATGAGGTTGCGGGTTCGATTCCCGCCTCTTGATAAATATTTGTACGATCTGAAAATATTTGTTCAGGGTGTTCTGGTCGTTTTCTATGTATAATAAAAAAACTATCTATGTTATAATATTGTATTATGTATGTCAGTCATCTAGTACCCATAACACAAGCTCTGCTTAGCTTGGGATTAGATGATGCTGTGTGGATTGTCTGCATTATTTATTTACTTATTATTATTTATTTATGTACGCTTAGATCTTTAAAACTACGCAACGAATTTTGATGCGGCCTATTTTTAATAGATAGAATGTTCAAGAGGAAGGTTTTTGTATCAGGATTGCACCCGCGTAAAGACAATGCGAGTCGCTCTGGTTTAAAAACAAGTTGTTTAGGTTTTAAAAAGGTCTAAGAGGTGATTTGACGATGTGAATGTTAGCCAGACACGTGTTAAGTTGACGAACTAAACGGTTTGATCTCATTTGTCTGAGCCTCGGAGCTTATTGGAGATATCACGCATTATCTAGGCCAGACGGGCGATACTCGAACTAGGCCATAGGTCAGTATTAGGCGCAATAGCGTGAAGATCTTGATGGCGATTAGTGCGATCAATTTACTGGTTTTTGCTGGATTTTTTAGTGTGTGTAATTATATGCTATTTATATTTTTACTCTTATGTTATTATTTTAATAAACACGTATTAAAATAATAAAATATAAGCTTACAAGGGGCTGTTCCCACTAAACGTAACTTGTGAATAGGGTCTCTATTTTTAGGGTTTCGAGATCGCTTTATAATTCTTTATGGTCTTGCTTTTTTCTGTCCTGTTGCCAATCTCAGAACTTTTGCTATTAACTTGAAATTTAAAATAATAATAGGTATACTCCGTGAGCCTTTCGCAACGACTTTTTCAAATATTTTTTTAAATATCGAACAATTTTCCTTTCCCCTTATTTCCGAAGTTTGCAGAGCGATCCAACTGAAATATACAAAGGCGTTTGTAGATAAGGATCTATTATTATATATATATATATAATTATATTATATTTACGGGAAAAATATAGAAAAGTCTGTAAAAAGGTATGTACATATAATAAATATATTTATCGAAAGTGATACGAAGTTAATACAAGTAAGCTTTGCCTAACTAGATTAGAGGTAGTATATCCATTAAATGAGATAGCAATGAAATCGCCGTCAATTTCCTTTCCCGCAACATAATTGGCATCTCCTAAGATCTGTGTGATTTGCATTTGCATGATAGATAGCCTTCGTTGAGCGATCGTTGTGAAACTTTACTCAGACAATTTACTTACCTATCTACATAGAGTAAGAAATAGTTCTCCCTGGTACCATATATGGGGCAATATAATGGGACCACGAAAAAACGGCGGTATCTACTGATTATTCCTAAGTTCGGTTGTTACAATGGAATGAAATCAATCCAGCTTCGCGATAATAAGATATGTAGATTTCGGCGGTCCGTTGTTTCCCAGTCTCATATTAAGTTACTTTTCAGTTCATGAACAACATCTCGGTTATAATATAATCACTACCGAAAATGAAATAATAAAATAAATATATTATGTTATAATTATTTTTGTAGTATATTATTTTATTATATTCATATTATGGTCCGTACAAGTAATTTAAAAGCCTCGTATGGAACCAGTTCTGAAACTCCGGTTCTGTAGACGGCTGAAGCGGTTGGATCAGTACTGCAATCTGATGAGAATCCTAAATTTTCCATGATGAACATAGGCTATATAATATTTTCAAAAAAGTTAGGGTTTCGTTTGAAAAAATATTTTTTGTTTTACCTTATAAATAGGCTTTTGGGTAGATAAACCCAACGAATCATTTCTCAAAATGAAAAAATTCTGAACTGTGCCGATCGATTATAAATTCCATCTACTCCGTTCTAGTCGCCAATATTTAATAAATTATTTTTCAGAACTGTGCGAGGAATGGGCGCTGGCAGAATGCGAAGGCGAGGGTTGGTGGCGCGAGACCCGCACCGCCGCCACCGGTCAGATAGACGTGCGCTACGCGGGCGCCGCCCCCGTGGAGCGCGCCGCCTCCGCGCCCGCCACCGCCATCGCAGTGCGGTCCGCGCTGCACTCTGCTAAAAGTAACTATAACTATCAACCCTGATATCAATACTATACACTCTGCTAAAAGTAACTATAACTACCAACCCTGGTGTCAATACAATACACTTTGCTAAAAGTTACTATAACTACCAACCCTGGGGTCAATACAATACACTTTGCTAAAAGTAACTACAACTATCAACCCTGATGTCAATACAATACACTCTGCTAAAAGTAACTATAACTACCAACTCTGATGTCAATACAATACTAAAGAATATTTATCCGGTATTAATCGCGTACCTTTTGTTTTATTCTCCTCTACGTTTCTATCGTGTTGCAGCGATACGTTAGAATAAAACAAAAGGTACGCAATAAATACCCGATAAATATTATTTAATATGTCAACAAATCGTGAAAGTTTAAAAAGTAAATACCTACAAACTATCTAGGTACTTAGAATCGTTCTATCATGGTGTAGTCGGTGTCGCCTTGACGTGATATGGAACCGCTTGCCATAAGCACAGGCCGCATTCTGCGTGAGTAAAAACATAGCGGGGGTATGCGGTTAGCGCAAGGAAAAATGAGATTCCGCCCGAATTCTCATGGCTGAAAGCTCATACAGGAGCTAAGACGGGCTCTGTAAGTCCGCTAAAAATACTTTATGATGAATTCCTTTTTTAAATCGTGTAAAAAATTGGCTAAGATTCAGAAAAAAAAATCTGATTGATGCTGGTGATCGATAGTCTTTACAGTCACGATTGCATAAGTTTTTCTCGGGAAAATAGTTCTAGTCTAATTCTCCATCTTAAACTTAGGGGTCTCTCAAAAGGTCTTAATAGCGTTTTGACTAGGCATAACGCGATATAGTCTCAATACGAATTAGGCCTACAAAGATGAAACGATGAGATGCATAGGTGATATATCAATGTAAAAAATTTGGTAGCAAATATGGAAAGAGCTCAGCTGATCGACGCGCGATGCTGTGACAAAATTGTTAAATTTGATTGTAATTTTGTATTGTTTTTAATTTTTATCGATTTTGATATTTTTTTTGCTGTCTAAAATAAACGTATCAAATTGAATGGAAAATATCCAAATACCTTATAGTACAGTCCAGCAGAAAATATGAGACCACTGAACAACTGTTAGTGCTATGTTAATGGACCGTAGGGCATGAGGGCACGACCTGCCAATATCAACCTTGACACCAGCTTTGTTCCACCAGATCATAAAGATGGATACTATTATGAGTCTCGAATTGCGGTCAATATCGGACAAACCGCATTGTAGTTTATGTCTAGATATCGGTTCTAGCGAAGTACCAATAGTAGGGCAGCTTGATAATAGGTCAATGTGATTAGGCTGTTACTTCGCAATAATGTTGCAATATAGTGTACTTAAAGTAGCTAGGTGAGTGTAGACTGGTTCTTTTAAAGCTAAGAACCCTAATCACTGCCTTAATTTGGATAGATTTTGATCGAGCAAGTGATTTGTGGAATAAATTATCTCTTTAAAGTGATATTTCGCAATGACTTGATCTTGTAGTGACATAGATCGTATCAATTTTATTGGTAATTATGGGAAAGATCCTTTGAAACACATGCAGGAATGTCTGATATTTGAAGATTTTTTTTATTGGCTGTTTCAGCCGATTTCTTTGCCTTTCTGTAGGATAAGATAAAGATATTTTTTATTTACCAAAAAAGAGGTTTATATGGAAGGCTCGTATATGGAAGGTAAATAATACAATTGAGCAACCAAATGCTTGACCTGTTACGATACAAAATACGAGTAGAGATATTGCTTGCAACATTGAAAAATAATGTATCGTTAAAAATATTTCAGACTATAATGGCACTTTGTTTTGATCATTCAAGTGTCTATAGTTTACGTACTTACAACTGGGATCTGAAATAAATAGTTTTTTTCTATTTAGAGTCTTGTGACATATTGTGAGAAAAAAATATACATTCCTTGCAAGTCTTCCTAACCGAATTTCTTACCAAAATGGCCGTCTCAACAAAAAAAGCTTTGTGCAAACTAGATCTAGATCGCCCTACTGAATATTTTTTTGACTTCCAGCACTGAACAAAAAGCTCCAAAGCGTGAATCTGGATATCAGCGCAAAGGGGATTATCGTGACTGATGCGGAATCACAGGACAACGTTCTCAGTGTTTCTATTTACAAGTAAGTTATGAAATGATACTACTTCAACTTTTTTCAAAAAGTTTGTAACCTACAGAACTTTTAAGAACACCGTACATTTCACTTGATAAATCAGTACAAGCGCACAATTTCTGTTATATATGTATATTAAAATCACAAAATAAGGACGTAGCAAAGCTATAGGGGTTTCGAAAAGGGGCTCAAAACCCTATAAAACAGGTAAAGCTGAATTTTATAAGTGAGTCGAAGGTGGTTGAAATGCTATAGAGTTGTTATTTCCAAAATTTTACAAAATTCAAGTAAAATGTCACTTTAGGTACTGTTGATTCTCCCTACACAAAATACCTACCAACATCTGTTATGTTATTCGTCAAAGTGCATTATAAGTCGTAACAACATAATTATAAAACATTCACAGAGATAAAGCATGATTTATTTTTATTCCGATTGATTTAAATGTAGAAAAATATATTATTTCCTGCCAATGACTTCGTAAGATTTATTATCTGAATGGATATTGTTCATACATGCTTTACTTTGTCGCCGTGATATATGGACCGTGTGAAGGCATATTTATATTATTTCTTGCTTTTGGGTTATCTAATTATAGAATTTATTGCTGGTAATTATCACATTGTTGGTATGAATGAACACTTTTAATTCTTGGGTAGGGAGGTCAACAGAGCCACATTTTTGTTCTCGAATATCCTTCTATGACGATCCCTGTGGCCCGGTGGGTGAAGGACCGCCGGCGACGCAGGAGGTTGCGGGTTCGATTCCCGCCTTGAGACAAATATTTGTACGATCTGTAGATATTTGTTTAGGGTGTTCTGTAGGCCTAAGATGCGCGCCACGAGAAGCGTTTCTCGACTCGTTATCTCGTGAAAAATGGCGCTATCTCGATTTCTCGACTGATGCTAGGATGCGCCACCTTTATTCATCTCTTCTCATCACGTGAACGATTTAAGTGAATGTATATCTTATCTGTGGTCACCTTTGTCGTCAAACGCTAAGATGCGCGCCACATTTTCTCAACTTCTGACAGTTTAGCGCGGGAAGAACTATCGTCCTTCAATTTGAGCACGAGAAAATTGACGAGAAGATATTCATGAATTTTTCTCTGAATTTTGTTGGTTATCGCGGTTCCATGTGAACATTATTTGTTAATACTAGAGTGGACCGGAAGAGATGTTTTGCTTGTGACCCTCTGGATGTCCCCGATTCTGAGTTTCATCGACTATGGCGCATCAATAAACCAATTAAGGAATATTTCATTTCCCGGTTAACGGCCGATTTGGAGCCGCAAAATAGTTCTGGCGTACCTGCTCATATAAAAGTGAGTACCTACCTACCTAATTCTAACCCATCTCGGATGTAACCTATAATGCCATCGCTTGCTGACTACAATTTAGGTACCAATTAGGTACTTGGATACATACCTACATATATGCTTACATAATTTTATCTTGTTGTAGGTTCTGCTGCAATTTTAAGCGAACGAGATCAACGAGAATAATGCTCATAAAGCCTACGTATATATATATTCAATTTCTATGCTGGTAAAGTTGTGGCTGCTTGTAACTGCAAGAACAAGTGCATGCTACTGTTTTAACCTCTAGCCGGCATTGCAGAGTGCGCAATGGTATAGAGCGTACTAATGGGTTTTTAAAGGGCAGTTTTAGATGCCTAGCCGACTGGAAACAATGTTGTCACAGGATCCTATTAGAAGAAGGGAAATTGGGAGAAGACTTGGATGCTGTGGAGCCGGCACCAATGCAGACACTATTCAAACCCTTTTTAATGCATTGATAATTAAAATAATACACATTGTTTTTTTTTTATAGGTGATATTATTTTATTTTAAGTGCATACTAACTTATCTTATATTGACTTGTAATAATTTAATTTTTACCAATAAAATGTCTATCTGTCTACTACATGATATTATTCTAAGTACTACATTTGGTGTGGGGTGTTGGGTTGGCTTGATGATGATGATTACCGTCTGAAACAAAGATAGCATTATAGGTTGAGTTTGTAGGTAGAGCGGATGAATAGTTAGGTAAGGGTTAATGATGCTGTCGGGATTACCTAGCTAATTTCAAAGTCAAGCCTAAGATTTCTAAGTCCGTTTTCCCTGATCAATTGAGCTAGATGATTTTGGCTTTAATGGATTGAATAACAAACATATTTTAGGTCATATGAAACAAACAATCACTCGGTAGCGTGTTTAATAAGTTCAGACAAATCAATACGAATGTATGTTCTTACTTACATATTTTCTTGGCCTTGTTGTAAGATTGGTTGAGGCAAGTGCATAAGGAAACATACTAAAACTGCACTAATATTTTATTTTTACTTACGTTTTCGCGATGCCTTCTTGCAATCGGTACAAAAAGTTGAGGCAGGGTTTGCGCGCAATGTTGAAATAGTTTCTGTTTTTTTTTTAGGAATTTGTTCCGTTTTGTCACCATTCTACCATCGATTCTGCCAGTGAAAATGTTCAAACTACCAATAAGGAGGTGAAAATTATGAAGGTTATTCTAATTCTTCCTAGCAGCATACTAAAACCATAAACAATTGAATGAAATAAACGGGTATTCGTCTGAGTGGCTATCTCTACGCGAGAAGAACTTCTCGACAATGAGTATTATGTATCTCGTGGTGCGCATCTTAGAGTAAACGAGAAAATAACTGACGACGACTAAATTACTCGTCTCGCGCGTGTCGTCTCTCGTGGCATGCATCTTAGCCCCACTGGTCGTTTTCTATGCATAGTAAAAAATATCTATACATGTAATAATTTGTATTATGTATATCAGTCATCTAGTACCCATAACACAATCTTTGCTTAGCTTGGGGTTAATGCTGTGTGGATTGTCCGTAATTATTAATTTATTTATTTTATTTATGAGACTCAAACAGAGTTGAATGAGTCTCGTCGTATTTTGAGCATGTTTTCTGATGTATCTGATGTACCAATAAAATGAGTTCTGAAAACTGTCAAGTTCAAAATTATAAATCTCAATGCACCAACCGCTTCATCACGCTCATCCACGACTCATCGACAAACGAAAATCTAATATATTTTTTACAGGTTAGATTAGATACTTTTTGGTCTATTTAGTAAATACTACAGCCAAAGCCTTACCCTCCAGGATATCGTACTGCTCCGCCGACGCTGCCAACGCGCGCGTCTTCGCCGTGGTGGAAGGCAGGACTGACGCCGTGTCTCTCGAGGCTCACGTGGTCCACGTGTTCGTCTGCTCCAGAAGAAAGCACGCGAGGGCGCTCGCGTTGTCGCTGGCACACGCTTTCAATGATGCTTATCAGGTTGGTACTAGACGTTCACAGCTCAACGCGATTGGCAGATTAGGTATAAGTTCCTTGATTGGCAGTGAGCTGTGGTCACGTGTCACGTAGTATAAGTGTTCTTATGCTGCAGAAGAAAGAACGCGAGGGCGCTAGCGTTGTCGCTCGTTCAATGATGCTTATCAGGTTGGTACAAGTGTAGGTACCTTTCGTATTCGTCATTATGCTCAAATACGTTCACAGCTCAATTGGCAGTGAGCTGTGGTTATGTGTCACGTGGTATACGTTGCTTCTGCTGTAGAAGAAAGTACGGGAGGGGCTAGCGTTGTCACTAGCGCGTTCAATGATGATTATCAGATTGATTCAGGCGGAAGACGCACACAAATGTAGGAATTTCATGTTTACCAAAATAACTGTTTGTCTATATTATTTACAGGCTTGGCAATCAAACCAGGGCAGCTCACTTGCATCAGGAGGAAAGCGATCAGCTCCATGGGTAAGTGAATAAATAAATAATTAATACTGGACAATCCATACAGTTAAATCAGCCCTATGCTAAGCAGCGATTTGTTATGGGTACTAGACGACTGATATACATACTAAGTAGATAGTTATTTTTTATACTATACTTAAAAAACAACCACCCCAGCAATTATCTGCATATCGGGCAAACATTCGTTGAGGCTGGAATCGAGGCCATCGAATCGAAACCGTCTTTTGTATCGCAGGCGGACCTTCGCCCGTAGAAGTAGAATAGGAGCTGTTGTTTAGAGTTTTTTTTTATTATATACTTAGAAAGGTTATTTGTCATAAGTATATATTTTAATATATTTATCAAAAAAAAAACATGATCCATTGAGGTTGTTACTCGCGCGCCGAGGCGCCGCGATTAGGGAGTAGGTTGGTAGGAGTTGAAAAACGTACCAGTAGGTAAATTTTTCATGTATGTACACATGGACAATGTTCAAAAATGTATTAAAATGAATGTTTCGAAATTTCAAAAACAGCTCAGTAAAGGTAGGCTGTTCGGTCCGCTATCGGTACAAGCAAATTTTTCGAAATTTGCAACAGTTTTCTCTACATAAAAGACATCAACGCGCTCCGTAGAGGGTCTACGAACTGCTACGAAATTCCTATGGGATACTTTTGCTTAAAATAAGATAAAAAAAATAACAACTTATGACAGCAATATTTTATAAAAATACACTAACTTATGTTAGTAATATATTTTCTGATACATATGATGAGGAGCATCTTATTTCTAAGTACCTGCTAGATATGTATATAGATTACGTACGTTCTGTTGTTGCTGAGTATCTACAGTGATGGGTAATTTCTAATGGTTCCTTCCACAATGGACGCTTTTTATCTTATTTCCAACACATCTCAGCCAAAAGAAATCCCAGAACCATGCCCAGAACCCAGAACATAAAGCATCCTCAAAGTTCTAAGATGTTTTATCATAATCGCCACGCTTACCAGTTTCCGATCGCATTTCGGTGGATGTAGGTACAAACATTGATTTGAAGTAAATACTTATATTATTTCTTTAACAGGTTCGATTCCCGGACGAGTCTGAGGATGAAGAAATAGAAGATTGGAACGCTCCCGCCCCACTCGTCACCTTCGCATGAAAACATCACCTTCACTGAATAACCTTTAGTTCGTAACAAAAGGCTACGGCCTCTTTGCAAGTTCAGGGACCTTATCCTCTATTACATAAGTGATGCCTTGGCTTGGAATTTTCCGGAATTCTCAATTTTGTTCTAGAATACTAATAATTGATGGATCATTTGTCAGTACATTTCACACCAATAAGTACAGCGTGTAAGATTTTTGAGGCAAAAAGTATTAATTATGAAATCAGTTTGTATTTAAATTTGTAATGGATGTAAGAAACAATATAACAAAGATGATGTAGTGTTTATTGGTGTCAAAACTTATTTCTTTTTAATTAATGTTAAGACTTTAGCAACTATATTATTTCATTACGTTTATAATTAAAATTAATGTTGTAATTTAGATATAAGATTATATAACTGTTTTTTTCTTGTAAATGTAAAAAAAATGTTCATTCATTCATTCATTCAATGTTATTGTACTAACTAAATTAAGGGTGATTACTAAGTTCTATCAAATATTTGTGTTATATGTTCTATATCTATAAATATAAGTAAGACAATTACAATATGACTGATGTTATTAAATAAAATTATTTTGATATTTTATACGCATTTTATTTCTAAGATACATATATATAGTAATGATACAGTTTTAGTATTATTTTATAGCAAGTCTTAATGTTTGAATAAGTAAAACATAAGGCGTTAAAGGTATATTATGTACTATTTGTTTTACTTATCGGAAAATGGAAAATGTGCTTCATGGATGTTGTGATAAGTAAAAAAAAAGGCGTTAATGGTATATAGTATATAGTATTAAGGTACTCCAAGGTACTCATTACATATTACCTTTAATGCCTTATGTTTTACTTATCTCAACATCCATCATGCAAATTTTCCGAGACTATACGTAATGCCTCTATGGCGCTCATTAGGGGATGCCTACGTCCAGCAATAATACCTAGCAGATTAAATTAGACCACACTGATGCCATGTAAGATCACCACTGGCCCGGCCCAGTCATGGCAGACTGACAGATCACTTCCCTTGCGCCCGCAGACGGTGACAGACGTTTTATCGGTTGTTACTTCTCTCATAATACGGGACAATAGTGACTACAGCCGGCATTGTTGAAATGTGGCGAGCCACCGCCGGCCGTGGTCGGTCAGGTGCAGTGGTCCGGCGCACGCGCGGCCCCCGTGGTAGTTTATCATCATGTAGTCGAAGCAGTCGGTTACGCCGTCTCCATTGCAATCCTGGAAAATTTGTTGTCAATAAAGTAGAAGTAAATCAACAATCCTAGAAGAATAGAACCTAGTAATAAAGTCAATTAAACAATTGTTTCACTACTCCAAGTAACGTACCTATAGGTAAAAAAATAAAAAAATAAAAAAAATAAAATAAGTAAAAAATTAAAATATGAGATATATCTCATATTTTAATTTATAAATAAATATTGCCGCGCCCTTACAGACCTGTACTTAGGTAGGTACTTCTAAGCTACCACCTAATCTAAAACTCTGTTATAATTATAATGTAATGGAGGCAATAATTGAAAATGAATATGAATAAATATTACCCACCTTCCCATACTTCGCCATGTAACTCTTGACTATTCTTATGGAGCAGTGGAAGTCCCTTGCGCAATCCTCGAACGCTGTAAACAAATTATATGAAAATTGGTATTTATTTATTAATATTCTACAATATTGTGCTGATTTCAAGCCAAGACTAATTCAGCACCACAACACTCTGATTGTCGGCTAATTTTGGTAGCTTTGAAGCTTAGCAAAGCTTCCAATTGTATGCTACTTGTACTGTTGGTACCTAGCTTTGAATCTCTTGGTAGCTTTGTAGTTTTTGGTAGCTTCTGAAATTTTGCTACTTTTGGTAGCTAAATGCGGAATTCTCCCAAATCGGTACAGGTAGATCTTTCTTGTATTCCGTTCCTTGTAGAATATGACTGAGTTCTTTCGACCAACAGTTGATGAAAGAGAGTTTTATATTAGTCCAATCTTTGTAGAATCGAGTTTTTACGCGATCAAGGAATAATAGATGTACGTATATTCGGAGTGAGAGCTCATAGACATGAGTGAAACGACTGCTGGCTGGTTAAACAATGGTTTATTGCAATGATATGGCAGGCAGGCACACATTTGTAGATATTTACCAAATACACATACATAACAACAGGGATCCAAAAATTCGTTGTTTACATTAGACAGATCGCGGCGAAAAGCAAGCGGCGCCATAAATAAAAAAGTTGAAGATTAGTAGGTACCTTCTTTCCTGTCAGGGTCATCATCGGGCAGGGTTGGCTTGCCTGCGTCCAGCCAGTACAGCCTGCTGATGTAGAAGGGTCCACAGTACCCGTCGCTGCAGCCATGCCCCGTGTCACATCCTGTGACGTGGCAGAGACAGCGCAGACATGCGTCGTTTAGATTTGTCACGTGTACCTCTGGAATTGATTTTATAGAGGTTTGATAATCTGTTACACAGTATAATCTTTACTTAAAAAACTTTTATTGAATTTTTGGTTTGTTGGTTTTTTTAACATATTTGCTAGTATATGATATAGATGAGATAACGTAGATACTCATGTTCAGTTTCTCGAATATTTGCAATGTTTTTAGTAGGTACTGATTCACAACATCATTAAATTAATCAATTTAAATTCTGCTTTGTAATTCATAGTCTCCATTCCGATCTAATCAATAAATAGATCTACATATTTATAAAATCTAAAAACTGTCTTTAAACATAATTAAATTCAGCTGTATCGAAAATGCTGGATTAAAATCCCTAAATTGTATACAGACGGAGAAATCGTCAAACATTCCTAAAAAAACATAGGTACATACTGATGAGCATAGAATCTTCTCCGGTTTTTGAAGTCGGTTAATAAGAAGAGCGCTTTCCAAGGAAGTATAAAAAATTAGGGTCCTAATAAAAATAGGATCAAACTTACCTTGAGCTAAAACTCCTGCCGCGAATCCAATAGCAAAGATCACCCACTCATACATTTTCACTGAACATCAAAACATTATTTTAACACTAAGCCTTTTGATTTAATTATTATCAAATAATAACATTAACACTTTGTCATAAGATTTTAATAACAGCAATCTTTTGTTTACATAGGTTTTTTACAGCTTTTAGTTTAGTCCGTATTATTTAATTCGAAGATTCTTGTCTATTTTTATCTCTATGGCATTTATACGGTTAAACAAATCACCGGGAAAATACATAAATTCACACGCAAATACCCAAACTAACAAATAACCTAGTTGTTAAATTAACAAATAACCGTGAATATTTTAAATAATGAACACAGTTCGAGTCTAATCACGTCTACAATAACTTCTAAGCTTCTGATGATCTACCAGCGATGATGAGTGTGTTGACATCATAACTAGTTATTGGAATAAGTAAGCAAAAAACGTGACAAAAACTAAAGAGCAAATGCAAAACTTTAACCCACACGATTTGAGATCAAGAGCTATGTCGTTTAGAATTATTTTAGATGTAGCTCTTAAAATAAAACTGACCTATCTGTTTAATTTTTTAGTTATGATGAAATATTTTTGAAAATGTACCCTTCTCCGAATTTTTAGGGCTGCGAGTATTATGTTCCTTGTTGCAGGGTGATCCATTTAGCAGTTATAGCCAAATCTCAAACCGTTAAGGCATATTTTGTTTTTTTGACAAACGTACGAGTGCGCACGATTACACGCGTTGTTGGCAGATTTTTACAAGTGTTTTGTGTTATTTATTACTGTTTGTTGCTTAAGTTTACAAAAAATAACTTCAGTGTGGATTCATTTAGACGGACTTTACTTTAGTTTATGTAAGAAACTGTTAACTAATTAATATTTTTTTAAAAATATCTTTTTATAATATGATATTGTGCAACTATTTCTGTGATTGTGTTTTTTGTTCTGTTTAACTCTAACTTGGTTTGCTACAAAGCTTATTTGTATTGTATTTCTTTTCGGATAAAGATTTATTTAAGAAGGGTAGATGCGATGCAGTATTTGCAAGATAAAATGCACTATGTCGCAATATTTTCTAAAACGCAACAAGTCTGTTTGTGCCTTACTTTGATGAAGTATATGACGAATTATCATCTCTTGCTCTATGTTTATGCTCATTATTTTATTTATGTTCGAAAAGAAACCAAAAGTAGGTATCTTAAGATTAACTAGAACTTGATCACATAGGTAGCTAAGACATCTTATGTCCGTGAACAAGATCCTGATTAGTGATCAATGAATAAATTGATCACGACAATTTATTGCATTTGATAATATTATTTATACTTATAACTAGCGGTACGCCTCGGCTTCGCTCGGGTAGGGACTTCATGCGGATCCAAAAAAAAATAGAATTTAATGGTGAAAAAAATTTAGAAGTCGGTCCTGTAATTTCGGAGCCTATTAAATTCAAACAATCAATCATATATTTCCTATTTATAATATTAGTAGGTATATATTTAAATAAAAACAACGGTCTTCCCCAACATAGGTTTTATTCTGTTTCCTTAATTGGTTGGATGACCCAGTTATCTATTTATTAATGTGGCTACCAACTTTTATCCTACTTTATGTCATATATCACTAGCGGTCCGCCCTGACTTCGCATGGGTATTTACGAAAAATTTAATTTTTCATGCCCTTTTTCATACCTTTTTTAAAATATTCTTAGCCCATGTTCATCAGGTAAAATTTAGGATTCTAAGTTTCGGAGCCCATTCAATTCAAACAAACAAACAATCAAATCTTTCCTCTTTACAATATTAGTATAGATAACCAAGTACTTTTAAATAACTAGTAGGTAGGTAATTTTAATTGTCTTTCGTAAAATTAATAAGACTTTTATCCTCTCCGAAATTTTTAATACAACTGTCCTGTAAATCTTGTAGATAAGGGTAAAAAAAAAACAAATATGGATAACCTTTTTAATTAAATAAGTAATCAACGCATGCAACGACATGATATAATTTTCACTTAGAATATTATACCTACATATTTGTTTCAAATTAATCTTGCAATGATAGATCAAAAAGTCGTGAGGCGGACATTAATATTTAGCACATTATGCGTCAAATAAACCCGAACAAACGCTCGGGGAAATTTTGTACAATAAACAACAAGAATGTTTTTAGAAAGTGTTATTATATCGTTATTGCTCGGCTTGTCCAGATGTCCAATACACACCGACAATAGCATGTAAGAAATTGAATGTTGTGCTTAGCTATATGTATTTAAATAATGATTGACATGTATCTAAATCACACTAAACTTAGATTTTGATAGGCAAAATAAACATTGTATTAGACACATAAGTTATATATGAATGTACCTACTAGTGGTTTCTTTTTCACTTCTTCCACTAGTGGACAAAAAATTGAAGTGAAGAGAAATCAATAGCAAATTATTTCTTTTTTATAATAGATAGATAGATAGATATAGCGTTTATTAAAAGAAATTATGACATATTTATGATTAGTAGCATCTTAAATCCTAAATTAGGTTTATCTAGACACTAGAGTTCTCTAATATTACAATCCAAAAAACACGCTTAAAATCTATGACAGATAGGCTACAGGCAAAGCGGTGTCACCGTATAATTGAGTTGGCGCGGTATGCAGTTGTTATTGTATACGCGCGGTTCACGAATCGTGCGTGAACAAAGCGACCAATGTGAGGCAGACAGCGCTTCGCCCGAGTTCAGCTATTGGATGCTCCATTTTTATGGCAAGGTAAAAAATAAGATAAAAATTTAAGAAGTGTGTTATTTTATAAATATAAAAGTTAAGTTGATAAATAATGTTTTGCTAATGTGGATTTAATATTCTTTTGGGTTATTTTATTTTTAAGTTGTAGGGGCAAGTTATTTATAAGGTATGGGATTAGATAAGGAGATGTTCGTTTACCGTATATGTTATTAAATAAGGGTATATTTAGTTGATTCTGTGTTATACTCCTGGTGACTTTGGTGTGACTTTTTGGGACTTGAATCTCTGTACGAAAGTATTGTTCAATTAAAAGGTTCATTTCTACTTTTTTGTGGATAGGCAAAACACCACAGTACTTAAACAGAGTACTTAGATTTAATTTTAGGGGGTACTATTAACTTCAGTATTCTACATTGAATTTTATAAATCTGATCTAAGTAAGTTTTAAATGTTCGGCCATAGCTACTCAATCCGTATGATAGTATACTTTCCACTAGTGTCTTGTATATGGTCAGTAGAATATGATATGGAATTTGACTTTTTATTATACAAAATTTTGCCATAATAGCTTATAAGTTTCATACAGATAATTTGCTATAATTATCTGGCTTGGTCTAATAATCCCCTTAAAGATTCCCCTGCGAAGGGGATTATTAGACTTTTTGTCTACAAATCCCCTTACAATCAGATTTAGCTGAGGCAGGGGATTATTAGACAAAAAGTATAGTAATCCCCTTAACCGTAATTTATGTTGGTGGAAGGGGGTTATTAGACAAGAATAAATAAATACTCTTAAACCTTTATTTTATTAAATGAAATAAAGTTAATTCGTATAGGCCGGGTGAATTAGCCATAACTAGCCTACAATTTATTTAACGTGACATCTGACCCACCGTGGCTCACTTATGAAATGCCCACCCTCAGTCACCTAGCCAAGGCCTAGCCGGGCCTGGGGGGGTAAGAAACACCTAAGCCAGCTGCGCTATGAGTGCTACCAATCAAATAAAAACAACGAATTAAATAATCACAAAATCTAGAGATCCTCTTGAACGTTTAATTTATTTTAATAAAATCATATAAAAATTGTATATATTGAAATTGTATAGGTATATTTGTCGACTGTAGTATGCGCTCTGATCGGGTACTCTGGGTAAAGGATAATTTTTTTGACAATCAAACGAAAATGTGATTAAATCTTCAGACTTTTCCTGCAGCAATTTAAAGAATGCTTTCGCCCTGAGCTTGTGAACCCTTTTTTCAATCATTAGGTCATTCTTTTTTTGAGTGTCTCTTTCCCTTTTGATTTTTTCATCCAACTCGATACACTTTGAGCATACATCCGTTCTTGGGGTTCCAAAACCCAAATTGAAGTCTTTGTTAAATATTGTCCGGAAATAAGATTTCTTTACAACTGGTTCAGGATTTTCAGTTTTGAATATCCTATACAGTTTGTTTACACTCAAACTGCTATGCAAATATTTTCGCTCTTGAGTGGCCGATCGACAGTAATGGGATTCAATGCATTTTAACTTCTTAATGAACTTGTGAATCATATCCTTTTGCTCTCTATATTTGTTTATTTTATGGTTTCCTCCTCTGTTCTCTTTAACAATCTGTCCCGTATAGTAGAAAGCTTTCTGGGTTTCGTGTTCGTTTCCGACCTCTGCCCGGAATTGCTGGTTCGACAAAGACTTCCATTGTCATAAATTTTACACACTTTAGCACCAGAAATCACATAAAACACACAAAACAGTAAAAAGCAATATCCCACGTGCACCTTGTGAATCACACAAATCGCCATCTTTTTTTCCAAAATTTCAAGCGTTCTGATTGGCTGTTACGTCACCTAGCTGTCTTTGAAAGTGACTTGCTTCACATAGCTGTATTTGATACCAACATGATTTTTTTAACGGAAATAGTAGGCGGTTAGCTGTATTTGTTCCCTAGATAACCAATTCATTAGTTGCTACCTTAAGTTCACTAGATGGCTCTATACTTAGTTCATTTTTGGAATGTATGGCACTTAGCTACCTTTGATTCTATACGCCTCAATTCTGTATAATGCACATTTTTGCGGCTTTTACCTGCAAGGGGTTGTCTATGGGTCTATGAACCGGTTCCTTGACTTGACTGGCATTTGCATTTCTTATCAGTTTGCTGTAACATGTTCACCAGTAAAGTGCACAGTGCGTTGTGTTATTTATGAGACTCCTAATCTAAAAAAATCATGGCTGGAAGTGCAAGTGGTGCAGAATTAGAGTACATAAATAAAAAGAAAGCAACAATACTCTTACACGGCGGATATCAATATTGTGCCAAAACAAGAAATAAAAATGGATCCGTTTTATGGGAGTGTACACAAAGAAAGAAAAGTAAATGCACTGGATCCATCATAATACACGTAAGTAAAACTTCATCCGATTTGAGAATTATTATTAATGTTAGAATCTGTTAAAATCACCCGAGTGTATTCACTTCTATTATAGATTTCATTGATATTTTAGTGATAAAGATAACACTTATGTGCTTCGACAAACAGATATGACTATATTTAAGGCATTTACAATTACGATTTAGAATATTGTTTTATCGTCGGCTGCCGCCGAATTTTTTTCCAGCCTGTTTTTCGTAGGTTTGATTTCTTTGATAACCAGTTTTTGTATCACATGTAAAAACAGAAACCTGAAAAGATTCCTGGAACCCGTGACTTTGGAACTAATTTGTTAAAATTGACGTTTTAGAGTTATTAAAATTGTTTATCTGTACACTCTAGCTGGGTTTCTTAACTAACCCAACAAAAGCTAGCTTATTCTACTAATATAATGGTCATCGTTTTGTTGTTTCAGGAACAACAGATTAAAAGTGAAAAACAACATAATGTATGTGAAGCGGATTTTGCGAAGAATGACATAGCGGTCAGGCTAGCCAAATTGAAGACAAAAATTTCCGACCCCGAAGCGCCCGGCATTTCCACAGCCTACAATTCAGCTGTGAGCACATTAAAAGATACCGGAATCGATGTAATCAGAGAATTTCCTCGCCTGAAGAACATAAAAGCAACACTATATAACCACAGGAATGCAGCTCTGGGTGTGAACAAAACGCAATTTCAAGACGTTGCAGAAGTCGAAATCCCAGAGTTACACCACGATTTTTTGTTAGCGGACTATAATGATGGTTCTATACGTGTAATAGCATTTTGCTCCAAATTGGCCCGTGATTATATGAATACGCTTAACTTCTTTCTGGGAGATGGAACTTTCTGGACCTGTACTAAACCTTTCTATCAACTCTATACCATCCATGGAGATTTAGGCAGTACGAACAAAGATATTAACATTTTGCCGTTGGTGTACGTGCTAATGAGCCACAAAAGTCAGCGAGCGTACGAAATTCTTTTCGGAGTTGTCAAATCTCAACTCCCAGAATGGCAACCGAAATTTTTCAAGTGCGATTTCGAAGAAGCTGCAATAAACGCAATTAGGAATACATTTGAAGATGTCTCAGTCAGTGGCTGCTATGTCCATTATAGAGATGCGATTTGGCGAAAAGGGAAACAACTAGGACTTACGAAACAAAAACTGATGAAAAGACAAGTAGCCCTTAGTGCAGTTTTGCCTATGCTACCACAGGACAAAATTCTCGAGGGCTGGTTTTATGTTGCGTCTCAAAGTCCTGATGACGAAAAGAGTAAGCAGTTTAGAAAATATATGTTAAAACAGTGGCTAAAAGAAGATTTGATCAAAATATGGTGCACATTCGATCAGCAACACCGTACAAATAACCTGGTGGAAGCCTGGAATGGAAAAATCAAGAAACGAATAGCTAGAAAGAATCCCAGCCTAATACGGCTACTCGCTGTTTTGTCGGAAGATGCATCATTCCACAATATTCGCGCTAAAAAGTTTTATGATAACGGAGAAGGAATTTCAAACCGATTACAAAAGAGCATTGACTACGATCAATTCATACAGGAAGTCCAAATGGAACTCATTAACGGTGACATAACGGTTGGGCACTTTTTAGAAAAACTTCGTTGATTTATTGTTAACTTTATGAAAATGTAACTTCGTAAAATGTAACTTGAAGAAGGAAAAATCTTCATTTTATATGATATTTTGATTATTAAGGTATAATTACTCAAAAACTTGATTATCGTGATTTTCTGTGATATTTTGATTATTAAGGTATAATTACTCAAAAACTTGATTATCTGTGATATTTTGATTACTTAGGTATAATTACTCAAAAACTTGATTATCTGTGTCGAGAACTTATTCTAAAAATCTTGATTTTCTGTGATATTTTGATCACTTAGCTTATAACTGTTCAATACTATTGTAACAATAGGTAACCAGTTTTTTTACATTATTATAAAAACCGAATTATTTGGCATGTTTACGAAATTCTCTATTTCCTACATCATTCGTATTAATTTAAAGCTAGCTGTAAGAGAGTATATATTTTGTTGATATTTGTTGTTATACCTACCACTAAATTATGTAAAATAAATAAAGATTTTGTGATTATTTAATTCGTTGTTTTTATTTGATTGGTAGCACTCATAGCGCAGCTGGCTTAGGTGTTTCTTACCCCCCCAGGCCCGGCTAGGCCTTGGCTAGGTGACTGAGGGTGGGCATTTCATAAGTGAGCCACGGTGGGTCAGATGTCACGTTAAATAAATTGTAGGCTAGTTATGGCTAATTCACCCGGCCTATACGAATTAACTTTATTTCATTTAATAAAATAAAGGTTTAAGAGTATTTATTTATTCTTGTCTAATAACCCCCTTCCACCAACATAAATTACGGTTAAGGGGATTACTATACTTTTTGTCTAATAATCCCCTGCCTCAGCTAAATCTGATTGTAAGGGGATTTGTAGACAAAAAGTCTAATAATCCCCTTCGCAGGGGAATCTTTAAGGGGATTATTAGACCAAGCCAATTATCTGTATGAAACTTTACTTGTCTAAGTGCTTATTTTGTAAGCCTAAAGAAATAAAGTTATTGAATCTGAATCTGCTTAAAAATACACGTTCGTAATTTTTGCTTGTCGGTGTTGTAGGGTACATTTTTGCAGCAAATGCACCCTTTTCTTAGGACCCGACAGCAGAAGTCCCGTAGTCTGCGAGCCCTAAGGGCAATATTCCTGTAGTTCATGAAGGAGACACGGTTTTAAGCAACACGACTCCACCAAGCTACGAGTACGCCTTTTATGTCCGTGTTTCGGTTCACTTTCTTGCGCTGAAAGAACGAAATTCTGGGTTACTGGTATGTCTTTTTCAAAATTACGTTTATAGGTAATCAAAACAGTGATTTGATAGCCTTTAATTTTGAACAAATATTAATTAATATAATTTTGACGATTTTAAATGTGACTGGTTTGCTAACTTCAGAAAGTTGTCAATTGAGTTGAGTAATAGAGAGAGATAAGAATGCAAAAAATAAAATATAAATAATATTGTAATTTCATAAATAATGCTGAACAGATAATCCACACAACATCATCTAGCCCCAAGCTAAGCAGAACTTGTGTTATGGGTACTAGATGACTGATACAATTTAAAAATAAATCATTGTTTACCAACAAAGAAATAGACTTGTGATTTAATTTAACTATCAAGGTGAAATCATTTTTTTTAAAAATTTTTTTGAGATCAAAAAGCCTTTAGTAACAAATAAAATTACAATGATCTATCTAAATAAAAAACTAGTATTTACAATTTAAACAATTGAGCTGACTGCAGACTGTTGTGAACAAACTACAGGTAGCTCAACTGAATAATTGAATTAATCATTAATGTTGATATTAAGGAATAATCAATAGAAAAACCGATAGTAACAATAACGGAGAAAACCCAAGATGGATCCCCTTGTCTATCATCCGACTAGGGATGGGACCAAACAAATAGGGTTGTGACAATAGATTCGCTACAAGTAGGTGTAATTACATACTAGATACTAATATATTTTATCTTTTTAAATACTACATACGATTGTGTCTATTTGGATGTACATGTCATCAATTATTTATCTTCTTTAACTAATGACCAGAAAAATATGCTATTGAAAATAAGTATCATAACATAACTTATTTCTGATACATATTTGTAATATTGGAAATAAGTATCATTATTACTTACAGATTCCGATTTCTGATGGATAGTCGTAATAGCTATCCGAGCACACATACTCGAAAACTCGTGATAGCAGGTTTCCGCACAAGACCATCGGCTTTGGGTCCAGTACATGGTTGTCAGAGTAGTCCGTACGAGACAACTCCATTGCTTCAGTGCCCACCAAAACCACAGCAACAAAGAAGAGAATACAATTCATGATTGCTGAAAGACAATTTTTGTCTGATTTGTTAGTGGATAAAAAATATTACAATTTATGAACCAAATTAGAACTTTTTTTTAAACAGATCATATTTTATTAAGAAAGATATTACAAGTATATAAGTTAATCAGAGCTAGTGTTTACTGTTAAAACAATTAAACAACAATGAAACAGCAGACTGTTGCAAACAAACTACTAACTGGGTAGCTCAACTGATCCATAACAATACCAGTCGGAAGGATCCCCAAGATGGCGGCTTTACCTCGATGTTTGGCAATGCTGATGTGCCAAATTCTGACCAGCTCTCGGGTCACAAGTCGCTTCGACCAGACGCTCAGATTTTTGTTGTTTGCTTTTTAAAATATGACGAAGAATTATTTTGATGAATATATTTTTTCTATTTTTATGTTGCATGTGGAGCGCATGCTCGCTATTGACTTGAACTTGCTATCAGTTGATAACACATAATTCATTATTACTTAGTATTTTCCCCATCTCTACTTACCCCTAAAATACACTTCACTCCGTCGCAGTTAGAAATTGTGTATGCGATATAATATTTTAAAATTTATTTCAGTATATACAAAACGTAATAATTCAAAAATTTGACTTACCAAATGCTTTTCCCGAGTGCCACTGTGCATAAAGTAAACAAATCTTAAATTTATACCAAGAGATCAATACCTATGTACTTACTACATATATACATATACTAAAGTCAACATCAATTTATCAAACAAAGTACATAGGTATATAGGTACCTACTTTTGCGAACAGAAACATTGTTATTTTATAGTAAAGTGCACACTATAATTGTTAGGTAAGTAATTTTTATTGAGAAACAAGTAAAAAGGTCTGTTAACTTATAACAACTGTAATACTGTGAAATAGTGTTATCATTCTGACTTTCTTATGTGACAGAAGTAAACAAACTTCTCTAGCTGGATGCTTATAAAAAGTAAGTGTGTACCATGTGTGTACCTATATTCTATTAATATATATTCGAAAAAAAAATTGTTTATTTCCCTCGAAATCTCATGGTACCTACATATATGTTTGATGGAACCATGACCCTATGAACAAGTAAACATTTACCTACTTTTTCTTTTGTCTTTCGACATGCGCTGCCTGACATTATAGCAATATTTTTGATAAAACAATAATATTTTCTTTCATTTAGCTCTCTCCACATTCGCAGCCTGATAATGTAGGTATATTATCGATAAAACATTAACTTTTTCCTATCTCCTAACTGGTCCTTTGACCTTTTACAGTTATCAGTTAGGTCACATGAGTCTCATCTCATACCAGGAGATGGACAGTTAATAAAATAGGTATCACGCTAACAAATTATCAAAACAAGATGGTATTGCATAGATTTGCCTAAGTAAATCTGTGTGATACTAGAAATCTGGGTAGATATTGTTTCTATTCTATTGGTTTCTTATCTCTATTATACTAAAAATTAAAAAACCCTTTGTTCGCCTAGTTCGTGGCCTGTTAGATTCATGAGGAGCTTCCTCCCATGAACAGTCAGGATGTGGAATGTCGAGATGTCGAGGTTTTCCCTGAGAACTACCACATAGAGTTTTTATAAAGGGAGAGTTAGCAAAAACATAATAATAGTACTGTTACTGTACGGAACCCAAGCAGACCCAAACCTGCCAGTTTGAATTATCTGTTTGTAAAAACATTTTAATATGAAAACTATGTATTTGGGGAAACAGTATGCAAATCAAATATAGAATATAAAAAAGTATCTATTATAGGTATATATTATATTCCTCCATCAGGACGCATAATGTCGCATCCTGGGTAGGTAACCTTAGTAGAGGTAGGTATATCACACTAATATAAATAATGCGAAAGTTCGGATGTATATATGGATGGATGGATGTTTATTGATTTTTCATGCTTATAACTGAAACTGAAATTTAATATACCTTTGGTTCTAGGAATACAACTTATGCTAGTTTTTATCCCATCGGTCCTCATGAGATGGAAATAACTAAAGCTTTCATAGAAATAAGGCGTGTGAAGCCACGGGTAGAATCTATGTTGTTACACATAAATGAGAATAATATTACCTTTGATAAATTATAAGTCAACTAATCGAAGCCGTTACATAGTGGCAAGTATTTAAATGCAGTTTAATCCGTGAGAAAAATACAAGATAAGTAAATAGATGTTTTCAGTCAATTTATTTCGTACATAATCTCATTATTTTAATCTCTACATTAATCTACTGAATAATTAATTCCTATTATCTTACTAATAAAATTGAGTACAGAATGGAACTCGTCCACGACGAAAATTTAAAAAGAAAATGTTAAAGGTTTTGTGACTACAACACTACTACATTATTGTGGCTAAAATAGAGTAGTATCCATTTAGTATTTATTATTGACTCGTTTCTTTCTTTTTGGCACAGTTTTGACACTGAGTTTCATGTTAAACATTATTTTAAAGGTCCCATTGAAAAGCCCTCATTGAGCTCAGAAGTAAACGGTCCTTTTTCGAAAATCCTCATTGGAACAGTAATAGGTATGTCAACAGAAAAAATATCGGTACTATTTTAACGTAAAACTATTTGTCAGGCATAAGACCCGCCTAGCCATGGTACTTCGCGACGGCCGCAACGCATTGGTTGAACACATTCACATATTGGAACGGAAGCTCGCCACTACATCCGTATCCGCCTAGCTTGTGGATCGCCATGTAGTCGTAGCAGTTAATTTGGCCGTCTCCATTGCAATCCTGAAAAAACATTATATTAAATAAATAATTAATTAATGTTGGAAAATCCGCACAGCATCATATAGAGCCCCAAGTTAGACAGAGCTTGTGTTATGGGTACTAGATGACTGATAATAATACAATATATTACATAGATGTATATTTTGAGTATCTAACTAAATAAAAGCTAGTACCTATTTACAATTGAGCCAACTCCAGACTGTTACAAACAAACTACAGGTAGCTCAACTGATCCATATCAATACCAGTTGGAAGTGTACCCAAGATTCTGGCTGCATTGCCTCGCTGTATGGCAGGCATTTTTATTATACATTGAAAACGACCAGAATAAATATCTGCAGATCGTACAAATATTTCTCCCGAGGCGCGAATCGAACCCGCACCGTCCTGCGTCACAGGCGGACCCTCGCCCACCGCACCACAGAGGTCGTCGTACAGTTCGTAAAGGTAGGTAAAATCGAGACAATACTCTATCTCCTCAGCAGTTACCAGTCATTATCTAAATGCAGGAGGCGTTGTGACATTGTGCTGTGATTTTGCATAGGTAATTCAAGTCAAATGTGACATGACATCATCGTCAGTAGCTCAGACTGCGGTAAGCGAGCGGCGAGAGAGGGAGGGGGGGGGGGGCTTCTGGCAATAAATAATGACAGATTTCGAAGCACAAGACCATCGAATAACTTAGTGACAGTGTTCTAGCTCTATTGTTATATGTAATGTACTATTGAATTAGTTGTGATCTTGGTTGTGATATGTTTTCGTATAACTCGCCCCTTGAGAGTTGAATAGTCCCAAAGAATGATTGAATTGATTCTACAAACTTAAAGAGACCAAAAAGTATGAGTTTTTATATATGACTTTCTTGTCTTTCATCTACTCCTTAGGGTAAACTTGGTATTTCCCTGGTATTTCCCTATCACCTCAGCACACATAATCCAATGCTGAACCTGTCCGAAACAAACACAAGTCTTTATCATAGCCAAATGGGCGGATGGAGGTCGCAGTGGAGGTGTTTAAATACAAATAATTAATAACTAAAAATACTGTGATTCCCCACGCCCCAAGACCCGCACCCACTTTCCCTCCTAAAAATCTGACATGGGTATCGTTTTAGACTAACTTGTAGGTGAGGATTTCGAATTAAAACTACTAGATTCCTCTGGTAGATTCCCTCAGTCAACCATTAAGTACTGCCTCCTATAAAATGTAATAAGAAAGTAAATAAAGTCGTACCTACTGCCTCCATAAGCAAATAAATAAATAATAGTAATAATGCTGGACAATTCACACAGCATTATCTAGCCCCAAGCTAAGCAGAGCTTGTGTTATGGGTACTGAATACTGATACACATAATAATATACGAGTACATATATAGATATTTTTATTTTAATTACATAGAAAAACGACCATAACGGTTGTTCTGGTCGTTTTTTTCTATAATGAACAAAATAATTGCAGATCGTACAAATATTCGTCCCGAGGCGGGAATCGAACCCGCAACCTCCTGCGTCGCAGGCGGACCTTCGCCAACCGCGCCACCGAGGTCGTGGAAATAAATAAATAAAGTCAGGATTACCTGCGCGTATCTCCTCATGTAGCCTTGAACGGTGAGCGCGGCGCAGTAAGGGTCGTTCGTGCAGTTGGCGTACGCTGGAACAACAGATATACACTAACTTTAGTGAATGTAGCGGGTTCACTACGAACCTATTTTGTGTGAAGAACACCAACGTTTCATCCCTTAACGAGGGACTTCATCAGGGTGAGTGCGGCTTACGTCGCGCCCGTATCGCCACAATGCGCTCACTGATAGTTTTTATAGTAAAATAACTTTAGTGAGTTAAAAAAATTTAAATTTCGCCTTTAGAAATGCTAGGATACGTTTTGATCAATATAGTTAACCTTTTTAGTGCAGGTTGCCCTCCGGTCAGGAGGGATAACGACCTGCCAAAGACTGCTAGCAGATGCTGGATGCGACAAGGCGTTATGGCGCTCGTTAGGGGAAGCCTATGTATACAGTGGACTAACATGGGCGAATGATGATGAGGATAATGATCCTATCTTTTAGTTTATAAATCCTTTTTGTGGCCGTAAGTTTTGTATTCAATATTAGTAAAGGGCTGTGGATTTCGTATGACCAATGAAAATAACAAATGTACCTGAAGTTTGTGTTGTTGTTTGTGCAGAAACTTTCTGCAGCTATCTAAATTGGTTTAATAATAAAAATAAAATATATTAAAAATTTATTTTGCTTTACGGGTTTTTCTGCCAATTTTTCGCCTCCAACTTCAACGCCTTATTTTGGTACGTATATTACGCACTTGGCGGTTAGCCAATTATTATAATTACTATATAATTGCCGTTAGCAATCAAAAAATGTAAGAGAAAAAAGTTAGTAGTGTACGCACTGCGATGAAGTTGCCGACTAACAGTCGTTGTCGTTCGCTTACCGCATAGGGCCTTGATTCTGTTGGTAACGGAACTTAATTTCCCAAACCAAGCCTACCGTCTCACTGAAGAAACAAAAGCTTTTCTAAAATACCAGTGTGAAAACTCTCTAAAATATTTACCAAACATATATATCCTTGAATTACATAATATGCCCACATTCTTGAATACTGATTGTGATGGACTTTAATTTAAAATAATTGTGGAAATTTACACATTTTCAAGGCCGAAAACAGCAGGTTTTGAAGGCAACTGGTTTTAGGTCTAATTCTAAGAAATGATCAATGCTTTTGAAAATCAATTAAGGCATTCCATTTTCATCATAAAATACTTCTAAATGTTTTCGTTTTCTACTTACGTACTACATTGTGTAATTTAACAATATTGATTATTTTTCTTATGAAGTCGCATTTTTCTCACATTCCGGTATACTCGTATATCGCAGCATTAAAAAAATTATTGAAAAGAGTCTTGTGAGATCTATAACGAATAGTCGCTATATGGCTTTCGAGCGCTTAACCATAGCTATTGGGTTATGGCAATGATCAAACGCTCGAAAGAGGAATTTAGTTTCTGATGCCTGCCCAAAAATATCAACCTTTTGCTTGTGTAAAGTAACATGAATATTAGTAGTATTTATCGTTTATTTACCTATTTCCCCGACGTTTAATAAATACGATTAATACCCGTAAGTTCAAAAATATTGACAGTAACATGTTCTAACCATCAGCAGATTCCGGCGACTCTCCATTGAGTGTCGGTTTGCCAGCATCAGCCCAGTAGGCCCATGTGATCCGGAACAGGCCGCAGTGGTCTCCTTCGCACCTCAGGTTCTGTTTGCAGCCCGACACAGCTTGGCACAGGCAGCCAAGGCAGACTTCTGTCACTGGTGCCGCTGACTTCTTCACTTCTTGCAGCTCAGCTAGAAGGAAAGATCATTATTCATTTTTTATTATTCAAATTTTGTGTTATTTCTTGTTAGTTGGTTATTACTAGAGAATTTGTGTTACATAACTATGTTAATATTAGTTTGTGCCAATTTTACAGCCTAACTATATCAAAACTTCTTCTGGAAGTTTCGGAAACAATAAATGGCGAACATTTATAACACAAGCTCTGCTTAGCTTGGGGCTAGATGATGCTGTGTGGATTGTCCAGCATTATTTATTTATTTATTTATTTATTTATTTATTTATTTATTTATTTATCAGTCTCTTTCTTTCTGTGTTCTAAATGGAGCTCTTAAAATTACCATGAAAATGGATTAAATTCTATATTCCACACAAATCAGGATTGCTCTACAACCTACATCAGCCTTTAACTTTTAAACTGCGTTTGTATTTTGTTTTTTCATAGTCATCCCCGCTGGCATAACAACTCCTAGGCCTACCTTATACAGAAAGCAAAAGGGATCGCGCCAGTATTGAAACTGTATGTATGGGTACATAAGGAGTAATAATAATGTGTCAAATATTCCTGTAAGGTTTAATGAAATAAAGGAAATAAAGGTTTTTGATGTTTGAAAATGAGTTGATGACAATCTTTTAAACATTTTTTAGGGTGTACTGGTCGTTTTCTATGTATAGTAAAAAATCTATCTCAGTAATATATTATATCAAATATATCAGTCATCTAGTCCCCGTAACATAAGCTGCTGAGCTTAGCTTGAGGCTTGATGATAGATACTGTGTGTATTGTCATGCATTATTTATTTATTTATTGTAAACCTTGCAAATGACCGCTTCACTTGTACCTTGACCCTAACCTACAGTTACGCCATTGCCATGAGACAACTTAAACGATTTATGTTAACATTTCGAAATGATATGTATTGCGTTGATTTTTGTGTGTTTTGACTGTGAATTTGTTTCTTTCTTGGGTATTTCGCAATGATTTTATTTAAGTAAGTAGTCATAAATGAATTGAATGTCTGCTAATTGCTCAATTGTATCAATTCTAAATTTCTCGTAACTGTTTCTTTCGAATTGCAATTTCCTTTTTTTTTATTAGAAAATTTCTATATAGCGTGTTTTTTTCAGCGATTTAGAAAAAATGAGGAGGTATATTAATTGTTCTATTATGTTTTTATGTAGGTATTATTTGCCGATATCTCCTCTCTAATCGGTCCATAATTAGGACCGATTTTGAAAATTCAATTTATTCGCGAAATATTCAGCAAATCTCAAAAAAAGTTTATCTATAAGGGATGCGAAGTTGGCATTTAGTTTCTTGAAAATAATCACTTTTGATAATTTTTTACTGATATTTTTATTTTAAAATAATTTAAACTTTATGGGTCAACAAAAATTTCGCTTTAAAACATTCAAGAAAAGACATCAACGCGCTCCATTTACGAAGGCCATTTTTTGAATAGAAAGTGTTTTCCTTTATTAGGCCTATTTCAGTTGAAATACAACAACTTTACGTAAACTGAATTATTATGTAAAAAAGTCCAGACTTTCCATTCACCATGTTTCAACTTTTTTTCCCCATAGAAAAATTTTAAAGAAGAAAATTGGTAGATTTTTTTTCATTGATTCAATTTCCATCAAGCATTTTGAATTAAAATCACCAGTCTCCCAGTATCCCGTTCTGTTCCTAGTTAGTTCATACCATATTCGGAAAGCATATCTAAAATAAATAATGCAAATCATTTCGCATCCTTGTACTGGGTTTTTACACAGGTAAGTTCCACATTTATGTTGTAAATAAGCACTTATGTTTTTAACTGAGAACTGAGCAACTTCCGCTTTGAACTATGATGGAGATCAATTTAGATTGTTGAAGGCTTCAATGACGTCACTAGGTAATATCTTGCTTTTATCTATGACGTTAATCTAACAAAATGTAAATGAGTGTATGTTTAACTGATATGTGTGTACGGGGGTGGGTGTAAATGGGAATATAGCGACGCAGAGTAAGGTATAACCAGTGTGTTATGGAAAGTACAGTAACCTACATTAAATTACGATGAGCCTAGGGCTCGCTTTGTGTTGACAGCCTTTGGTTAGTATCTGACGTATAGTACGAAAAGTTATTTAGTTTAATCTGCTTCTATAGCCTCGCCCTCTTAGCATCCATCTGTTTCTTTCGTGTATAGCAGCTATTGGTTTTTAAGTTGCTCTTGATAAGCTATAAAAAATACGTTATTAGGTTTAATAATATGTATAGACAATATAATATGCTTACACTGTAAAAATGGACTTAAAAATACCTACACTTTGAGAAAAATCAAAAGCTATTATAACTGGTCTCAAAAGCCCGTTAAATTTTATAACGGTCTGTCCTGTTATAAATTTGAAAGTAGTCTCTTCGTGCATCACCATAAAATCAGATCCTGTCTAACTAAACCAGCTAAGTTTGTCGGTGGTATCTATAAGCTGCTCATTTTCTAACCTACCTACACTACATATTGCAAATTCGTGATCTTTATACTTGGTTCCATAATTCCATATGCATGATTTCCTCCAGGTAGGGCACAAAAATATCTTGGTTTTTGATTCGTAGTTGTACCACAGTCCAAAAGTGAATAGGGAAACTCATCCGCGGACGAGTTTTGTTTAGTCCAGACAGGTGTCTGATGATTTTTGTTGGCCTTGCTATAGGCCTCACCCTATTCGTACTGAACAGGTTTCTGAAAAGTACCTACGTTTTGTTAAAATCTATTTTGTTCACCGAACAAAAGTGCGTTTCCTGCCATAGAGTTGTCTTTTGTCATTGGTTTCTTGCGTCAATTGGACAAATAGAATCGGTATTATTAGATAGCATCCGTTAACGGCCAATCAAGACCAGAAAATTTGTAACATAATATATTTAATAGCTATATCCTATATATTTCCGACCACTTAATTAACTCTAGCTAGATTGCTGGAAGCCAATAACCTGTCAAGTTTTATTTTAATTACTGCAGTTAACGTTATTTAACCATAATATCCGTGGTCATTAAATTTCAATTAATAAAACAGATACAAATAGATTCATCTGTTCGTTAAATGTGATTTCTATAACTAAAGCAGTTACAGACGTATTGACATATTTCATGAGCTATTGGCATGCTATGCGGAAGGTGAATGGCATTATTAACTCAGTTATAAATATGTCTTCAGTGAATCAACTAAGTAACTAATTTGTAATAATGATTGACAGCATGAGAGGTAGTGGGTTGTGCTGTAAGGTTGATAATGCTTGTTTTTTTACTTTCTATAATTTTATTTCTTTTCAAACTAGTTCACATAGCACCAGATTACCCCATAGCACGTTGAGAGTACAAACCAAGAGAGTATATCTAGTTAAATTTTGCCTGCTCATAATCTGCGTACTTGATACCTACATAAAAACCGATTGGACAGTCGAAGGCATCTATTGTTTACTGACAACTTTAAAACAAAAATTTATTATAATGTTATAGCCGGCATAGCTATAGCTATAGAGGTTTAAGAGTCAAAGCAGGATTCCGGAAAATTGCTACAAATGACAGCTACAAATTTAGTAGTGTTCTTATTACAACTTATTATTATGAATGTGTTCGAATTGCGAGCGTTGTGTTGGAAGAACAGCAATGTTAGAGAAATAGTGCAATTTTAGTTATGTATGACAGTGATTTGTTGACGCCGTTTTGTGTCAAATTATCACCTTATTTATAGCCGTTAATAATCTTACCAACATAAACGTATGGTAATAAGAATAATTATGAAATAGACTGCAGACGTTGAATGATGGTCGAATTGTATTCTTGTAGTCAGGAAATTCAGTTTTAGACAACCTTCAAGAGGCTGGTAGAACTGATGCTACATTTAATACTTCTAATTTTCGTTGTTCAAAAACTTTTCTAGCTAGTTACTTATATTTAGAGGGTATATCCACATAAAATACCTTGAAATCTATTTTTTACCTACGTCTTGTTATTTTACTTTTGAACAAGCTTGTAATTTTATACTGTTCTTTTGTCTTTTCTATGAACCATTGTTGTCTGATGAAGTAATTTAACTGGGTGTTCCAACCTTTATCGAATGGACCCCAAAAATATAAGATTTTGTTAACTAAATCTCAACTCAAAACTAATAGTAGATTTTTTCAGAAACTTGCTCAATTGCTCTTGCATTATTTCTTTTTTGAGCAAATAAGTGCCAAATCGCCCTGGCATGCCAGGGCGATTTTCAACTGAGGGCTACAATTTTTTAAGGTTCAGGACTAGGCTTCGATAATATTATTTGTTAATAACTAACACAATTTATAAAGATCTTACCAATTCTCACAGGTGATCCGAATGCTGGCTTCTATTTCGAATTACGAGTACTCGTAGCATTCAACGAGGCAATGCTGGCAGAATTTTATGCACTTTGGTGACGTTGAATTTTGCGAAATTGGTATTTTGGAAATACTAGTCGTTATTTGGCGTTGTTTTGTTTTTTTGCAAATACTACTTTATTAGTTTTTCTGTTATATTTTTCACTTTTAATAATACGTATCGGGATAATATAAGTACAAGCACAAACATTTATTCCTAGATTTGTTAGTAATTTAGAAAAAGTAGGCAAAAAATTTATCAGAATTTGGATGCCTCTATCATGCATATAACAGGAAATCTAAACTCTTTTCGGTGATTACAATACCTTTCTTTAGGTTTACAAAATAAGCACAATACAAATCAAATTACCCCTATTATTATAAAATTAAAAATAAGCCATTACTGATGAACTTTTCATGTTTGTCTCACCATTGTGTACTGTACCAGAAAAGTACTACCTATACTATTATATATATTTCATAGTTTATGTATATCTGATTCAGAATGTTGTCATTGCCCTTGACATTTAGGTACCTACCTACAGTGTACTTGTCCAGTGGAAGTTATTCTTGCAACCAACGTTATAAATATTCTTGGAAGCATCTTGGAACCTTGTATAAAGCTCCGGATAATAAATTAGTCATGTGTATTGAACAAGACTATCCTGGTATCGATGACTGTATTTAAGAAAAATGAGGATATTTCCCCGAGATACCTATGGAACTAGTGACAACTTTGTATCTCAAGTACCATTATAGAAAAGTAAATATATTTCACGTAATTTCATTTTCAAATGCATTTATTAGTTGTATAAGTAATATAAACTTTAAGTAAGGTAAATAATATAACCTAACTAATGTATGCTACATTACATTTTTGAAGTAACATTTTGAATAAATTCTTTATTTATTTGTATCTAGTTCAAAACCTTTTGAGTTAGTGTAGTGATAATTAGTTCAAGTGCATAAGTGCTAATTTTAAAGAATACATGAACAAAGTGCCTTCCCTCTAAGAAGAGACAATAAGAAAAGTGCCGATGGACACGTTCTTAGTGATATGTTTTTATACAATTAAGTTAAAACAAAATTACCCATTAGCCAAATGTTTGGCTAGATTGTAATAATATTATTCGTGTGTATGTATTGTATTTATATAAATATGCAAGAAATCATAAAAAACAAATTGTATCTAGTTGAACTCCCACCTTTTTAATTTTCTACATAATGAAAAAAAAAACAAAAGAAATGTTAAAAACAAAAGAGGTCGAACAAAAGATTACAACTTTAGAACGTATTTTTATAAAATAAACGACTGGAAACGATTCGAACTGGCACTGATCGCTATTAATTTGTTAAATAACATCTGAATCAAGGAAAATCTTAGTTTAACAATTTCTCCGATCCATATTATGGGAAGGAAAAAAGGCGGAATCAACAAAAAGGTGCATAGAAGTTATCCTCTTCGATCACATCGAGACCATTATTGTAGGCCTTATTAGAAAGGCCTCTGTTTTTACACTTGACTTCCGCTTTATGAAACTCCTTGAAAAAGGTAAGGAATAAAGTCTAAAGAGTCAGCTTTTGTTCGGCATCTGACCAGAAAAGCAAGGCAAAAACACGTGATAAAATAATTTTAAAAAGTCTCATTTACAGAATATAACTATAATTTTTATGTTCTATTGCGTAAGCCACGCACTCGGGGTTAATTTCTAGGAAATTAAATATTAACGTTTTGGCCCAAAAACTTTCGATTTCGGCCGAAATCAAAAATTTTTGGGATAATAGTTATTTTATTTCCTAAAACTATAACTATTTTATAGTAATTTATACCTAGAAAGCAAGGTATCTGACCTCAAATAGATGTCAAGTCAATCTAAGTGATATTAAAAGTTGATAAGCCTCGGAGGAGTACCTAACTCTACCTTATTTGTTAACCTAAGTCATTCTTAAGATAATCGGTTGATTTCTTGTTAATTTAGTTAAACAAAAAAATAAAATTCTGTGAATACACTGTAGGTACCTTTTTTACAGACATAGAACTTCACCTATTTTTATGAATAACAACAATAACTTTCAATCATAACGGTATTTAAATTGGAAAGATTTTTAATGAATTTAACGTGAATAACTGAGGGTTTCTTCTAAATATTATAATATAAGATAGGTTAGGTTAGGTTCTAAATATAGTAAGAAACGGGAATCAAACCCGCAACCTCCTGTGTCGCAGGCCCACCGCGCCACAGAGGTCGTCAGGCTAGGCTAGGCTAGTTCCGTAGGTATTCACTGCTTTTTTTGTCATCCGTTATGTTTTAACGGCTGACTATGTCGTCGACGCAGCAATAGGCTAAATTTACGTCAGTAAATCAAATTCAAATAAGTAAAAAAATACTAACACACATCCGCCGAGCACACTGCAAACAGCAGCAACATCGCACTGAGCTTGATCACTAACGCCATTTTGACGAGAATAATAAACGGGTTTTCAAAATAAATAAAGGTTCGTCGCCACTCGCGCACCGAACTCGACTGACATTGAACGAGGCCTAGACTAGCTTTTATGGAGAGAACCGGATGGTACTGCGAATAAATTAATTTCGACGTAAATTGGATCCGTATTGGTTTCTTAGGTTTTTTAAAACAAGATGCGCCCTTTATTACCTACTGTGGTTTTTCAAGGAACTTGAATACTAGGTAACATTAAAATTTGCTATTTACCAACTGCAACGTAATGCTGTGTTGTCTTCTGCCGTCTATACTTATAAATATCTTTTATCTTTATCCTTATTTTCTTTGAATCCGGAATAATACCTAGAAGAACAAAAAAAAAAATCGACATAGGAACCTGAATTGGCCATGGGCCATAAATCTCGTAGAACCGATACCCGCTTGGATATAAAGATTCTAGTGTGACGAATCGGTTCCTAGTGTGTCAGCATACCTACAAAAAAGGAGCGAGTTATGTTAAATCCCTATAAGGTATTTTTCGGAATTTGGTGAAAAATTTAGATTGTTTGTTTATATTGTTTGCAGTTAGTTCAATCGTAAATTTTCTTCTAATTTAGTTATTTATTTGTAATTTTCAAATAATTGAAATATCCATCCATCCAATAGGTACATCCGCGTTTATAATATTAGTATTTTTTTTGGTCGTTATATTTGTATTCAATATTAGTACAAGTAGGTACCTAGTATTAAGGGCTGTGGATTTTGTTTATCAATAAAATAAAATAAATAATAACACGGAAAACTTACAAAAAATTATGCGTTATTCACACCACATCACATCACCAGCCTATAATTAGTCCACTGCTGGACATAGGCCTCCCCTAATGAGCTCCATATTCATTATTTGGGGGTTATTGCCCAAAATCCCCACGCGGGGCAAGCGGGGGGATTTTCTCTTCAGTATGCAATATGTCCTATAATTTTTTAGTAATTGGTACAGATAATTGCCCGTACACATGAAAATCATGCATGCTCAAACACAACTAGTCCAAGTGAACTCGGTCCTAAATACATTCTGTACTCTATATTATGAGTATATTATATAAGATCTTACCGTTATATGAATAATCGATTTATTATTATTATACTTTTAAGGGTGAAGCAAGCATGGGTGAAGCCTACATACCTACCGCTTGTACGCATGTAGGTACAATAAGAATAAAGAATGCGATACCAAATACAAATTGTACTTACTTGTATTGCCATATTTATCATTAGATTGTATGTTATTTATTTATTTATCCAGTAAGAATCGCCAATAGCGTACCTATGCATAAAACATTCCTATACACAAGTACTTATTTAAAGGGTTTACTATACATTCATTATGGAGGGGGTTTTACAACATTCCCAACCCCCTCAAAAAAATTCTGGAGGACCCACGGAGGATTTTATGTAATTTTTAAAATTTTTAAGTTTTATTTACAAAAGTCTGCACATAATGTGCCGATTTGGATTTAAAAAAAAAAATATGCAGTGTAGCCTCCAAATAAGTGATTTATTCTTCGGTTCGATCGAAACCATAATTACTCGTAAGCGATAGCCAGTGTTTTTATTGACTTAATGTTTCTAAAAAAGCTAAATGGCATTGGAAAATCAACTTTGAACGAAATTTGAAAAAAAAAAATAAGCGTTGTAAAAGTTCTTCGAATTCTTTTAAAAACTTTTCTAGCCCATCTCCTTTCTCACGGTATGCAACATGCCATGAAAACCTTTTTTTAGTAACTTTACTATTTAATTTTCTTATTTTGTGTATCGAGGCACATAAACATCATGCTGATATTTGATATTACTAATTTTAGGTAGACAAAGAAAGACAATAAGTTTTACTCGAATCCGCCAGGTGTCCTGCGCACAGGATGTTAATAGTCATTGAATAGGTACTTATACAATGTATTCCCTAATTAGTGGATTGGGAGAAATGGCCCTATACCATGGTCACCACGATCGAACCGAAGAATATTAGAAATTAAAATAAATCACAAATTGGGAGGCTACACTGCATAGTTTAAAAAAATCCAAGTTTATGTTTAATTTTTTGGGGGCGCAGCAAAAACCCCACTCCACCTCCCATTTCATTTTGGTAAACGATGCACCAAACACCTTAAGGAAATGACATACTTTTTGAGCAAGAGAAGTAAAGTTTTATAAAAATGTTATACGTGTATAATAGCATTTATTTTGGGGTCGATTGGACTTCAATTTATCTTTATCTATACTAATATTATAAAGAGGAAAGATATGATTGTTTGTTTGAATTGAATGGCTTCGAAACAAAAAAAAAGAAGTTTAGACATGAGAGATTAATTCCCAAATGTTTATATTTCTTTTGTTAAATACCCATGCGAAGCCGGGGCGGACCGTTAGTTTTCTTATACCTACCCGCCGTTGTACATACTACCTAGTAGTAGCTTAGGTCATAAGAATCAGACATGTAGACACAAAATAGACCTGAACTCTCCCCACCCATGAGAATCAAGTTTTATACTAACATAAAACCATTATAACTATAAACATCTTTTAAAATTCCTATAGGTGAAAATTTATTGGGCAGTTCTCTAGGTATCTACTACCTCTATATTGATGGTTATTAAAACCTTGATGGACTGATGGTTACCTACCTCAAAGTTTATCATCAAAGGAGATTCTAATTAATGTATTATTCACGGTTTAATGAAGAATACCGTAGTTTAGACATGGTATGCATTTTACAAAAGGAGTACTTGAGGGCACGCTTTATTGCCCTTTCCTGTTTCTGATGTACCTGACATATTTTTATTTATTAAGCGCATACAGCACCTAAACTAGCGCCACCACCTACTTTATGTTATTATTCTGTTTAACAAAGGAATTTTCAAAAATCCATCGTCCAGTTTGTGATACCTATCATAAGCTTTTTTTTAATGCCTCTGTAATAGTTTTATTCTATTTAGTTTAGGAAGAGATACGAAGTTGCCCTTGGTGGCCACACACAATCTATTTTCGTATCTCTTCCTAAACTAATAGCTTACAGTTTCCACCAAAATGCTTGCCTACTAGGGTAAAAGCTTATGAAATCTAAGTGACATAAACTGTCGACTGTCGTTAGACGGGTTTACATGTTGGAACTCCAGTAGAAACATAAATGTAATATAATATCGTCCCTGTAGTTGGAAAATTAAATAACAGACACATTTAGCAAAATCAACTTTTTTGCAATTCTATAAAGTATTATTCAATCTGATCTTTCTGGTTTCCTAACGTCCTCGCTGTTATGAATTATCAATAAGTTATATTTATCTATATATAAAACTTGCAAGTCGGAACAGATGGAAATATAAACTTCTCAGATTAGACAAAAAAGTAGTAGATGAAAATTAAATAACGTAGCCCTAGATAGATGAGTGGAATAAATTGATCACTTTGTGACAGCGTAAAGATCATAACATCTTTTATTTTATTTTCCCTCGACACATTGTTTGAAGTCCACACGTAGGTACACGACACGACACGACAAGACACGACGACGTTCGCGTAAAGGAGGCGTAAAGTCTTAGTATGTATAACACAGAGCATATAATCACTACGTTCTAATGTATAAGACCATGATTGCGTGCGTTGGCGGATTGTGCATAGACGGGACGTATCAGTAATAGTTATTTCTATTATAATTCCATAAACAAAACACTCGACAAATCCACACGCATTGATGATGTGTGATTGATTGTTGATTAGATGATCATCTAACCCCAAGCTTAGCAGAGCTTAAGTTATGTATTAGGTGACTGTTATACTTTATGCAATCTATTACATAGATCGCTATTTTTTATTATACCAGAAAACCCGAAACCGTTTGCATATCATTTAAAAATTTGACCCGTGGTATTGAACCGGACACCTCATACGCATGGTGGGATAGTTCACTTTACTCCGCTTAAACTTAGACTTTGGTGCATAGCCAACAGTAGTTTAGTTTGCGACTCAGCAAACCACAGTTGTCCATGGGACCACCAAAAGGTTGCCTGGAAGAGATCGCTGTTATCGAGTTAATATTCTAAGCAATATTTAAGATCTTGTACCTAATTATAAACTTTAGGTAGGTATTGTTGGTTCATTAAAGAAATATTTTTTTCTATTCCAAACCAGTCGCAAACATGCAAGGGAATAAACACGTAGTAGTAGGTACCTAGTATGTTTATACCTAACCTACTACCGTTATACATATGTATACTCAATTTATATACTCAAACGCAACTCAGATGTAGGTCATCCCAAGCACAGAGTACAGTACCTACCTATATTAAGTACGCTAAATTAAGTCCCAAGCGTTGAACAAGACATAATTTTTTTTTAAACTTTCAAAAATTGGCGCGACGTTCATTCAGTACGTGTGTACTTATTGTATGAGCTTTAATTTTTATATCACATGTCTGCAATAATTGATTTGAGTTATAGGTACGCAAAATATAAAAACTTAATCACAATATTTATTTATTATTTATTTATTTATTTCTGTAATAAAACGTTAACATTAGTTTCGGTTAGAAGTGTCTTAATAATGAGTTGACATTGTAGTAGTGCATAGTGGATTTTCCGGCATTATTTATTTATTTATTTTATTTATTTTAGTCATGCTTCCAAGACAAAAATTATGTGTACTGGCAACTCAGCGTCTAATGTCACGGGATGACGTGCCCAAAGACAGAAGTTTGTTTTCAGATACAAATCTACATGAATGTCATTATGTCAAAATTAACATCGTTTGATTCGTCGATTTTATAAACTTCAGCGTATCGCACGGGCTCAATAATCTTCGTATTCACAAAAAGGTAAAGAGAACAAACTACCTACTGCCTGCCATAATCTCAAAAGTAGGTGAAGTGAGTTTGATTATATCGAATATTTTGTAGATTTTACTTATTTTATAAGTGAATGCTGATATAGGAATAATTATTACGAAAAGCAATAAGCGCAGGTAACTATTCCATTCGTCAGTGTGATTATATTTCTTTCAGGTCGTCTTTTAATGTGCTGTGTCAGTGGGTAGGCAAATGTATGTAATATTTTCGGACTCTTATATTTATAGAAAACCTTGAGTAAGTGTAACAGGGAATAGCAAATATCAAATACTATTAGATATATTCTTTAAATACGCAGAACTCTAAAGTAAAGTAGTAATAGAATTTTCCTAATTCGTTCCGGATATCATGCTCAAGGGTACAGAATTTTAATAAATCAGTCGCTAAGTTTTATCTTTATGAAGCCATACATTAAGTACATATTTACTTAAACAAACGGTGAGGTTTACAAGATTATATTTGATTTACTATTTTTTGTTACTCCCTAGAGGTTTGTATAACATTAATTTTATTTGATGAAAAAATCTTGAATTCTTCTGTAGCTATTCCTCTTTAGCATACATAATTCCATTGCAGAACATACCCCAAACCTGGTAACACCTTGTTACCTATCTAACATCCCTAGACTAAGAAAAAGTTGATTTTTATGCCACAATCACCACAGCCACTGTATTAATTGATTTCTGCTGTTTTCCTTACAGGGTACAATGCGTTGGGTGTTATTGTCAATAGTATTGCTGCTATGCAGTGCAATCTATGTCCGAGCCTACGAAGACAATCATTTGGAAGATGACGATTTTGCAGAGTTTGAACAGTTTGATACTGAGGATGAGGCTGGACCAGTTGGTTTGTCTGTTTTTCTTTAACCTTACTTTTCTAACTCTACTATAGCCTATCTATAGAGTAGATAATATATTTTATTTGTAAAAACAATTATCTATACTAATATTATAAAGAGGAAAGATTTGATTGTTTGTTTGTTTGTATGTTTGTTTGTTTGTTTGTTTGTTTGAATTGAATAGGCTCCGAAACTACTGGACCGAGTTAAAAAATTCTTTCACCATTAGAATCCTTAATTTTCCGTGATGAACATAGGCTATATAATATTTTCAAAAAAGTTAGGGATCCGCATGAAAAATTCAATAATTGAACCGTGGGCTGTTTATTCAACCTCTTTTTCTATTATGGCGCGTCAGAATAGAAAAAGAGGTTGTATAGCGCACGGTACTTGCTTTTTCTCTACGGCCAGTGTCAGTTTTGGAATGTCGAGTCAATGTCAAAAACCCCAATGCTGTTAAAAAAAGTAAAGATCCGTATGAAAACTGTGAAACCCATCGTTTTAGTGTGTATAATTTCTGAAATTTTTGTTTAATACCCGTGCGAAGCCGGGGCGGGCCGCTAGTATGTTATATACTTGTCTGTTTATAGAGCACATATAGATATTAAAATAAATGCAAGTGAAATGAATACCTTATGAATCCTGTAACGGTGACATCCCTTTTTAATACTATACATTTTAGTTTGAATTTGATAAAATTTTACAATTGTGTGTAAATAAAAGCTGAGTAAATAGGATGATGGGTACTTATTGGATATATATTTGACTAGCTGCACCCTGTAGCTTTCGACGCCGGGTCAAAAGGAGTAGGTATTATTTTTACGTATTTTCGTACCTAAGAACCTTCCCCTGATGATAACAAACACAACAAAAAAGAATTAGCAAAATTGGTCTAGCCATTCACATGTGATGCGTGACCAAGGGAAAAAGGGATTTATTTTTATATAAGATCTGTACTTTACTGTTTTATTATGATTTTGCAGTATTCAATGAAGAAGAGAAGGCGCCAGTTAAATTAAAACCAGTGTACAAAGAGCAATCAGAGGCCAATGTTGAGACTGAAGATGATTTAATTGTAGAGGTATTAAAAAACTTTCTATTAAATGCAATTTTCCGAGAAAAAAATATATTATTATTCATTTATTTCAGATCATAAAATCCATATAGAATAATTATTACACAAATCAACTTAAATACCACCTATACACAATAAAACTAAATTAATAAAATGTCACAGAACAAAAAAAAGCCTAATCCGTAATAATAAGATTAGCATAGCTCAATCCAATTAGTATAAATTATTAATATTTTTTTCGGTGCTGTAACTGAGTTGTTTAATAAATATTTCTGAATCTCTATCTAATTAAGTATATTTGTTGTTTTTGTACTAGTTGACTATAAATGATCTTATCTGTACAAACATCTGTTGTATAGTAGTACCATAGTACTACAATAAAAATTTTGAAAATAAAAAAAATTAAGGCTTACATAAATTGTATGACAATTTTTTTATGTTGATCGCTAAGCCTGTTAGCGCAATTAAATATATTATTCATTATTTTATGATTATATATTAAAAATAAAGAAATTGTATCGATATTATCTGTCACAGGATGATGAAGACAATGAGTTTGAACACTTCCAAGACCCGGAAGAGTTTGAGGGCTTCCAGGACAGCCTGCCTCGCTCCGAGCAGCCCAAGATCACTATTTCTAAGGTAAAAAAATACTACTATAATAAAAGCCACATAAAACAACAGTTGCCGTGTGGTGCCGGCATAGAACTGCACCACCCCAACTCTTTCCGTGGGTGTCGTAAGAGGCGACTAAGGGTAACACACCGGGGGGGCGGGCAGCTGCGCCCTCTGCAGAACAACTAGCAATAACCCCTAAATGATGAATAATGCCATCTATGGCGGTCATTTGGGGAGGCCTAGAGGTCCAGCAGTGGACTATTGTAGGCTGATGATGATGATGAAAACAACAGTCCTGTTGCGGTTATTGAACGTCATACGCATGATATTTCACTTAGCTCTAATGGTAGTAGAATTTGGTGCACTATTTCTAAGGTAAAAAATTACTACTAAAAAAAGCCACATATAACTTTAAACTTTAGTGTGTCTTTCTAACACATTCATTGCTCATACTGTGGCCGCCTCAAGCACCACACCATATCCTCTAGCAAGAGCTCTGGTTCAGAACCAGAGTAAGACAAAGCAAGGCAATTATAGGCATACATAATAGTGGCCAGTTTCTAGCCATTTAAAAAAAAAAAGGAATGGAATATAATCTACTCGTTATTTAGCATTGAAGCTCAGAAAAACTATATAGTACTGTTATACAGAAGGCGCACTCCGCTGAATCCTTCAATATCGCCAATTTCAGAAAAAAGGTAAACATATTATTATGTTTAGATTTTAGCGGTGCTTGACAGCCCTGTCTGTATAAACCCTGCCAGAGGGGTCGGCTATGTACTTGTAGAATTTGACACGAGCACGGAGTGATTGAAGTAGGTTAGAAAGCTGTGTGTTTGAATTTGTTTTTCAAAATAGCGCTAGAATATAACTGTCCTTCTCATTTCCTTCTGTTAAAAAGAGACAGCATGTTTATACCGCTATCTTCATCTGCATTTGTTTATAAACCTTATGTGGTAATACATAGAATTTATTTCAGGTTCCTATAATGTTACGCCCCCGATGGGACGCGTACTGGCTCGAGGGTATACTTTGCGTCTTGCTTGCAGCATACGCGATGGCGTATGCGATGGGACGCGCGAAAAACACCTCTATTGCCACCAACTTCTTGAAGTTGCATAAACCGCTGTTGGATGATAACTTCACGTTAGTCGGTAAGGATCAGTTTTACTTAGATGCTTATACAGTAGACTGCATAAAGTATCTGAAAATCATTTCTTCTACAATTTACGCAATGTCGACGATGCGTTGTAATTTTTCTCTATTCTACCCTCTCACCCTTCAGACACTCTTTTCGGTCTACAGGGGATTGTTGTGTAGAATGGAGAAGTTAAGAAAAATTATGTTAAGGGTAATGTATACGCTTCTACAACAAAACTCCAAATGAGTTGCAAAAGTTTTCTATTAATAAAATCAAATGATTTTCTAAAAAAATATTTGCTGAAAGGCCAGTTAATAAAATAAATACGAGACTATATAGACGATAAAAAGAGTTTTGCTGCAACTCGAAAACTTACAACCTAACAAGGTAAAGGTTTCTTGTTCGCTTCTTTACTTTACCTTGAAACATTGGAGTGAACAAAGAATCAAAGTGATCACTTCATTTTCCAATATAACTTATGTAATGTGTAATTTCTGTGTGGATTTATCAGCATTATTCATTTATTTTGTTTTTTCGCAGGTGAAACAGGTTCAGACATTGTAGCCATAGGAGATGAGAACGGGTGGAGACGCGAGGCGGAGCATACCTTCACGATGTGGTGCAGCGGGCGACAATGCTGCGAGGGAATGCTACTCACACTCAAATTGATCAAGGTATACACTTCTGGGGACAGAACAATAGAATGTGTGGACACCCTATGTAGAATGAATGAATGATGTAAGGTTTCATTCATTCATTTAGCTGTGAGTCGACTTTTAGTACAGACTTCTGGGGACAGAACACGAGAATGTGTGGACACCCTATTTAGAATGAATGACGGAGAGTTTCATTAATTCATTTAGCTGTGAGTTGACTTGTAGTACATACTTCTGGGGACAGAACACGAGAATGTGTGGAGACGTATGTGGAATGAATGTTTCATTCATTCATTCATTTAGTTGTTAGTAATGGACTCACATATAGGATACTCAGAAAATATTATGAAATGTTAATAAATAAATGAAATTCAGTTTATTGTACAAAAATAAAAAACCTAAATAAAAAATATCTTCTAAATCAAAACGAAATTACTAAACTCGGAATCTCCCTGAGAGTGATTTCTCCCTAGTACCTTACCTACTTAGTAGACATAAGGCATAATTCGGATCACCAGGAAACGCAGAAAACAGAAATCACAGATTTTTAGTTATAGCTGACGAGATGAATTATTATTCCAGGTTTGATTATTATTAAAAATTTTCAAATAACAATCAAGCCCAACGAGGCTTTTTTAAACAAAGAACGGTAACAAACAGTTTGCAAAGACTTAAAAAAGGTCTAATTTTGAAGCACCTACTCGATCCATCTACCCTAGCGTGGCAAACTGTTCCGTGTGAAACTTGAATTTCTTATTTCAGTAAATCAATATTTGACTATTATTTTAAGACGAAAAGTGTGACGTATGATAAATTAACAAAAAATTTGATAACGTATGAAATCTAGGATAACTGCGTCATCTTTCCACAGAACATGCCAGCCTATCATGGTGTTTTTTTTTTAGTAAGACGAGTCTTAAGTTACCCGATTTAAAATCATTGATGCAATACCCGAACTACACTATTATCTTTTTTCAAAAACTGTACTTAATGTGTTTAAATGTTGCAATTCATTATAAGAATGTGTTATTTGCATTTTTAATACAAAAATAAAAATTACAAAATATTGACATCTGTAGTTACAGCATAGAAAATTTGACGCCGCGCCGGGCAGAGAATTTATGATTTTCAGTAAAAAGCCTTAAGGCCCTGTTAGAGACAATGTTTAGATATTTCAGGAGGTGAAGCAGGGGAAGTGGTGCACGTAGCTCCGCCCCTACGCGTTGACAGCAGCGCGTAGCCTTATTCTGGCGCGGCATCGGTATTCTGTTCACCGAATGGGAAATCCCGGGATGAAAAACCGGGATTTCAAAATAAATTTTGCATTTGAGTGATGATTGTGACTTACTACATATAGTTAAAAATCTTTTGAATTGAATTATATTTATAATCTATACTAATATTATAATGAGGAAAGATTTGATTGTTTGTTTGAATTGAATAGGCTCAGAAACTACTGAACCAATTTGAAAAATTCTTTCACCATTGGAATCCTTGATGTTCCCCGATGAACTGCTATAGAATATTTTCAAAAAGTTAGGGATCCGCATGAAAAATTCAATAATCAAACCGTGCGCTATGTATTCAATTCTTTTAATATTATGGTTCCGCTGCTTGCTTCCCTACGGCCAGTGTCAGTTATGGAGTGTCGAGTCAATGTCAAAAACCCTAATGCTGCTCAAAAAGTTAGGGATCCGTATGAAAACTGTAAAACCCAACGTGTTAGTGTGTAAAACTTCTGAAATTTTGGGTTTTTGTCCACCGATCCCGGGATCAGATTTAATTGGCCACTGATACCGCCAAGGTTTATCCACCGATACCGGGATCGGTTTCCAATGAAAAAACGATTAAATATTTTTATCCACTGATCCCGGGATCCGTGGCTACAAAAAATTACTTAAAATAGTTTTGGAAACGGATCCCGCTTGTAGTGTTTAGAAGTTTAAATTAAAACAAATGTATATTATTGCATTATGTTAATATTGATCAAAAAAATTATTTTATTAAAATTATTATAATAAATCTGATCCCGGGATCCGTGGATACAAACCCGATTTTTTTTTGTGGATTGTCCAGCAATATTTATTTAATATTTATTTATTTATTATTATTATTTATTATATGTGCGAAGCAGGGCGGACCGCTAGTATTAAATGTTAATTGTTTTGTGTTTTTTTATTGTTTCATATATTGATTGGGTTTTCTGGTCTAATCAACATATTAAATACTAGCGGCCCGCCCCGGCTTCGCACGGGTATTAAACAACAATTTCAGAAATTATACACACTAAAACGATAGGTTTCACAGTTTTCTTACGGATCTTTACTTTTTTAACAGCATTAGGGTTTTTGACATTGACTCAACATTCCAAAACTGACACTGGCCGTAGAGAAAAAGCAAGCAGCGTGCGCTATACAACCTCTTTTTCTATTCTGACGCGCCATAATAGAAAAAGAGGTTGAATATACAGCCCACGGTTCAATTATTGAATTTTTCATGCGGATCCCTAACTTTTTTGAAAATATTATATAGCCTATGTTCATTACGGAAAATTAAGGATTCTAATGGTGAAAGAATTTTTTAACTCGGTCCAGTAGTTTCGGAGCCTATTCAATTCAAACAAACAAACAAACAAACAAACATACAAACAATCAAATCTTTCCTCTTTATAATATTAGTATAGACAAATCAATAAACAATTCAAATATAGTTATGAACAACTAAATAAAACCAAGGAAATACAGATCGTTACACGATAGCTGATTTCAGGCCTTCGTTAAAAAATGGGTTAGCTGCTATTGCTGTTACTGAGATGAGAATCTTCTAGCAAGAATAACCAATATCACTTTTTTATAACTTTTGTAAATGCGGCAGTACTATTAAATATACAATCATACATAAGTATGATCCAATCAAACTAAAGGCAACGTTGTTGTTGTTGTTGTTGTTGAGCAGACGAATTTTTCACCTATGAAGAAATGGTAGCCATATCCTTCGGAACTCCCAGATTATGATTGAAGTAGTAATTTAAAATTAAGAAGTAATAATTAATTTACATTTCATCAAAAGTTTTAGCTGTCTGCTACAACAGGGCATGTTTTCTTCATTTACATTTGCAGAAAGAAATTAAAAATTAACTCTGATAGGTAGTCAGAGGTATTAATTAGTATTATGTTATCTGTGACAAGAGGTAATTTTTCGTTAGGAAGGAATGGAAGCGACTGCTGAAAATATTTTATTTGAAAATAAAATCCCGGGATTACGGGATTGTATCTAAAACATAATCTAGAAAAATGATTCCGTGATTCTCAACAAAGATCACTCAATCCTGGAATCGCTACATTTTTCCGATACAAAACCTTAAGATTAGGTCAATATTAGCATCCGATTATAATCGGATGATGTTTTGACTTATATACCTAGTCAAAGTCGCTCGCTTAACTATCGCGCGGCGTAAACTAGCACGGTGTTTTCACACTCGACGTACTGAGGAGCGAGGTTCTGAACACCATTCGGTATTTTTGTATCGGAAAAATGTAGCGATTCCAGGATTGAGTGATCTTTGTATTATTTATCCGATCTCCGCTATAACCCAGTATATTATTTACTACACACATACAAAGCTTCATAATATTCCAGTGTGAGATGATCTCTCGTTGTTTAGGCTTTCTGTACAATCAGAGGTCAACTTATACTGGAAATTTATATATTACCACACACGCAGGACACAAATGTCAAAAATAAACAAAGAAACGTGACCTATCGCTGTAACAGCTCGCGGCTGACTGGCGTGATACTGCCAAACGCGTGACAGTAGTTCTTTGCGCAAGACAAATAAAGTTGAAAATGGCGTTGCGTTTGATTTTAGTTGAATCTCTTGTTCGACAATGTGAAAATTATTTATCGGTTTTCATTTAATTTAAAAATAAATACACCAGTAAGTTAAAATCTTTATACATATTTCTCTAGATGATAAAATTACCTTTCTTACAGTAACAAAATTATAAAATGTTATCACTCAATATATTGAGCAATTCGAGACGAAAAAGTATTTTCGTGTTCTTTCTTGCGATTTGTTTTTCAAGTTCCTAGATGATTTTTATGAAATATTTTTGTATAAGTCTTTTGTCCATACACTTGACTATACACTGTATTTTTTTTGGGCTTGTAATATGTCGCAGTAAGCCTAACTGAGCGACGAAAAAGTGGACGTTTTACGACTTCTGTCTTAGGATAGCGCCTTAAACTCTGAAACGGTTGAAGATAGACCCATGATTTTGTAGTTTTTCTGGGTCGTCATGAACCCACCTGTCCTGCGTTTTCGGCTTGACTTTGAGTTTCGTGACACCCTGTATTATTTATGTGTATGTGTTATTTTATGAATTTTAATACATTTATTGTTTCCAGCGTCAAGACCTAGTGCACCTGCTAGTGGACGTGGTCCGGCCGACGACAGACACGCTGCTAGTGCGCGCCGAGCTCGGCAAAGACGACGGCGATCCCTTCGTGTTGTGCGTCGCGCAGAAGAAGCAGGCGCCGCGGCTGGCTAAGGAGTGCCATGATCTGGTTAGACTACACTCATCTCGTTATTATAATTATGATATTATGTCATTATTGTATATAATAATTACATATTCAGTTTAGAATTTTGATTTGTGGCGTTCAGTTGAGGACATATATATATCCCATATTATGTCCTCAAAAGAACGTGCCTAAAGGTCGCCAAAAATCTAAATTAAAATCAAAGTGCTTAACAGGACTCTTGGACACATATTTTACATGAACTGCAACTGAAACGTCTAACGGATACTCGTATAAAACTTCCTCTTGAATCACTTTATCTAAAAACCGTCCCCAAATCCGGATTCCTTTCTTAAATCGCTTCATAAATAATGTATGTTGCTGTCTATTTTTTAATTTTTATCTATGTATATACAATTTCCAGAGCGTATTCTGCGGCGAGCGACGCCCGGGCGACAAACACAACCTGCCCGCCTCACTGTCAGTGCTGTCAGAATGCGCCGAGGCCACGGCGGCCATGTTGGACGCGCGCACCACAGCCGCGCTGACACAATACGCGTCCCATCTCGTCTATCTGCACATCTCGGACAAATACGCGGGCGTCAAACAGATGGAGTGAGTTTAGTTTTACATTCTCACGTAGACTATACCCCTCACTGTCAGTGCTGTCAGAATGCGACGAGGCGACGGCGGCCATGTTGGACGCGCGCACCACGGCCGCGCTGACACAATACGCGTCCCACCTCGTCTATCTGCACATCTCGGACAAATACGCGGGCGTCAAACAGATGGAGTGAGTTTAGTTTTACTGTATCCTTTACTAAACCCTGGATAGTTGACCTGACCTCAGCAAAAATATAATATTTATAGTGTTTTGTGTGTAAAAATTTAAATATAACAAGTATAAAGAGGAAAGATTTGATTGTTTGCTTGAATTGAATAGGCTCTGAAGCTACTGGACCGATTTGAAAAATTCTTTCAACATTAGAATCCTACATTATCCTTGATATTTTATTTTCAGAAAGTTAAAAAAAGTTAAGTTATATAAAGCTGAGAGCTTTGATTTACTATTTATTATAAATACGATTTTTTTACGTTTCTTTATCGTCTTTTCCAGTGACACACAGCAGGGAATTCCCCCTGAAACAGAAAAGGTGATGCTAGTCAAGATATCCCTCAGCGCTGACGGCGGTGGCGAAGAGGTTCGTCCTTTGTTGCTGCTTATCTTCCACCTGTTGGACAAGATTAAGCGGTTGCGGCTCAGCAAAGAGGTGTGTTTAAAATTTTGGAATCTGTTTCCAAAATTTTCCTGATCTTCAAATGAGCTGGACGTATAATTACACGCAGCGTAGTTATCTATGCTTGTTACGCCCATATGGGGGCCTCAACAGGAAAAAATCAAGCTCAAAGTAAAAAAATAACGCCCATAATGGGCGCCTCAACAGGCAAAAGTCCAAGTCTAAATTCCAAAGTAATATAGATTTTAGAGTGATGTTACTAAAGTCATAAATAACAGTTTACGACAAATCTTCCACTGCTACCCGTCTTTGGAATACTCTGCCCCTGGACATGAGAAAAGCAAAATCACGACCTATTCTAAAAATATCTCAGCTACTACTGCAGCCTGTATTATTTAAAAATTTACCTACATGAACAAATATTGATGTCTAAATTATTATAAACGAGAAAAATCGAAAAAAAACTGGTAGTAGAATAATTTTTGAAAAAAGGGGGAAAATTATTCCCCCTTCAATGGGGGAATAATAGGGGTATTCTTGGGCTATCAAATGAAATGTATCGGTCTATACATCCCAAAACAGTTTTAGACCGCAACCTACCAAAAGTATGCTTTTCGAAATATTTTGAAAAAACTTGAAAAATTTACTATTCACGTGAGCTGGATAACTATGATAAAATAAAAATACGGTGATATACTTCCAGGCGCTAGCGAAATGTGAGAAGCGTCGTCAGAAGGTAGCCGAGCTGTGGCTACGCGGCGCGCACGCGGCCAGACAGGAGCAAGCAGCCGCGCGGCGGGAGGAGAAACGGAAAGCCGAGAAGGAGAAAATACTAGCGGTAAGTCTGGAAGTGGCGTCAAAATCGACCCCCAACTCAGCCTGTGGGTGTCGTTACTTCCGACTAAAGAACCTATTAGAAGCGTACCTTCAATGTAAAGGTTAAATGAAATAAACAATTTAGAAAATTAAGGCTTGGAGGGTTGAGTCTTAATTCTCGTCTGGCTATAGTTAGATAGATAGAAAATACTTTAATATACCTCACAAAGAAAGGGTCAAGTCGATGTCAAAAGCAAATAGGCCCTGAGAGTTAATCGAGACATGATGACGTTTCTTCCATGTACATGTATATTAATATTATAAAGAGATTTTAGGAAAGATTTTATTGTTTGTTTGTTTGAATTGAGTAGGCTCCGAAACTACTGGACCGATTTTAGGAATTCTTTCACCATTAGAATCCATTATTTGCCCTGATGAACATAGGCTATAGAATATTTTAAAATTTAGGGATCCGCATGAAATACATATTAATTTTTTTTTAATAGCAGTGCGAAGCCAGGGCGGACCGCTAGTATTATATAGCTATAAATTATGTCTAATTTTGAATTATTTTGTCTACAGGAAGATGATCCTGACAAACAACGCCGCTGGGAGCTCAAAGAACAGAAGCGTCAACAAAAACGCAAAACTCCTAAAATGAAACAGCTGAAAGTGAAAGCCCTGTAAATTATTTATTCAGAGACTTATCCTTAACAAGGTTATTTATAACTTAAAGAATTTTAAACGCATCCTATTTTATGTCACACTAGCGGCCCGCCCCGGCTTCGCACGGGTATTAAACAAAAATTTCAGAAATTATACACACTAAAACGATGGGTTTTACAGTTTTCATACGGATCTTTACTTTTTTGAACAGCATTGGGGTTTTTGACATTGACTCGACATTCCAAAACTGACACTGGCCGTAGATAAAAAGCAAGCACCGTGCGCTATACAACCTCTTTTTCTATTATGACGCGCCATAATAGAAAAAGAGGTTGAATATACAGCCCACGGTTCAATTATTGAATTTTTCATGCGGATTCCTAACTTTTTTGAAAATATTATATAGCCTATGTTCATCACGTAAAATTAAGGATTCTAACGGTGAAAGAATTTTTTAACTCGGTCCAGTAGTTTCGGAGCCTATTCAATTCAAACAAACAAACAAACATACAAACAATCAAATCTTTCCTCTTTATAATATTAGTATAGACTTAAAGAATTTTAAACGCATCCTATTTTATGTCACACAAAAAGAGACTTTGTTCTATGGTAAAGTTCTTTTCTACTGTATCTTTACGTAAGGATGAATCGATATATTCCCATCCACCCCATTAACCTCCCGGATCAGATGCTTTTCAAAGAGCGCGTCACTAAAGCGTTGTTGTCTTAGATTTTTTAACGCATAAATAAATATTTATTTATACTTATTAGTGGAGTCAATAGCGAATCTTTTGACGTCTGTAGTTTCTTTCATCTAAGCTAAAATTCCATACCGTATCTTTGACGGCGATTTTGCGACGATACTATTGTCATTATGACACTATGACAGACAATAGTATAGGTGCAGTGGGTTCACTATGACAATAGTATCGTCGCAAAAAAGTCCGGATTCTGCGAAACTTATTGGTTAATAAGTTTCGCAGAATCCGGACATTTTTCCCATAATCTTTCATTTTATCTCCTCTTTTCTTTACCATCAAAAGATTAAAGTGAACAATGAATCAAAGTGATCACTTTATTTCGCAGTGTTATTTAATTTGTGACGTGTCCAAGAATCCTGGAAGGTCTAAAAGCACTTTGATTTTTATTCCTCTTACATGTGGAAAGTAGAATACCTACTATCACACAGCTGTAGGCCAAGCACGGGGATTGTTCTCTAGGGTAGAATAGACAATAATGACATCGCATCGCCATACATTGCGTACATAATTGAAGTTGAAGAAATTAATTTCAAATAATGCACGCATTCGATGACAAAGTGACGTCATTTTTGACTATTCTACCTTGGACAAGAAAGCCTGTGCTTGCCCTACTGATCTAAACATTCTGTCATTTCTAATTAAATCTCGAAAACATACTACATCGAATAACTCTTCATCCGAGGTTCTAAGCAATGTTCATAGAAGAGCTATGATTACCATAATATTCTAAAAATCCTTCATTCTAAAATAGAAAGAAAATTGTTTGTGACGCGCAAAGCAAACGGGTTGGTTTAGTAGTTGATCAATGATTTAGGAGCTAGATACAGAATTATTTATCAATCAAATGCAGTTTAACTATGTTATTTACATGTAAGTGTTACTCAATACCCGAATAAATGAATTTTAGGTTACCTCAATGTGTTGTTTTATTGTTATTAACTATTTAGCATCGCCATAAGTGTAATTAATCCATTTCAGATTTCAATAACTAAATTTTTTAGGCTTATAAAATAAGCACTAAGACAAGTCAAATTTCATACAATCAATTATTTAAAAAGAAATAAATGTTACTGATTTTGTCTCCACTTAATTTTTTTTATCATTTCATTTGGTTCGATTCCCACCTCAGGACAAATTTTGTCCCGAGGTGGGAATACACACATGCTTCGTCTGCAGATACAATTTAATGTTTCAATCTGCAGACGAACTTTGTGGCGCGGTGGGCGAAGGTCCGCCTGCGATGCAAGAGGTTGCGGGTTCGATTCCCGCCTCGGGACAAATATTTGTATGATCTACAGATATTTGTTCAGGGTGGTCTAAGGTCAACACAGGTCTAAGTGCTTATTTTGAAAGCCTAAAGAAATAAAGTAATTCAATCTGAATCTGGTCCTTTTCGATGTATAATAAAAAATATCATCTATGTAATAATATTGCATTACATAGGTATATCAGTTTATAGTACCCATAACACAAGTTCTACTGCCCAAGCTAAGCAGCTTGGGGCTAGATGATTCTGTGTGTATTGTCTGGCATTATTATTATTATCTGTTCTCTGTGTTCTGGTCCTTTTCTTTGTTTAATAAAAAATATCTATCCAAGTAATATCAGTCAGCTAGTACCCATAACAAAAGCTCTGCTTAGCTTGGGGCTTGATTTTATCCAGGATTACCTTTAATTTAAAAAGAAAGGAATACCTTAAATTTAACCTAACCTTTATAATCCTGGATAAAATCAAGCCCCAAGCTAAACAGAGCTTGGGGCTATTCAGATCATGCAAAGCTTTATCCAAATTCATGTGGTGTAGTTTCTGCAAACAACGCAATTACCGTTTAGCCCTGCTAAAAGCTGGTGATGATTTATTAATCATCACCAGCTTTTAGCAGTTCACTGTTGGGCATTGGCCACTCATGATAAGCATTTTATTGACCCTTATGTTCCTTACAAATTCAAAACCAAAAACCATGCTCAACTACCAATGGATCTATTTTAGGTTTAGATTTATTTCATAAATTTATCTAAACATTGCATCCTAAATAAAAGTAAAACCACCTAAAGTTACATAAAGCAATATTTATTTCAAATATTTTTTTATTAAATTATGAACAAAATAACAAATATGTTAACAAACATAAGTACCTATATTTATGTCTAAGTCACAAAAGCATTTTGTATTTTTACAAAACATCTTTTAATAAAGTTATTTTTCAAAATTAATAATTTTAAAATTTTAGTGAAATTGAGATCTTCTTGTTACCTACTGTTAGCAAAATATTCATGTAATTCATACATAGTACAAAACATTGTCTATCGAAAAACCTTAAAATCACAAAGGAATTGAAAATCGCCTGTGACTTAGTTAAACAAAATTTGTTCTCTACTAACACAAGTGCATAAGGTAACCTTTTTAATGAATTCTCATCTTAAACCTCAAACCACTTAATATGATACAAACTAATTATATTCTTATCATACCAAATATTTAAATCTCAAAATTGATTTGAGCAATTCTCTGGAAAACAGGGAAATTTATATCAGGTATCTCTAATGTAAATTTTAATATGTTAACATTTTCACTGCCAGCCTCGCCGGCGGTGTACCCTTGCTGGACATACAGAGTCATGTGCAACATGGGCTATGGAAGTGTTAACAAATGACGACAGTTTAAAAATCATATCACTGTATACTAATAAAAATCAGTTGCAAAGAGATATCAATTATTAAGTTACATACAAACACATGCAAAAATCAACTCAATTACACTGGAACTAGGAACATTGACATTCAGCATCATTTTCACCCAGGAATACTAACACTGAAAATAAATATAACCAATTCAACAAATCATTTGAAATCTACTTTCTAACTGCTTAGTGGACTACGACCATATTCTAGAACACCACTCAAAAAAAACCAGATTGAGTGATTGAGTACTTCTGTAATATGGGCTCAGTTCACCACTGCTCTCACTCATAGTATTGTAGTCGGTGGATGGCTGTCACTCATTGACATGCAGCTTCTGTATCTGGGTGGACACACAATCCATCTCGGGTGAGATCTCGACCCCCTGTGGGGGATCCACGGACAGATTCAGGTTCTCGAGCGACTGGCAGCGCTTTGCAGAGTTGTCCCTGAAGTACCCACTCGTTGAGGGCTCCAGTAGGCTACTCATAACTTTAGATTCACTTGCACCGTCGCCTGTATCACCACCGATCGTTTCAGAGTTCTCACTCTTAGTTCTATGTCGTATCGGCAACACGTACGGACAAAGTCTGTTTTTATTCGTCGTTCTTTTCATACAATAGCCGACGGTGACATTTGATACGTAGCGCGTATTGAATCGCATCACGCTGTAGTTTGTCTTTGTTTCTCGAAGGTACTCTCGGCGCGCCTCTGTTATTGCACTGAGCATGTCCAGATCATGCAAAGCTTTATCCAAATTGTCCAAATTCATGTGGTGTAGTTTCTGTAAACAACGCAATTACCGTTTAGCACTGACCGCGGCGTTCAGTGATCTAGGTACCTTGTGTATTAGATCACTCGTGTAACGTACGCTATAGCTGAACTCATTGCAAATTGGTTTAGGAATAAATAAGGGTGTAATTCATGAAATTTGCAACTAAAACAATGAAAGTAAACATTACAAAAAAGTCATAATACCGTTCGATTGACAAGCAGAAATGACAGGATAGGAATGAATAGGATGTATGTGTGTTGCCAACCAAAAAATAATTAAAACCTACATCACTTTATGGCTTTACTCTTGCTTTACTAGAATAACGAACGGGCATTCGTTCGGCTACGCCAAAAAGTACGGTGGTGTTCCATGCGTAGTAGACGTCTGTAACTGTTTAGAGAACCGACCCAGTATTCCGGAATACTAATGGGAGCCGAAAGATGTATAATAGTAGTGTAGAAATCTAAATGTGGAACTCGACCACTTCATTAGATTCTTCAGCTAGACACCACTAGCTCGGGTCGGTGGGCGAGCCCTAGTTTAAGTAGCCTTTATGTACCTAACTACTACCTAACTGCACGACAGCTGCGATAGTCCTCCTTTAATTCAGTCCTAAGATACCTATCGTACGAGTCTAAATGATGAAATGAAACCAAACGATCCTTGATTGATAGATTTGATCATTGATTAGTTAAATAGGAAGATGATTTGCGTTCGAGAAACTGTAATAGTAATAAGAGAACCTACTAGCTATACGAAGGGCAGCAGCTTCTTCAGTGTATTTTTACCACCTGTATTGCGATCGCCAATAAGCTTGGCATGTGTATATACTCGTACTGCGCGTTTGGGGGGGCACGTTCAGTGAATTTAACTTTGTAGGTACAATATTTTCAAAAAAGTTAGGGATCCGCATGAAAAATTCAATAATTGAACCGTGCGCTGCAGGGGCTGTCAACTCGCTAAGCAGAAAATGCCAACAGCACAAGTATGTACATAGGTACTCTTCACACCTTCACACTATGTTCCATCTCAGCCTTTGAAACCTCTTTAATAAGACTACATAAAAATACACGTAATTTACGTTGTCTTTGGTGATGGTTGATTTGAAGTTTCATTTTGTTTGTTTATTTTATGATTTGTGAAAATGGCTGAAATATTAAAAGAGTGGCTCACTGAAAGGTTGCAGTATCCTATAACATGGGAAGCAGAGGAGTTTGGAGAAATGATGAAAAATGGTCACATTATAGCCAGCGTGCTCCTAAGTTATCACGTTATAAATGATGAAAAGCATTTTCTTATCCGTGCTAGCAGCATTCGAGACGATATCAAAAATAACTGGGCGTATTTAGCTGAATGGTTACGCGAGCTCGATATAAACCTTCCCGAAACCGAACTGACCAACCTCATGGGAGGCAAAGGACCTAGCTTACTGCGCCTCTTCTACCAGCTATTTCTTCAATTAGACAAAAAAGATAGAACCGATTTCATTAAACGCGAAAGGAAGATGGTGTCGAACCTGGTAGAAAAAATAGGACATAGATTCAAGGTGAATACCTTAGAAGAAGAAAAAGAATCATTTGTAGATGATCTCGCCCGACCGTTACTTAACGAAAGACATTTCATTGAATGGCAAAAGAAAAAAATGGCCGATATCAAAACCTCTTATGACTATGAGAGGAATAAATATTCTAAAATACTAGAAAAGATAAAAGAGTCCCAAACTCCTCTGCAATCTGGAGATGCTATACCCAAAAAGTTAACAACCAAAGAGCAGAAAGATTTAGAAAAGTTTTCTCTCCGTTACCCCTGCAAATATCAAAACTACACTTATGAAGAGTTGCTCAATCTGGAGGAATCTCACATAGAGCGCAAACAATCTATTGTCGATACAGCGTGGGCTAGTCAATATTTGGACAATCTCAACACAAGACTCAACAATAAAGCTGACTCGGAAGAATTTCAGAAGCAAGTTTCAAATGTGGTGAGTGGAACTCTGTGGGATCTATCAGTAGCAGAAGAAGAGTCAAAATTTGATCTTGGCATTGCAAAAAAGGTAATGAAACTTTCACAATTTGAAAAACAAATGTGTACACAAATTATGGAGACAAAGCAACAAGCGCGCAACCTTACGAAGAACAGAATTGTTGGAGAACAAGAATTCAATGAAGAGCGGATGCATCAATTTAACCAATTTTTAGACAATGTCAAGGAACAGATTCATTTAGAAGTTGAAGAAATCGGTTTTGAGAAAAATAGACAGGATATGCTTCACAAAAGATTATACGGCGAAAAAATTAAAAGAAGACGCCAGCATTACTATGATATTTGTTACGAAACGATGTTATCTATAGTTGATTATGCCACACGATACGCCTACTACACCAGACTTATTGGTGATGATATACCGAGTCATTTTATTCATGAATGGAAGAATTTATATTTTAAACATCAGCCTATTTTCGATATATATGAACCAATGGAAGATCTCCTCAAAGAAATCACAATGGAAGAGGAACAATTACCTGAGGAGGAAGAGATAATTAGACTGGAGCTGCATCGTCAGGAAGCTTTAAATGATGCTGAGTTTAAGGAGTATCACAACTACTCATATCCATGGACTTTGGATTTGTTGATTCCTAATTATGATCAAGAATCTGAGGAAAGGAAGTACGATTATTTAGGCACACGTGTGCTCGGCCACGTGGTTTATACCCTTCTAGAAATAAAGTACCCATATCCACCGCCGCGTTTACCTGCAGAACTTCCAAAGTTTTCCGCAAAAGCATTGTTGCGCGGCCTTCCTGATCGATCGATTACCGTCGCAATGCAGGCCCTTTTAAATCACCGTAAAATAGCAGTTGTTCGCCTTGAATCTGCTGTACAGTTTTGTTTAAGAAAGTTTAAAACTGAAATGGTTGGTTGTACTGACATAGAGTTATCATTCGATAAGTTTATAACATTAGCTATGGAAGATGAACATAAAGAATTGATAAGAACTATTAAAGCAGAAGACGACTTGACAAGCAAAAGTAGTGATGTTAATATTCAAGCAATGCTAGGAGTTATTCCACCTAATTCTAAACAAACTCAAACTCCTAAGACATTGCCTGAAGAAGACATTGTGCTTTCCAGCGCTGCAGATTTAGGAAAATACACGTACGATGCGTTAAGTTTCGGAGACTCGTTAACTGATCACCTTTTGTCAGCTATGTTAGTAGAATATATTAGTGACAAAAGTGATATCAATGGATTTGTTATAATTAACTATCCTAATTCTTATAGAGAAGCGCGCATACTGGAAGAAGCATTTTCAGGGATCGAACCTCCAACAGAGGAAGACTTAGATGATAGAGACGATATTTACCTCGAGGAGAGCATTGCAAAACATCGTAAAAAAGTAAAAGATCCTTTTAAAGCAGTCCGAGTTTCGAAACTTGTGAACGATCCTCACAAAAAAAGAATGATTAAACCATTTGAAAGCTACTTTACGTGCTATATAAACTTAAAAGAAACAGAGGATATTTTACACGAGATTGTGATATGGGATATGGATGAAAATAATTCTGAGATCTTGGACAGATTTTATGCAGTCCTAGGCATCAACTACAGCATGTATTATGAAAGTTTTGAAAAGGAATTGTTGGCTCAAATATGCAAGTACATTATTGGCGAGAATATCCATTTGCCAATAAAGTCAAATGATATTATTTTTGGACCACATGTTTTAAGTGAGCTTGAATTTCCTTCGACTGAGGATAAGAGAATTAAATCCAAAATCGTGAAGCCTGAAGTAAATACCAGTAAATCCAGAGAAGCATTACGCCGAGCATCTAATGTGAGCAAAATATCGACTACTGATCTGGAACCAATGAAAGAACCGTCTTTGAATCCTGACGATGGAGAAGAGATAGAACAGTTATCAAATGAGATGAAATTAGATGAAGAAATCCCAGAACCAGTATTAGCAGGGGAAGAAGATTGGCACTATGGTGAAATTCCAATAACTGAAAATATAGGAATTGCTTTAGCAACATGTTGGGAGGAAATCGAAAAGACATATATTCATGATATGCAGCAACTGTTGTATGGCAAACGACTACAAATGAACTGTTTGATTCCATACGCAAGGTTTATTAAGGATAAGATGGAGCAAATTATTACTATGCCATCGCAAAAACAAGTCCTAGTGAGTCACTTTCAGCAGGAGTATAATGATTTTGAGAACGACTGGCGTACTATTAATTTGACTAAAAATGAATGGCATTGCCGAGTTAAAGAGTTGCAGTTAAGATTGTACCACATTTGTGATGAAAGAAAACTATTTGCTGAACAGCAGAGGATGGATCTTATTCGTGAAAACTGGGCCATGGAAGAACTTACGACCATGGTTAACACATATTTATGTTGCATGCAAACAGAACTAAATAGGTAATTTCTATGCACTTGTTATGTTTAAATCTATTGTCAAAAAATAAAAAAACCTTCCTTTTATGTTTTGAGAATTATAAATAAACTCTTGTTTCAGAAATACTCTCACATATCAAGCTCTTCACGACTTTTACTACGCAATGATAAAAAAAATGCCACCTAGCGATAGACTCTCAGCTAAAGAATTGATTAAAATACAAAGAGACGGAGAGGATTCCGGAAGTCGCAAGGGAAGCGCGGAAGATAAAGTTTACAAACAGTTGAAAACATCGTTTCAAAACCTTCAACAAAAGAATATTGAAATAGATTACAGCAATAATCCTTTCAATCTCGTTATAGAAAATAATGTTAAGTTTGCTTTGAAAACTATTGTAGATACCAATGACTCCTTCCGGTCACTAATTAGTAAAGAATATGCAGAAATAGCTAGAATTCCTATATCTGTCAAAAAAAAGGACGATGAAAAAAAAAATAGCTCCGAAGAAACTTTGAATGCTGAAGAAATTTTTAGAGAGAACGCTCTTAAATGCATCGAAGAATGGACTATGGGTGTAAATGGTGAAATGTATCGGGCGAGCTTACGAATGCTAGCTTTACAATACAAATGTTACCACGACATGAAATTGTTTAATAATCATATCTTCAAAACTTTTACGGAAATACAAAATGATATCAATAATTACTATATGAATGAAATTAAGTCTGTTGACCGTTTGTGTAAATATCTTCAAATGACCGTTGAAAATGGTAATAGGATTCCAGAAACCTTGATCCTAGAACATGATACCTTTGTCATAGACCCTAACCTTCTGCAGTTCGCTCCACCCGAACAACCGAAAGATACGGGAGAAATTTCAGAAATTGTCAATCAGAATGAATTTAAGCTGAAGCAATTAGCCAGACTACGAGATCAATTGAAGATCGTAGCTCCGGATGGATTAACCTTACAGCAATCATTCATTTACATTTTACAAGATTTTATATTTTTTGGAAAAGAATCTTGCTGCGGGTCATTGTTTCCGGAATTATGGAGTCGCGTTGACCCTGAGAAGGTACCTAAGTTGGCCTTCTTACTGTTTGGCGAAACAGCATACATCGACTGGAGAGATTTCCTTATATATTGTCTAAATTTGAGGTTCCCTACGATTGACGAATTGCTCGAAATGCGCAAGTACTTTAGATGTTGTGATCTTGAATCTTCAGAATTAATTTCTCGAGATGAATTTTTAAAACTGACCTTCTGGTTTGATTCTGGTTTTGACAGAGAGGATAAATATGCAATACTTAGAAATATGTTAGTCAAAAACTTTTTAGCTGAACTGTATGAAGTATCTGAAAACGTAATAAATTATTCTGCCTTTTTGCTTGCATTATGTAAAGACGTCAATCCAATAAAAGGGTTTACTACGGCGCTATCGATGGCAGTTGGGAAAAAGATCTGTTTTGTATATAGTGAGTGTGAAGACGTGGTTTGCAAGCTGATAAAAGACAAGAAATACAGAGATGAATGTCTTGCTTGCGCACACAGCTGTAGCCAACGGTTTATAGACAAAATTCTGAATAACGTTCATAGTATTTGTGATGGAGTTTTGATTGAAGAGATGGAATATGAACCTGAGGTTGGAGACAAGAAAGGAAAGAAAGGAAAGGAAAAAAGCGGAAAAAGTAAGAGCCATAGCGCACGCTCACCGAATTCTGCTAATACACAAACAGGCAAAGCTCAGTCGGAATCGGATGTCAAAATGACATACATTTGCCCTCCGTGCGCCGAGGTGGAGAAACCGGAGGAGGTGCAAGTAAAAGAGGAAGTTGAAGAGGAACAAATAGTAGAGACGGTGTCCCAAAATGCAGAGCTAGTATATACGGTGAGGCAGGAAGTGATCTGGAACGTGTTGAAAATTTGTTTACCCTGGCACTTCGTTCTGATGCCCGAGGACAAGACATCGCCTTACGTTGATCAGGTATCAGCGGCAATGAAGAGACTGGAAAACGATACTGTAAATGGTGAAATCTACATCTGTAGGTTGGTCTTGGAACCAGATGTGTGCAGATTATTGCATAAGGTGAAGAAATTTACTGCTCTTAATATGGTCGAGGAGGTTTGTAAAGTTTTCTATTAATTTGTAATATTTTGGTTTCTTCTTTGTTGTTTATTTATTGGAATAATACACTTCATATCGATTTTTTTTTATTCATTCTAAAGGGCTCACATCTACCAAAAGCAGTAGGTATAGTTTTTTCGGATAACGTGCAAGAAATCTATACTGTATGGTTCTGAGTCCTTCACTCCAGAACCTATCTCTGGCGGTTCGGGAGATTGCGTATCTGAAAATAAGAAACTTTCATCAGTTTTTGACTTCTTTTTAGGAAATCTTATAGGTACCTCTGTTAACTTTTATCTTACCGCAAGTAGTTGATAGCACTGGTTTCGTGTGGCAGAGTGGCATAACGAGCGATAGTTCTATTGTAGCGTACTACGTGGAATCGTCGAGACAACAGCCTGTAACACATGAATTATTGACTATATGATATCATCTAGTCATTCTGAGGCCGGACCGATGCACCGGCGATCCATAACCAGTTGCTATACAAACTGCTTTGACCTCTCCAGATATGTTAACCCTACTACATGATTTGCAGTTGCCTACCTGGGCTGACGCAGACCGCACATTCCTTAGTATTACTATTATTACTTTTTTTTTAATATTCTATAGCCTATTTTCATCAGGGAAAATTTAAGATCCTTATGGAGCTTATTCAATTCAAACAAACAATCAAATCTCTTTATAATGTTAGTATAGATATCAGTGCCCATGAACTTAAGAGTCATGAACACTAACTGGTTGTAGAATATCGCTAAATTTTCATCCATTGAAAGTCCTACTGGCATGGCTGACTTCGCAATTTTTTATTAGATTGCGAAGGCCATTTAAATGGCTTTCAAGGATATTGAAATGATTTTCAATTATCAATGATAGCGTAATTTCACAGCAGGTTCTTTCACTGCGGCCTTTTGCTTTAGCGATATCTTCCAGCAACCTTCTTTAGAATCGACTAACCTGATGTACATGTCGTCATCTTCAGCACCCCAGCCCCAGTACTTGTTGGAGTACCCGTTGACAGCCTCAAAATGCATCGGCGTTAATGACGTCACTCCTCCGAAGCGCTTCCGATTCGATCTAGAATAATAAGATTTTTGTTATTATAGTGCGTAATTGCCGTGTGGTGCCGGCATAGAATTTCACCACCCCAACTCTTCCCGTGGGTGTCGTAAGAGGCGACTAAGGGAGACACACCGGGGGCGGGTAACAGCGCCCTCTGCAGAACAACTCCACCGATCTGCGATCCTCAAACCGCATGCCCAGCGTGGGGATTATGGGCAATAACCCCCAAATTATAAATAATGCCATCTTGGCGCTCATTAGGGGAGGTCTAGAGCTCCAACAGTGGACTATTATACATAGGTGTATCTATTATGGATGAAGTAGGTATATCAGTCATCTAGTACCCTCTTATTAGCTCTTTGCTTAGCTCGGGGCTGGATGTTGTGTGCATTGTCCAGCATTATATATTTATATGTAATTGGAGCACCCGCCTTTTGCAAATCTGAATAGGGTCTTTTTTGCCCTTTTGCCTTTTGAATAGGCATAAATAAGGCATAAATAACTTACAAATAAGGCATAATATAAATAAATAAGGCATAGATAACTGACAAATATCCGATAGACTCAACCGACGTGGCCATATGCGTTGGCCTTTGATGACACGTGTACAGGATCCTCTCATCCAGAGGCAGCAGGTCTACTTCGTGGAATACGTAGCAGTCAAAGGCCCCGTAACGTTGGCTTTCCAGAAACCCTATGTTGTAGAGGGCCCCTTTGTTGAATTTGCCTTTACCTGAAATAGTAAAACAATGTAGAAGTCATACTATTAGTCAATTACAATACATCGTCAACCTATATCAGTCCACTGCTGGACATAGGACTCTACTAATGAGCGCCACAGATGGCTTTATTTATCATTTCGGTGTTATTGCCCATAATCCCCACGCCCAGTTCGGTGGAGTTGTTTTGCAGAGGGCGCTGACCGGTCCCCGGTGTGTATCCCTGTGTCGCCTCTTACGACACCTACGGAAAGAGTGGGGTTGGTGAAATTCTATGCCGGCACCACACGGCCAATACAGTACAAATACTCTTTATTGAACACCAAGATAGAGAAAAACACAAACAGTTGCACAATGGGTGGCCTTATGGCTAAGAGCATATTCGTGAAAGATAAATAGATAATACATTATTGCACACTTAGACATACATAATTTACAAATGAATAACCGACAACTGGAACGAAAATTGCTTTTTATCTTGTCAAATACATAATTAATGTACTAATGTGTGTTGTAGAAGCAAATAAAATCTTTATCAGATAGATCTATCAGGGTTGTCTGGTAGATATCGCTCTTGAGCGACTTATCGCCCAAGAGCGATATCTCCTAGACAAACAATAGCAGGTTTGTATTTCCTGCAAATATCGCTTTCATTGGTGTTCGTGTAGTGTTTTTGCCCTACAGTACGAGCGTTCACGCATTTATAAGCTCGTATAAGCTTCGGCACAATGCATGTTGATACTGACATTACCACAGGTTTTAACGGCGAAATATTATGCCCGTGTACGCGAGTCCGGAAGCGAGTAGGTAATGCAGCGCGTGTGTAAGCGCCTAAGCCGAAAAGAGCGTATAATCGTAGGAAAAAACACGAGTCTGAATCCCTCTTAGCGAGAAAATTGCCTTCGCTCGAGAGCCAGGTTTACATTTGTTCCTCACTTTTATTTATTTATATTTACAAGTGGACTTACAGATAAAATTAATATGCCCAAGATTCAGGTATTTAATTAAGTATGCATTGATTTGATGGCTCAATATACATAAACTATGGCTATAACTGTAGGTATCAACTTACCGAATTGTTCGATTACGAAAATCCTGTATTCTATCTGCTGCTTCTTCAGAAACGGGTGCATGTGGCGTAGGAAAATGCCGAGGTTTGTGTTTCGATCCCTGCAAAGTCGATTTTCTTGATTTCTTAATAGCCTATGTAGGAAGAATTTTTCTAATCGTAGCCTAGATATTCAATTCAAACAAACAAGCTGCCAAATTTTTCCTCTTTATAATATAACTAGCTTTTGCCCGCTCCTTCGCTCGCGTTAAGGGCGCGCGTCATAATAATTTATGCATGCAAAGTCTTGGTTATGTAGGTATGGTTTAAAATATACAAACATTCATCCTCAATTTTATCCCCTTGGGGGTAGAAATAATCAAAATCCTTTCTTAGCGGATGCCTACGTCATAACATCTATCTGCATGCCAAATTACAGCCCGATCCGTCTAGTGCTCAGTCTAGTGGTTTGGGCTGTGCGTTTATAGATCACTGTCAGTCAGTCACCCAGTCAGTCAGTTAGGTATAGATATTTAGATAGTAAAGATATCTTTTTAAAATATACATCACAGACTTTTTTGTAAGATCATCTCCCTGACTGGTAGCTTGCTATTCTTCTGATGTGCTTACTCGGAGAGGTGATCCAGAAGTGGACTGATTTAGGCTGATGATATTGTAAAATGAAGATGATGATTGTCGGTCAGACATTTCCTGAATGGTACGTGTTCTACACACAAGTACATACCTAAAAGGTACTATGATAGCGACTTTATGCCTCGCCTTGCAGTTTTTGGGGGCGTAGTACCCTCCAAGTTTCACATCTGGCATTTGTGCTGGAAGACCAGTCAGGTCCACTTTCTTCTTGTTCACTGTTATTGGACCTATTAGAAACAAAAAACGTTAATTACAATAAATTTAAAACAGGGGACTATGGGCAACAGGCCAATAACCTCCTAATGATAAATATGCCATATATATGCTTATTACCCCTAATGAGCATATATAGGTATAGAGGTCCAGTGGATTATTTCGGTTAGTTTCGCTATGCTCGATTCCCTCTATGCATTGATCATAAAATACCTAACAAAAAGTGCCGCTATGCACGGAATCAGATTCTTGGACTTTAAGGCTGATAATGAAAGGAAGGTTTATAATGCTTCACATGCGCAATTTAAATACAAAAAAACGGATAGTAAATAGGTACTTGCCCAAGCTTTCCATTTTCACCGTACAGGATGGTATGTCATCAGAATACGATGGGAAGTCAGGTTCTCCTGTGTAAAGAGATGAGTATTAATACATAGGTGTTGTAAATGTACTGGATACCTCCCCAAAGGCGCCTGAGTAGATAGATAAATAGTTGAACGCAAAAAAACAGAGATATTTTGAAATTCTCGCGGGCGGTGACATATACAATACGCCTTAATCATTAGTAAACTAATTATGTATAACAAAATATAGATTAAATGGCGTAGAAAAAGTGAAAAACTTCTTATCTGCTATTTATTTGAGGACTCGTTAGGCGTGGTGGGCGAAGGGTCGCCTGCGACACAGGAGGTTGCGGGTTCAATTCCCGCCTCGAAAAAATATTTGTGCGATCTGCAGTTCCTTGTTCAGAGTGTTCTGGTCGTTTATATGTATAATAAAAAGTATATATGTATGTAAAAATATTATATTAAGTATTATATATCAGTCATCTAGTACCCTTATCACAGGCTCTGCTTAGCTTGCGGCTAGATGATGATATGTGTGGATTATCCAATATTATTTATTCATTTTTCATATACTCACCTAAATTTATCAGCAAATCCTTCATTCTAACGAAAGTACCATACGTTAGAATTGCCTTCCCCAACAGTCTGTCAGGCTTTCGATCTCTCGCGAATAAATCACTTTTAAATATATACATCAACAAAGGGACAGAGAAAAATAAAAACACTAGTTTGGTTAAGTACAATAATACACTTAGAGGCCGAGTGAATATTCGGTCGGTGATATTTAAAACTCTATACATTTTTGGGTGTTGTTGTTAATGGTTCTTGTAAGACTGAATGGTTTGAGAGACTGTTACTGAATTTAAATGTAAGACGAACCGTCTTTTAAATAATAAACAAGTATTGCAATGTTTTCGAGAAAAAGATGCCTATTATGACGGCTTCTGTGGCTCGGTGGGCGCCTGTGACAGGAGGTTGTGACAGGGACGAATATTTGTACGATCTGCAGATATTTCAGAGTGTTTTGGTCGTTTTCTATATGTAATAAAAAGTATCTATCATGTAATAATATTGTATTATGTCTATATCAGTCATCTAGTTCCCATAACACAAGCTATGTTTATCTTGGGGCTAGATGATGCTGTGTGAATTGTCTGGCATATTTTTCAGTTCACTTGTATTGGTTGGTATAGACACAGGTATAGATGAGTAGATCCATCTCTGGATTGCAACAAATAGTCTAAAGTTAACTCAACCATTTTTTTATAAATTCTAGAATATTCAGGCCAAAAATTTTGATTGTTTGTTTGTTAAGATTGAATAGGCTCCGAAAAGGAAGATTTGATTGTTCATTTATTTGAATTGAATGGGCTCCGAAACCACTAAACCGATTTGAAAAATTGTTTCACCATTAAAATCCTAAATTATATAAAAAAAAGTTACGGATCCGCATGAAAAATTAAATTTTTGTTAAAAACCCGTGCAAAGCCGCGGTGGACCGCTAGTTGAATATGAAATTCTTTAATGTCAAACATTTCTCTAAGATATCTTAAGATCTTTGATCACATGCTCGCAATCCTGGACAATCTGTAAAAACTCTTAGTCATGGGAAAAGAGGCCGAGGGGTTATAATTCTTCAACACGAAATTTCGTGTTCGTATCGGGCACTTGGTGCACTCTAAAGCCGGCGCCAGACTTAAATTCACATGTTTGAACACTTGTTTGGTGGCTATGTATGTGTGGCACGGGACTTTGGATATGTGTTCAAAGTTTGAACAAAGATTTGCACTTTGCCAAGCGGTATCGGTTTTTTTCGACACATCAAAGCGATCAAAGTTGAAATGTGTTCAAATGTTTGCGTAGGTTGCTACACTTGCAAAGTTACATTTCACACATCCACTCACGCCTTCTTCTTGGACGTTTCCTTAGATTTTGTTCGAAAACGAACAAAATTATATTCAGCTTGACCGAGTTCAAATTCGTAATACCTATTGGGTAAAACTAGGTCTTTACCGCGTTTAGAGCTTGAACCAGATCAACTATTTGCTGGTATGATGCGCGGAACTCGTAATTAATTACATGCACACAAATAATAGAGGCACACTGAGTCCACGAAATCGTCGTCCATTTTGTTTGTTGTCTACCAGCATACTGTGGAGAAAAGTGTTTGCGAAACAGGTCTGGCAGGTACCTCAATATGTGTTCAAATGTGTGTTCAAAGCTTTGCAAAGTCGTCAAAGAAATGTGAAAATCTTTGAAGCTATGTCTGGCGCCTGGGTTATGCAACAAAATAGAGCAGCACTAATTTACACGAAAAAATGCAACGGAACAATCGAATGCGTATTTTGGAGAATAGAAAAGGTGTCAGATCCGCACCGCACTCTCTGTTTTTCGTATTAATTATAGTTATAAATATATGTTTGTGACTTTAAAGTGAATATGCCAAGAAATACTGTTTTGAACAGACAGGCAAGGAAAATGGTTTATGACGTGAATTGTTTTTTAAAAAGGGAATCTATAAAATTAATTGCTTCTTTGAAAGAAATGAAAAGTGAGATTGACGAAGCTACACGCACTTTACTCAGTCATTCGGACAGCAGCACGAGCCAGAATAATCAAACTGCCGAAATTATTAAGGCGGGAAATATTAAATTAAATGTCATTATGCTAATAATACTTTATTAACAAAGAAAATTACAAATACAATAAAGGAATTAAAACTAGTACCTATTTACAATTATTGAAACAATTGATAATTAATTAATAAAATTAATTAGTAATGCCAATCATTAATTAAAGGTATAATTGTTTTGCGTGCGCGACAGTACACATGCGCAGCTATCTCCCCTCCACGTATCGTTCAGCGCTAGACTTACGTGCTGCTACTTGTAATAAACTTATAAATAATAAATTGTATTTAGTGTAGTTAATTCTTTGATTTAGTCTGTTGGTTAAATACTGTTAAAAAAAGAAAAATAGGAACATAATTATATGTATTCAATGTTCAAAACTACAAGGGAGACGACGCAAGAAGGAGGAGGATCCATAAGTTTAACTAGGTACTCACTACTTAAGCTACTCTCGAAATGATTCAGTTGTTCAAACCTATTCAACAAGAGTCCATTATGAACGCGAGCAGTTCCAAAGACAATACTGGTACCGGAAATGCACCATTCAAATTCTAACTGTATTCCTGCTAGTCTTCAATTCAACAACGTTGTTGAATTTCGAACGCGAGCTCTCTGTTTCCGGAATACGGCACTGTAAAGGGGTAGATGCTTAGCGCTCTACAATAATTTAAAAATTAACCTTAAGTGTGACATGACAGCTAAAGCGCTAAAGCTTCAATGTCCGTGGGTTTTCGTGGCTTGCCTACGGCACTGGCATACGGCATAACTTTTAGACTAAAACGATTATACCTAGTTTGAAAAAAAAATATAAAAAAATAAAAAACTTACTTACTAATAGATTAAAGAGTGCAAAATCTTATTAAAATAAAACAGTTCGATTGAAGAACATAGCTCGAATAATGCCCCAAATAAAGTTGAGAAATATTTATAAGAGAGCCTCATGTAACTGGGTGCAGAACTAAATAAGGCTGCGTTCGAAGAAATATTAAATAAAATTTTAAAAAGTCAGCTGGTAGTCAGCTGCTGACTGTACTCCCCACGGATAGTAATGACAATGTTTTTCTTTGGTTATACAAGCCAAGTTTTTGGAAGATTCTTTTCCTATGTATTCTAAATAGAGGATAGCAATTTTTCTCTCTCAAAACCTTACCTAAAAACTTGTAAAGCTCTAATCCAATTCCACTCTCAGTGTTAGTGTTGGTATTTCCATGCTCTGTTGTCGGTGAACATTGCCTAGATAGGTACTAAGAAGACCTATAAATGTACACAGTACCTAATTGCAATCAATAAAACGTTTATTTTCTCTCACAAAGGTATTTTTTTTAGCTTTAAAATATTAGTTTATTCTATTTATTATTTATTACTGAGCAATGTGAGCTCTTATTTTATCGACATTTAGGTCCTTTAGGACCTTGTTTGTATAAATATTCCAAATCGATCTATGTAGGTTTTATCGTGCGCCGCTATTTTACAAAAAATCTAAAGGCGGTTCACAAAGCCAGGCTTAGAAAAAAAAATCGAACTCCTTTGGGTGCACATAGGAACCTACCCGCTAAAAGTCCGGAATTAATTCCGTGAACAATCGGACCGGCATAATACCCTTGATAACTTTCGTAAGACAAAGCGATTTGTGCTTTTGCAGTGTTCCGAGTTCCTTGCTACGAGTTTGAACTAAGTATCTAGGGGTCTGTGGTATTTTGCTAAGTAGGTACGGTCTGTGGTTTGTAACAAGTTAAAGCTTTGTGGTGGACACAGAGAAAGTATTGTACAAAACGTAGAATGCTCGACTTTAGGTGGTTGACCTTGCTGTATAATTTGAATGTTATGAAATAATTAAAAATAGACTTCGAATTTCCGACTATTAATATACTGTTTTATTTTTTATTTTTGTGGGATAAATACAAGTTCCTCCAGATTTTCTTATATGATATTCTTTTTTTTCTTAATTATTTTTAGTGCGATCAAAAATCATTAATATCAGACCATTATGACGGGAAATCGTCGAAGGAGCTTAAAAAACGTGACGAAACCATATAGAGGTAGATGTAGTTTTAGCAAAACATAGACGCTTTTTTGTCAAAATTGGTTGAAATAGACTTCAATGTCGATCCTATTTTATAATTCATAATTTTTTATTGCACGATAAAATACAAAAAACATTAAGATGAAAAGAAATGGCAAAGACGCGCTTAAACCTAAAAAGAGTTCTCTTCCAGCAAACCTTATCGGGAGAGAGAAATAAAGTTATATAAGCGTGGGTACTTGTGCTATAAGTTTATTTTATAAAGTTCCCTTCAGTATGTCACATAAGCGTGCATTCTTATAAATTGTGGGTTGCACATTGCACTTCTTAAAAAACTTGGAAGGTTTTTGGAAAACTAGCGTGCTTGAACACCCGGGTGTTCAAGCACGCTAGTTTTCCAAAAAAAAAACGGTTCAAGAAACGGCTGTTTCTTGAACTGGTTCTATGCTCTGCCACATCATCCTACGCGTAAAAATAAAAAAAATATTACGAAACAAAGGCCATCAATTCATCAAAATTAAACAAAAAAAAGATGTAAAAACAAAAGAAATATGCAACCTTCTCGGATATGACGTAATAATTCTTCTTAATTTGATTTTGTTGCAAAAACATTTTCTCTGCGCTGGTAGACAGGTATTTCAAACATCCTCATCCACCGTTTGTTTGTTTGTTGATTTATCATCCAACATTGGCCATTCGTTACAATGGTCTCGTGGTTGACTGTGCGAAAGTTGAAAAGATTACTGGGATTCGGAACGAAAAGTGAGTCTCTTCTTTTGTTTTTAGTGATGTATGATATGTTCAACATTATCATAGTATTCTATTAATTTGTAGTGCCCGCCTCACCTTTCTCTCTCATCCTCCAATATTAATGATTTGACATCGGTTTCAAAACCGTTATAGCATCGCTTTTTAGTGAAGTGTGCTTTGTTTGAATCTTTAATGTCTCAGAAACTAACCTACTTACATATTAATTGCAAACTTTGTCCAGGAAATGAGCGACCCGTATCTCTCCAAGATTGTCTAGACAGGCCTCAAAAGAAGCGGTTCACATTAAGGATCCTGCTGCTATCATGCACCATATCCGCGGCTTTATATTACATATTGGTTCTCTACAACGCACCTAACTTGGACCATGCCTCGTATTCAGAGGTGAACCCGATGGATGATGTCGATACTTTTACAGGTGACAGAGATTTTTGGTTGAGTTTTCGACACACAAACACACCGGTAAGTCCTGTTGCCCGGACTTTTATGAGACCGGTGACCAGAGCGTCGACTATCAGTTAAATATGACAGCACTACAATTGCACGTATGTACGTAGACACACATACCACCCACACCACATACACAACTGGTAGCTCCTGTTGCCCGGACTTTTATGAGACCGGTAATAAGAGCGCCGCGTCGGTCTATCAGTAAACTATGACAGCACCACAATGCACATTCCTACACACACAACCCACACCAGACACACCTTGTAGCTCCTGTTGCCCGGACTCTTATGAGACCGGTGTCCAAAGGAGCATCGTACTTACACTAAACAGAATAAAATTATACAGGGTAATTTTAAAAACCCCAGCAACCTTCGGTGACCAGTTCCCTAGCATCATCAGCAACAACGTTTGTTCTACGACTTTTCAAATAAAAATTACCTTGTTATGTAGGTATAAGTTACCATATACCTAGTTCTAATGTTAAATTAGAATATAGTTCATATAGTTCTAATGTTAAATTAGAACTATATGTTTTACGTATATACGCTAGACTTGAGCGGGAGGCCACATTTGAGCCGATTATTTCGTTAGATGAACTAATTCAGCTGGTGTACAACCAAATTTCATGTTTCAGAGAAAATGTCATTTGCGGAGCTAATTGCTTACGAGAAAGAGCAGATAGTACAACTTCGAACAACAAAAACTCCGAAAAATGAAACTCGTTTTTACGTTCCTGGTAAGTAAGATTTGTTTTTTCGTTTGATAAATAAATAATGCGGGAAAATTCACAAAGCATCATCTAGCTCTAAGCTAACCAGAGTTTATGATATAGATGCACAGAGCTTATAGACAGCAGAACTTACCTGATATATCTGGAGATCGTAAGCCAATTTGTCCCCAGCCCGAAATCGAAACTGCGACCTTGTGCGTTGCAGGCAGACCTTTGCCCAATGTGCAAGAGAGGTCGTCACGATATTTGGACTTCACCGTATTTTTCGTATACCTACTGAATTGATGCTTTACTAGAGCAACTACAAGACATTACGCTAACTCGCTACTAGTGCGATGGCGTCTCTTATACAACTAACTTTACCAGATTTTATACAGTAGGTACCGCGTATTTATTGTTTTCTTGCAGGTATTGCCGAGGATGCGTTTTTGCCAGATTTGCCAGTTTGTATGACGAAAATAAAGGTACAAAATCGTAAGTACCTACCTCACTGCACACATTGACGGCAATAAATGAGTTAATAGATTATTTTATTTAAATATATGTTATGCAATATTACAAATACAAATTTACAAATATTTATTCAATATTGCGTCATTAAACTAAGACCTTTATTAACAAAGAAAAGTACAATAAAATAATCAATTTGAACATTCTTGTCTAATACTATGCTTAGTACAAGTTTGAAAAGTATTTTCTTTAGAATTATACCAGATTTTTATTTTTAGTAACAGTGATCACAACAAAAGATGCTAACCAACAGAAGGTACTCGGCATGGTCAAGACGGGAGGATATTACAAACCTAAGGACTGCAGCTCACGGCACAAAGTCGGCATTATTGTACCTTATAGGTGAGTGTACAAGATATGACTTTTGGTTTACACTTGTAATACATCGTTTCGACCACATCTATTATCTATACTATACTAATATTATAAAGTACGAAATGTACGGCATCCGTATGAAAACTGTGAAACCCATCGTGTTAGTAGGTATGTATAATTTCTGAAATTTTTGTTTAATACCCGTGCGAAGCCGGGGCGGACCGCTAGTTATGTATATACTAGCAGTCCGCCCCGGCGTCGTCGCACAGACATTTAACTGGTAGAAAAATAAAACAAAGTGGACGCGTAATACCTAAATGATTTGATTTGTAATTTTGAGCATATTTTCACCATGATCTATGTGGGTATTAAAATTGTATTTATCTAGGTTCCTACGACAATTTGTTTTCTGAAATGAAATTATACAAAATTGGATTTTTAATCCGTAATTGAAGAAGACACGTTTTATTATCGTCGTAATAGACCTATACGGGTACCTTTTGTTTTATTTTAGTAACAGTCAAAAAACCCCGAAATTTTAAAAAGTTCTTTATCCATGTAGGCGCTCTACGAAGTTAGTGACGATTTTTGCAAAGAAGGCTTCGTTGAAAAAGGTTTTACTTGTGGTTTGACGAGAACCAACAGAAGACTCTCGGCGTGGTCATAACGGATATTACAAGTCTGAGGGCCGTCGCTCGTGGCACAAATTTGGTATTATAGAGGTAGTGCCTTATGTAATCAGGTCTTTTCATTGCTCATAAAAAGCCCTGTAATAAACAATCCTTAGTATAAACAATCACGCTTTTTATTTTGACACTTGTTACGCACGTAGGTTTTTAACACTCGTAGGCCTTTAGCGTTCGTAGGCCTTCTACGAGCGTAGAACCTCTACGGAATTCGTTTTGGGACTTTCTGATTCCCTATTTGCAAGGAATGGTTTTTATAAGGCTTTTCTATCTAATTCTAAAATTATAATGTTTTTTATCAACCCTTGTATGTGTTTTTGTTCCCTCATGACAGGTGGGATGACGATCTGCGAAAGACTATGGCAGATACTGGATACGACAAGCTGAAGACAGGGCGCTCATTAAGGGAGGCCTATGTCCAGCAGTGGACTGATATGTGCTGATGTTATTTTTTGACAGAATTATTAGGTATTAAATCAAAACGATTATTATTTAATCGTTATTATTTAACACCTCTATTTTCTTATTTCCTCTATTTTCTATTTTCAGGGCGCGACAGCAAAATCTGGCTATATTCTTGTACAATATCCATCCATTCTTGATTCGCCAGAAATTGGAGTACAGAATTTTAGTGATTGAGCAAAATGGTAAGTTTCTTTTTTAATGCACAAAAAATAGGGGTGTTATTATTACACGTAACTTTAAAGTTTAATATGCAGAGAGCTTTGAAAGTATTGTTTGAAAAAACTCTGAGCATCTGGTCGTGGTGACCGTGTGACTCGAGAGCTGATCAGAATCTGGCGCAGCGCATCAGCATTGCCATACAGCGAGGCAGTGCAGCCAGCGTTTTGGGGACGCTTCCGACTGGTATTGATATGGATCAGTTGAGCTACTGATGTGTGTTGTATGTTTTTTTCAATGTGTAGTGTGTGTGATGAGTATCTTTTATCAAGAGCACCAAGCACCAGGTGCTCTGCTTTTAGTGTTTACGGGTTTCGAGATCGGTTTTGACCCTACCGCGCCGCTATTTACTTGAAATTTAATACAAACTCTTCGTGCGTTTGTACATATTTAAAGAGATACTTAGGACTGCTACATTTAGTATATTTTAGAAGTAGGTGCCATAGAAATAATGGAAATTATAACTCCAACTTTGATAGTTCGCAACGGGTCTATTGATTAGATTTAGGTACAAATTAAGGGTTAACTGAACAACATCGCGTATTACACCAGGGAATTTAGGGGAATTACACATTGTACTGTATTCGTAGGTATATTCGTATCTGATCTTGTCTAGGTATGTATTTCCAGGCACGGACTTGTTCAACCGCGGCAAGCTTCTCAACGTGGGCTTTCTGGAACTGCAGAAGCTGGGGACCTGGAACTGCGTCATAGTACACGACGTGGACCTGCTCCCGTCTAGTGACCGGGTGCTGTATAACTGTCCCGCCGTGCCGCGGCATATGTGCGCCAATGTGCTGCAGAACAGAAAGTGAGTCACCTGTTTCTGCTATCCATAGAGTGATCGGAATGATGGCTTTTATCTTGCTCAACGAACTAGCTATTCAACGTCAGATTTCATAAAATACGCACTTAGACAACTCAAATTTCCTAAAATAAATTACCTATTATAAAATATGATTTGATTTTCTCTTCACTTCTACTACAATTTTCTGTCTTCACTACACTATAATATTCTTTACTACACTATTGTTGAAGAAGTCAAAAAGAAACGGTTTCTTTTTAATAAGATTTTCTTTTTAATAAGCTCAATAAGAAAGTAAAGAAAACAGTACATAGTGGTTTCTTAGAAACCACTATGTACTGTTGCATGATTATAATTTACGCCAGCATACTGGGCACATAGCCCAGACTTAGATTTTTAGGAAATTGTTAAGAGTGTAAACGTTAGTAGTAATTGTAGATGTATTCTGTTAAGTGTGTACTTTTTCTTTATTATATATTTGGTATGAATTGACAATATTAGACGACGATACGGCCGGTGACAATCATGCGCAGGACGGCACAACGTGTTTCCAGAGGCACAGAGGTGTATCACGGAGGTGTAAAAAATCACGGTAACAATATTGGTCAGACCCAGGAATTGCACCTGACATGAGATTATAACACCAACATAAACTTTAAAACTTTTACAGTCCGAAGTTCCGCAGCTTGTTCGGAGGAGTGGCAGCCATGACTGCGGCTCACTTCAAGGCGGTGAATGGCTACTCCAACTTGTTCTGGGGCTGGGGTGGCGAGGACAATGACATGTTTTGGAGGTAGCTTAAGCGTAGTTGAACCTGGGGTTGAATGAAAACTTTTTTAAGACATTTAATTACCTAAACTTAATAGAAGCTAAAATAAGGGAGTTAAGGTTTTTATTGCTACGGTGGAATTGGGCAATTTGCCATCATTCACAATTCACAACATTTACCTAAGTATCTTAGAATATTACAATTATAAAAATACAATACAAATACTTTTTATTACACACCAAGATGGAGCAAAACCGGAAAATAATAAACACGGAAACTGTTGCACATTATTTAATTCGGTTATCTCCAAGAGCGATTTCAGGATCTTATTATAATAGGTTCTTCTCTATGTCTCCGTCTATGGCGACGTAAATAGTTCCTGTACCAACATAAAGTAGCAGTTTTTTCGATCTAGGTTAAAAACATCGGGAATCGGGAGTTATAGACGGGGGCTAAAATCGTGCAGGAGCCACTACATAAAGAGGTAGTTTATCGATATCCACGCCATTTAAACAAGGTTTTTTTGATCTAGGTTAAAAGCATCGGGAATCGGGCTGGTCAGAGACTCCAAGAAAACTTCCTCATACACCGCCCTACCTCATAAATTAACGCAAAAGAAGAATCCCAACAGGTAATTATCGCATTTACGGCCCAGCCAGCTTCATCATCATCATCAGCCCATGTTAGTTCCACAGCTGAACACAGACCTCCCCTAATGAGCGCCATAGGCCCCTTGTCGTCACCTTATTGCAGCCAGCATCTGCAGTCTTTCGCAGTTCGTCATCCCACCCGCCCATGTTAGTTCAACAGCTGAACACAGGCCTCCTCTTATGAGCGCCCTGTCTTAAGCTTGCCGCAGCCAGCATCTGTCTTTCGCAGTTCGTCACCCCACCCTTACACCTTCAGAGGTTTTATTTAATTTACAAAATTTTGGAGAAACTTACATCTCGGTTTACTTTACAATCATTTCGATTCAAATAAGAACATGCTACTTTGTTTTCTACAATCTATTCTGAATTAATTTATGTTTAGACTCCACCGCTGGACAAAGGCCTCTTTTTCTCTTTCCTTTTTACCTTTAGTGAACACGATTTAATGCTGTCACAGCCATTGATGGATGTACATATGATGGATGCCGGATGATGGAAAATTGTGGCTTATACTTTAATTTGAAAGGTTCACGTATACGTAAATATGAAATTTTGGGAGTGTATACATATTTGTGCAGCTGACTGTACGTGACCCTCACTCACGGAAACCTCAGTTCTTAACGGGGATGTTCATTCATATGAGTCACATACTGTGTGCGAATAATAATCATAATCGTATTCAGGTTCATCCTATTGTGCAACAGAGGATAATATACTTTATATAGCCTTCGCGTTTAAAATGAACTCATTTTCAGATAGTTTAAAATTATGATTAGGACCTCTATGCTTTTGGCTACGGCCCCACTCATGCCTTAGGTACAAAGGACCGGGGTCAGAGATCATGGAAATGAGACAAAAATGTAACAAATAAACTTTTATTTCTGGCTATCAAAATGAACCCATAGTATTAATTAATATTAAAATAAATGCCTAGTTACTTACGGTTCCCTCTCTGGAGCATAGAGAGCCAGTACCTGTACAGGGCTATAGGTATTAGCCATAGTAATACATAATTATTTAAATACTTTTTTTAACTAAATAGAATGGGTCCAACTGCTAGTAAAAATTCGGCCGCTCCATCTCTATCCACATCTTGCGACCCTAGTACAAGTCTTACTGATACTATCTTAAAAAAACATTGCTATCACAAGCAGATAGATTACATAATATATATATCTAGCGATATTACTATACGTACCTACCTAGAACAAATTGCAGGTACGGTACCTACTATACACATCAGAAATATGTTCCAGGTCTAAAAAAAACAGTTAGTTACCTGACTAGGTAAATTAGGCGAGGCGTGCATAACCATTCCCGATAAGAAATCGATTGCTGAAATTAACCAATAACCCCCAATATAAAAGATAAAGTTATCTAATCTAAGCCATTAGGAATTATTGATTGTGTTATCAAACTTTTGATACTATCTTTATCTAAAGGGGCGTTCTGTGATGTACATATATAATAGTTTAGAACGCCCCCTTTTCTTGAACCGACCGTAAAGCGGACTTGCTGAACTATCTCTGCATTTTTAAAAAGGTCACCACTTACTTACTTCGATAATTCTGCATGCAATGTAAACAAGTCTCTAAATGAATGCCTATTTCCTTTGGTCACGGCACGGTGGGACTATTTTTGCTAATACTTTTTTGTTGTTTATGTGTTTATGTTACTGTCAGGAGAAAGTTTGACTTGACTTCTTCGATACTCAGAAAAACTCAGAAAAACGATCCTATTAGGATCGTTATTCTGAGCTTCGATATGGCAATATGTGTCTAAGAAAGCAATAAAAATGTAAAAATCATCCAATCAAACCGTCAATCAAACTAACCGCGGGTAACGGCGCACGCGGTGCGCAGGTAGTTTTGTTTTATACAACAGAAAATATACGAAATCAAAACTTAAGTATTTACAAGACTTGAAACATTTGGGACCAGCGAGGGTTGTCATCAAGAGTCATGGCCAGCCTTTGAGTATCTAGAACGGGAGTTGGCAAGGTCAGGATACCCCTCTGTTGGTCACAAGACTTTACTGACCATAGACGAATAATAAAACTACTTCACTCGTAACTTCGCGGCCATTTGCTATCGTTTCGTGTCGCGAGGTAGTGCTCACCAAAAATGGTGAATTGTGCGGTTTATGGGTATAAAAGGCAATTGGAGACATCCAACTTAAGGGTACATAGTGTTTCCTATCACAAGTAAGTGATATTTTTCTGAATTGTTTTTTGTTATATTGTATAATTTCGATTTCAATAGAATATCAGTTGCGACATTTTTATTCCTTGGTAGAAGGCGTAGTGCGGGGACAAGTTGAGTGAAATTGATTGAACGAATGATGGAATGAACGAAAAATTTGTGTAAAATGCGATGTTTTTTGTAACAAAAAATCTATTGATATAGGACAATTGGTTATGCAAAAGTATACAGATACCAGAATCCATTTTTTATGGAAAAAATGTGTACGTCCCATTTACAAAAAATTATTCCATTTTAAATGTAATATAGATTTATAAGAAACAACAAATAAAATAAGACAAATAATGATATATAATAATATAGTATAAATAATATAATATTATTATAAGTCAGAAGCAGATTTATTTATAAAAAAAAGGAATTACAAAACAACCTCGATACAGAAAGACACAAGCGAAGTGATGATAGACAGCTCGTGTTTTTTTCTTTTAGTAGGAATTTTCTCCATCAATTTATTAATATTAATAATATAAAAATACCCTTTTTATAGGTAGCGCAGGAACACCGCACTGATCATGACATGAACCACGGCGGCGGCGGGCGGCCCGATCTACATAATGTTAATATAGATAAAATTTTGTTATCCCTGTACCCTGCCTGTACCTATCACAATAAATATATTTTCTGTCTTTCATTCTCTCTTTCTAACTGCCGCTTGTCTTCTCCTGCTCTCTATGAAAACATATAGATATAGATAATGAAAACTTTTCTATTTGCATAAATAAAAAACATAATAGTCCCAAATAGACGGGGCGTCAATTACAAATTATGGTTCTTAGTTAATGTCAAATGAAAGGAAAACTAACTTTTAGCTTTTCTCTCATTCGGAACAATTTTTTTTCTATATTAAAATGCATGTCTAAAATCCCTCAGTAAGAAACAATACCTTTATCAAAAAAAGCATTGTATAATTTTAACAACCCTGATTTCATTCATTCGAAATCATTATTTTTTCGGTCTTTTTCATCCAGCACTACTTTTTTGTGTTAGTGTGTAACTAAACAATAGTGTAACAACACTAATTCTATATTTGTGTGCGTGTTCTTTTGTTTGTGTACAGCTTTTACTTTAGTGTGCGTTTATATGGACGCTTTAGTTTTCTGCATTAGTGTGCGTGATTATGTAAACGTGTGCTGTACCGTGTTACCTCGCCCCCCTCGAAATCTGACAGAAAGATTTTAGTACTGACAGAAGCGCTTGGCAACTCCCGTTCTAGATACTCAAAGTGGCCAGCTAATGGTGAACGCCACTTAGGTACTCACCTGTCCTGAGAAGATAGGCCACCATAATCATCAATAACAATATAGGTACCTACTTTCTTTCATCAGCAAGGGATCGATTCCTTTTGCCAACCTTCTTTATGATTGTCAATTCATAGTACTTAGGTAGCCTACCGGTAACTATTCGAAAGGCCTGTTGAAATCTACGCGGTATTTGCTACTCAGAACGGCGGCAGGTACCTACGTAGGTACATGGCGGTAAGTCGCTTGGATTTTGTAGTTTCGCGCGATATTCCCCCGAGTAACAGTACCCTTGGACTTCCCTATCGACGCAAAGACGACGTAGCGAGTACCACGGAGTACCTACTGAACAGGCCATTATCATCATCTTATTCTGATATCATCCACTGTTTTGTTGGCTATACCCAGGCCTCCCTGTGCTTAGCGAACTAGAGTCTGATTGAAGTGATTGATCAGGCTTATAACAAGAAAAAGTAAGTAATTGTTAGACATTGAATCCACACTACAACCTATTTAATGCTGTTTCAGGTTTCGAATGCTGAAAACAAGTACGAAGCGCTACAAAGAAGACGGCTTATCCGACATCCTATATAAAGTGATCTCTTATCAAGCAAGGCATTTATACACGCAGATTCTTGTGGATATCAACCCGCTGAGACAAAATGTGTCTACTTTGATGTCGCAGGAAGACTTTCCTCCCAAAAAGTATGAGAATGAAATGTCTGTTTGATGCGTGGAAAGGCACGTATTTTCTTTTGCTACCAACTGTAAAAAGTTTCCCAAATTTATGGGAAAACGAAGCGATGTGTGAATGGGGTAATGGTATGGCACATGCAACGGCGGCATGAAGATTTAAAATGGCAGCGGGTCTTTTAAGTACTGATTTTATCAAGTAACAATAATAAAATATTTATTTAGAGGAGATGTGCGATTACTCGTCGTGAATAAATATTTTATATGTATTTTTTATAAAAATACGAATAATTTTAAGGGTCGTATTAGGTAGGTATATTACAAAATAACCGAATAAGTTGTTAGCAGAAGAAGTTATCAGAAATGACATTTTGCCAGTCAATAATTTTTCAAAAGTTTTGATTACCCCTTTTTTAAACACCTGTGTAAATTAAATATAAGTTAATAAGAGAATATTTGAAAAGACTGCGCGCTATACAGAGATGTTCGATGCTATCTTAGTATTGGTAATTGTTGGCATTACCTAACAAAAATAAAAATAATAAAAAATATCCTCAGCCATTTCATTCAGCTGGTAACATTTCCCGTCAGTGTAATGTCAAGCAAAATGACAGTTCTCTGTACGTACTTACAATACAGTTGATATTCCTGCATGCTACTGCGGTTTGCGGCAGATGTTCAACGCAACGCGCTGTAGAATTATCGTATTACAAAATAATTCTTATTTCCGCACTTTTCCTCGTTTACCGTGATATTGTGTAACAAGTTATCTTCCCGTGTGAGCGCATTTTAAGCGTGGTGTTTGACTGATTTGCAGATTCAAAAGTGTTGAGTTTTATTTGAAAGTGTCTTACTTTTCGCTTGAGACTTGTTTTGGTGGTTAGTCGCCTGTGTTTTTTTTTTCGTGACTTCATTCATCGGGATTTCCTCTAAGATTGACTAAAAAGGTTAGTAGTCCATGTTGTCTTTAAACAGACCAAAGTCAGCAGGTTAAAATAATTTTTTTCATGCTTCCTGGGCCTAAAATCCTGGTCTTTGATTACACACCACCACTCATAAATTACATTGTTACAAAGGACACACTATCTTTATTAAATTGACCTCCAGAAGGTTTGACGAAGAGTGAGATGACAAGACAAACAAACCAAGATGACTAAACCATCATATGACTAGAAAATTCCCTCTGTTTACACAGCCTTATGTTTTGAGATAAGATTCACACTCTTAGTAAATAAATCCCAGCAAATAGTGTTTAAAACACTCCATGGTTGTGTTATCTTTTTAAACGGTAAAAACCAATACACTACCTACTCATTTGTGGGTTTGTTTACTTTAAGATATTGATTATCAGCTGGATTTGTTTGTTAGATGTTGCCCTATGTACCCTTATACCGTTTCCCAAGATAGATAATGTCAGTGGTATAGAACAAATAACAAGTTTTATCTTGTTATTTAAATTAAATATAACTTTTGTTTATGCATCCTATCAATATACAGGTACCTGCTTAGGCGCATTTGTGATTGTGTTATTCCTGTTTCCAGAATCCTAAAATCCTGCCCCTTCCCCACACTCAAGAACTCAGACGAGCACCCTAAATCCAACCTCCTTTATCCAAACCAAAGAAGAATTTAAAAAGGAGTCTAAATACAATGGCTTACAAGAATAAAGTAATCACTGTAATAATATTCATCATTGCCTGTATCCTGGTTTACAGCATGTATCTAAATGTGTTTGAGAAATTGAATAACAAGCATCGGTTTATGCTTGGCAATCTGTTCACGTACTGATAATTCTGTAAATTAAAATGTTATGTGCAATTGTTGTGTGAACCTATTTGTCTGTTGATTCATTGACACATGACTTATGGTTGTTAAAAATGCCGATAACCTCCTGCGGTCGCTTAACAAAATATTCATTGTGATTCTTATCAGACACTAACGCTATCAATACAATTGATTTAACTTTTATGTTTAATCAGATTGGAGTCATTTTACTAAAAGTTTTAATATAACTACAATATTTTATGAGAATTACATTACATTACATCAGCCTATATAGTCCACTCCTGGACATAGGCCTCCCCTAATGAGCGCCATATGTGGCATTATTCATCATTTGGGGGTTATTATCCATAATCCCCACGCTGGGCTTGCAGGTTGGGGATCGCAGTTCTGTTCGTTTATGAGAATAAACATCTTTAAACCAAATATTGTATTAAATCAGGCAGGTATCTAATTTTAACCTAATCAGCATAATTGACACTTTCCTTGTTATATTTTATGCAAACAGTCTGCAGTTATCTCATTGTTATTTTAAAATAGTATATACTGCTTATTTTTCCTATTATTTAGGTACCTATGCTTGCTTTACAAAACGGAAATGGAATGGAAGAATATTTTAAAATTTAAGTTTTTTTTACCTTATTTTTTTCTTTTTCAATTTTCCTTTTTTTTTTTTAGGAAAATTATTAAGAAGTGTCTTAGTTTTTCGTTACAGTACATAATACAAATTCCAAATCGTCATTATTTATCTATTCTATTATTTTATAATAGAATAGATAAATTAAATTAAATTTCTCGTAACCTTGTGCTGAATTGCGTGACTTAGCGAATGAACACGTTTTATTTACATGAATATTTAAGTTTGGACAGGTACCTTTGGTACATTTGGTTACCTAATTAACACATACATACTTGTAAGAATACTGTTAGTGCAAGTTATTATAGTTGACAACTCTTTCATGGTCACACGCGGGTTTTGCCGATTTCGGTCGACCAATATTTTGTAATTTTTGGCATATTTTAAAAATCGTCTTTGAGTTTTATTCACAGTTTTAAAGTTTTGTGGGTCATTTCATTAATAAATCCTCCCAGCATCACCCCAGGAAAGCTGCGATGGTTTATAGTTTATAAAACAAAAATAAAAATGGACCTACATAAAAAGACGTCCTTTTCACGAAGTCAATAAAAGTGCCCGACGATGTTTTAGTCAGTAATTAGAAGCGACGTTAGGTATGTCTCCATATTGGATCGATAGAACGTCAATTTGCTAAAGTTTTGTAAGTGAACTAAGTTGTTAATGACCTTTATATGTACCTATCAATGTTGTGCCAACCCTAGATAAACCTAGCCTTTGTTGTCTATGACGTCATAGTCGGTCTTAGATAGACTAAGCAGAGCAGACCTATACCTACCTATGTAAGAATTTAATAGGAAGATTCCTAAAGTTGGGTATTGCTTACACTTAATGTTGCGTTGCTACTTGCTATATAATTATACGGCCGTGTGGTGTCGGCATAGAATTTCACCACCCCATCTCTTCCCGTGGGTGTCGTAAGAGGCGACTAAGGGAAACACACCGGAGGGCGGGCAGCAGCGCCCTCTGCAGAACAACTCCACCAAACTGCGATCCCCAACCCGCATGCCCAGCGTGGGGATTATGGGCATTAACCCCCCAAATGATAGTGCCATCTTTGGCGCCCATTAGGGGAGGCCTATGTCCAGCAGTGGACTATTATAGGCTGTTGATGATGATGATGATATAATTATTATACAGCTGCATCATACTAAAGTGTAAGCTAGTGATAGTACTGAATGACGAACTTTGGTGTATGTACATATACTTACACAGAAATATTATGTAACAGAGGTATTAATTGTATATTAATTATGTATAATAATTAATAATAACAATGCTAACAGGTCTTTCTGAGACCACAGCCCTAATTGGATATCACAGAATAACTTATATAATCTACTAGCGGTCCGCCCCGGCTTCGCAACAAAAATTTCAGAAATTATACACACTAAAACGATGCGTTTCAGTTTTCATACGGTACGGATCCCTTACTTTTTTTAACAGCATTGGGGTTTTTGACATTGACTCGACACTCCATAACTGACACTGGCCGTAGAGAAAAAGCAAGCACCTTGCGCTATACATAGATTCAACCTCTTTTTCTATTCTGACGCGCCATAATAGAAAAACAGGTTGAATATACAGCGCACGGTTCAATTATTGAATTTTTCATGCGGATCCCTAACTTTTTTGAAAATATTAGATAGCCTATGTTCATCACGGAAAATTTAGGATTCTAATGGTGAAAGAATTATTCAAATCGGTCCAGTAGTTTCGGAGCCTATTCAATTCAAACAAACAAACACATACAAACAAACAAACAATCAAAGGCAAGATTAGTTTGTTTGAAGTGAATACCTAGGTAGGCTCCGAAAGTACTGGGCAACTTCTTGAAAACTTCTTTCATCATTGGCATCCGATATCACCCTGATGAACATAGGCTATCTATAGAATATCTTAAAAAAGTTAGGGTTCCGTATAAAAACTTCAACAATGTAACCCAAAATTAAATTAAATAATGCCCGACAATCCACACAGCATCATCTAGCCTCAAGCTAAGCAGAGCTTGTGTTATGGGTACTAGATCACTAAATACTTAATACAATATTATTACATAATATAGATATTTTTTATTATATATAGAAAACGACCAGAACTCCCTGAACAAATATCTGCAGATCGTACAAATATTTGTCCCGAGGCGGGAATCGAACCCGCAACCTCCTGCGTCGCAGGCGGACCTTCGCCCACCGCGCCACAGAGGTCGTCGTCAAAGGAAGAAAAACGTATATTTTTTTGAATATTTGTTATATTTCCGTGCGAAGCCAGGGCGGACCGCTAATACAACATAATGGTATAATATGTAACGGTAGGATAATAGATATTATTAATATTAAAGCTAAAATAAATAACTAAATCCAATGATAAATTTGATTGTGCATGAAATTTTCTTTTTAAACTTGCGAGAAATTTCATCCCACGCTCAATTGCGTTTCAATAATTTGCATCATACAAACCATTTGTTTTTTCTGTTGGATTGCATTTCAGATTTGCTTTCGTTAAATGTTTTTGTCCGATTAATTCGCACTAAAGTGCGCACTAAAGTGCGAATTAATGCGGTTAAAACAAAGTTGTTTTAATCGACATTTCGAGTCGCGCCAACTTGTCGATTTTTTAAGCGTTAGGTATTACTTCGTCGCTTGCTTTACTATCTTACCCGCGAGCGAGGGTTATATTTAAAGAGTATTTCAGGGGTGGAAAAAGTACAGTAAAGTCAGTAGAAGTTAGTTTTTTGGCTAAGGTCAGCAAAGGTCAGTATTTTTGAAAAAGCGTCAGTAAAGTCAGTGTTTTGAGGTTCATAGGTAAGGTCCCACAAATGTGGTCTGGCTGGTTTGTGTAGATTGAGACTAATAGCTAAAATATGTATAAATAATAAAATATAAATAGCTTAATAAGCTTAATAACTTGCAGGCATCCAAACAGCTACAGCGTTTTAGATAAATCAGGTATTTGAATACTGGTCTCTTATAGGGTTACGTACAATTTTGACGACCTCTGTGGCGCGGTGGCCGAAGATCCATCTGCGACGCAGGTTTTCGATTTCCGTCTCGGGAAAATTATTTGTACCATCTGCAGATGTTCAGGGTATTTTATACAAGTATATAACAAATATCTACGTAGTATATTGTGTTATACCTACCAGTCATCTAGTACCTATATCACAAACTTTGCTAGCTTGGGGAGATGATGCTGTTTGGTTTGTCCAGTATTATTTATTTATTGTTATTTATTTTGTTGGCTGCCGTGTGGTGCCGGCATAGAATTTCTCCACCCCAACTCTTCCCGTGGGTGTCGTAAGAGGCGACTAAGGGAATCACATCGGAGGGCGGGCAGCAGCGCCCTCTGCAGAACAACTCCACCGAACTGCGATCCCCAACCCGCATGCCCAGCGTGGGGATTATGGGCAATAACCCCCAAATGATAACGCCATCTATGGCGCTCATTGGGGGAGGCCTATGTCCAGCAGTGGACTATTATAAGCTGGTGATGATGATGTTGATTTTGTTGGCTAAACGACCGAGCCGGGATTTTGAGTTTTACAAAATTACTTATTTTTTGCTAATGATACCATGAAGTCAAGCAAGTTGAACAAACATCTTCTAAGTAAAGAAAGGAACATCTGTGATTGATTGAACATGGTAATTACGTTCTGATTGCGAGAAATATTATTTTTCCTTTTGAATTAATCTTCTGACGTCATTCTATTCTCATTAGGTATAACTTGTATCGCTTCGAAGAACATGTTACTTGTCGATTAGTTCCTTTGATGGTCCTTTCCTGATTTTGTTTTTGTTTTATGTCAAAAAATAACACAATTTGCCACAAAAATACACAATGTGTCTAAAAAGGAAAAAGAAAGATTTTTTTCCATTAATGTAGGTAGTTTAGATTTACTTTATTTAAAGAAATATTAATAATGCTGGGTAATCCACACAACATCATCTAGCCCCAAGCTAAGCTGAGTTATGGATGCTATATGACTGATATACTTACTACAGTATATTATAAAGAAAGATGATTTTACTATACTTAGAAAACGACCAGAACAGCCGGAACGAATATCTGCAGATCGTACAATAATTAGTCCTGCGGCGAGAATCGGACCTTTACCCAGTATGGGGCTATATGATGCTATGTATCCACACAGATGATATGTGTCCAGAATTGTTTATTTATTTATATTTTACAAAGAAAATAGAATGATTTATTAAATACACAGTGTTGTTGACCCCTGACCGCTTATCTTATCAGCAAGTCAAGTGGACCGATTGAGTAGCGAATCAAGTACCTTGGTGTCAATATTTGATAGCAAATAAACGATGAGTGTTCAAGATAGGGTATCGATAAGACGGATACATACGTAGTTAATAAATATAATAAATAATGCTTGAAAATCCACACAGCGTCATCTAGCACCAAGTTAAATGGGTACTGATTACTGTATAATATTTTTACATGGTTATTGTTTGTTTTTTTTTATATACTTACGGTGAAAACGATAAAGACACTCAACAATTATAATATACCGATCGTACAAACTTTTGTCCTTAAGGCGGGATTTGACCGGAACTTGCGTCGTAGGCGGACCTACGCCCAGAGCGCCAAACAGGTCGTCAAAAAAAATTAAATGATTTTCCCATACAAACGTAATAGCAAAATGATTTGTAAACAAGCATATTTTCACCATGAACTTTTTGAGAATTCGATATTTTTTAAAATTGCCACTGAGATTGGTTTGTTACGAAATCAAGTTATGCAAAACCGATGACCTCTCAGGATGACAAATCACTAGAACAAGTTATTTATTATTATTTATTTATAATAATTAATATCATGTCAGAATAGAGCCGGGAAATAGAACAGACATCCAAAAAAGAAATGGTGTTGTAGTATTTAATTTAGGTACCCAGTTAACGAGAAAAGGGCGAATAGTTAATACCGAAATTTAATATGCCCAATACCAGTGACGATACTTCGTCAATGGTTTAACACAAGGATAATTCTTTATTATATTAAAAAAATAAAGTAAAGTGTTATAGCTTAAATGTATAAAAAAAAATGCAAGAAGGTGGTATCCCAGGCAAGGGCATTCAGACATTACATCTATGTTTGCATTTTAGGTTTGTCTTTCAAGCGTGTGCGAAGCCGAGAGCTAACGCTGGTCGTCATGTATTTCTAACTATTTCTAACAACGAGGCATGCCTTAATGAAAAACCTTCTTTGTAAATCCTTTTTCATTAAAAGAGAAAGAAAAAAACCTCCGTTCCCCGATCGTATTTCAATCTATGTGTAGAGTAGGTACCTAGCGAGTTCTTTGCACCGTTGTTAGTCGTCTATTGTCCTGATAAAACGAAGAAAGTACGAGTACAAAGTTCCTTTCGAAATCTTGTATCGGGGTATAGCTAGGGCTGCCTTATTACTTCGTCAAAATGTAGAGACTTGTGACGAAGTAAAAAGTAATGTTGTCTAATCTAAAATCAGAATCCGAACAATCGTAAAGTCTGAGATTTTTAATTTATTTTTCGGAAGAAATTTATTTTAAGCTACTACACGAATAGTGTAGTTACGCTTAGTTATAGTACTAGTACCTATGTAAATTAATTCTTCGATTTTTAGGTCGGAAGTAGTAATTAGTTGTTTTTTGTTCCTTATCCAACATCATCAACGTACTATTCCACTCCTAAAAAATCAATCTATGTAAATTATTGTATTAATATTCGTATGGTTAGTAGTATTAGTTTAACGATTATGAGTCGCGTTTAGTTTCCATATTTGCCCGGAAAATACGCGGTAAAGTACAGTGCACGTCAGAATTAAGTACCCCCCTTGTATACAAACTATTTTCGACTACTTCTAAGTCCCTTGTAACTTGTCACAATTTTTCACATGCAAAAATTTATCAGGCCGCCGCTCAGGGTCGAACTGCCCTTCCATAATACTCAAAGTCTGAAATTCCCATAAATAACAACTATTGTGTCCCACATACATTGAGATAGGGGGGTACTTATTATGTGACGCGCACTGTACATGATAAAAGTTCAGATCGCCTAAGTTTAAAAATATTTATGTACCTAACCTACAAGCTGGGTGCCCGCAGTTACACCTGCGTAACCCTAGATCCCGTGGGATGATCGGGATGAAAAGTTGCCCATATGTTATTCCAGGTCATAAACTATCCTGTGTACCAAGTTTAATCAAAATCCATTTAGTTTTGCGTGAAAGAGACAAACATCTATCTGGACTTACATACATACACACTTTCGCGTTTATAATATTTGTAGGATTAAGTATATCTGTCAACTAGAACTCAGCATGCAGCTCTGCTTAACTTGGGGCTAGATGATGCTGTGCGGATAGTCCAGCATTATTATTAAACAGTTTCCATTTATTACAATCTCGTTATATATTTTAGTACTTATAGAAAATACAATCCCGCTCCCGCTAGCTCTCTTGAGATGTTATTATTTATTACCTTATAGACTCTTTATTGAGCATCATATCGCTGTCTACAGATGCCCGCTTTCAGCATCTGCCTGCCATTCCCATGTCGTCGTCCCACAGGCCCGGCGTCCTACACTAGGTACGTTTGTTGATTGACCCTATCGACTATTAATGAAATAAAATGGGACATATCATAATACTAATAGCGTGAAATTAATTCTCTTTATCAAAATCTTTTTAAAGTACCTATTCTAACGAAATAAAGAAAACAAGGTAATGGATTTTGGCCGTTAAAAATCATTGCATTTTTATTACACACTCTAACCTGGTAAGAGTGAGTAATAAAAAAGCTATGTTTTTTTATAGTGATGTGTGACCAAAGAATTAAATTTAAATTTTTACTTGGTCTGGTACCTACTTATACCTTATCAACTTATGTAAACGTTGAACCTGTTATTTACATCGTGACTTATTCTACGGTATAAATAACTGATTCAACCGGTTAGGCACTATTATGCTACTTAAGGTTACAAAAACAGTGTGTGTAGCCCAGTTGTTCGATCTTTGCTCACAAAATATAGGGTAGTTTGATTAGTGAGACTATCAGCCGATTTCAAAGAAATCGGTGACTGAATATCTGAAGCGCTTAATTGGTAAGTTTAAAAACCAAGGAAAATTATTATAAAAACATGGATAAGATAATAACCTAATTTATAATTAGCTACTTTCCGCTTGGAAACTTCACATTCAAGCCCAAAACACTTCTATAGACGGATTTATTGATGGCAACCCTACAAATACCAACAGCTGACAATTCCCATCCCCGAACAAACAAGGCTCAAAGTTGAACAGATTAAAGTGAACGTAGTGGATCTGAACAGATTCCGTGCATTACTGTACCTACAGACTAACAGACATCAAAATGTACTTGTAACAACAAAAGTGATTGGATTTTCGGGAGTTTCCTCAAATTGGTTACAAGTGTTTTTCTGACATTCGAAATTACAGTCGGTTCTTTCTTGTCTTCTAAGGGGATCTAGGTATCTAGTTGTAATAAAATTGTAGAAAGACCTCGTTTTTGTTATAATATAACAATAACTAGCGATCGGCCCCGGTTCACACGGGTGCAATGCTAATACTAGTTCAATAAATAAAATAATGCTGGACAATCCACACAGCATCACCTAGCCCTAAGCAAAGCAGAGCCTGTGTTATGGGTACTAATAAGCATACGTTACTAGATGACTGATACATAATACAATATTTTAAATATATATAACCTATTGTTACTAGTAGGAAACGACCAGAACACCCTGAATAAATATCTGCAGATCGTCATTCTATTCATGTTTTTTCTTTATTATCTTTTTATTATATAGTATTAGAGTGAATTATTTTAAAATAAAAAGAGCTTAGTTTTCATAAAGAATCTTTAGTTATAATAACTAATATGAAAAATAAATGACTACTATACAATTGGGAAGGACTCTTAACATATTATAAATCAACTACAACAACTATAAAGAAAAGACTACAGTTAATCTATTTTCTATCATAGAAGTACCTATAGAAATATTATATGTATATATAAACTTTTATGTGACAAAGCCCAAAGCCTTCTTAAAAAACTAAACAACTGTTTCAACTACATAAAGTAGTGATTTACGAGTAAAATAAAATCTCCGCCGCTAAAGTTTGAGGTGCGCTTGTTTGAATAATGTTTTTCCGGAGCTCTTGAGAATTCTTGCAGGGCTGGATTCAGGTAGGGCTTGATTTGGGCACGGCATTAAATATTATTTCAATATCATCCCACACACGGATCGACGTGTGCGGGACGAGGATGAGGATGAGGACTTTGGCTTCCCCTTATGACCTCATAAAGAGAAGTAGGTACTTATTATTTAACAAACAAAATCCACAGCTCTTAGATCTAAATATTAAAAAAATTATAAAGTAACCTACAGCTAAAACAAGATTTACATTTTATACATTAATGTACTAACTGATGAAACCCTGGCTGGATAGTGCGTGCGGTGCTCTTCGCACGGAAAGATTGATGGAATGGTACTCCAATAATCAGGAAGATGTATGGTTAAGATATTTATTTACTTCTCAAAAGATAAATCTGGTACTGGTAACGTATGCTTATTAAACAAGTTCTGCTTAACTTTGGGCAACACTAATACAAATTTTGATCCATACAAAATATTAAAAAGATGACTATTTTTAGTGACAGCTTTGAAAAATGTGGCATTTAAGGCGAGATTGAAATTGAGGTACGGTGTTAAGACGTGAGAAAGGAAAAGTAACTAGGTGGTTACGTTTATTGGATTATATTGTACCCTTAATAACCTAAGCAAACTTAGCTACAGGGCGATCCTGTGGATTATATCTTGTTCCTAGCATACTATAGCCCTAGACTTCGTTCGGGGGGATAACTTTAGGCCTGAATACATCCCTGTCGGAACTAGTTAGTACGCGAGAACAAAATGTCAGAAAAAGTTATGATTTATACTCTGTCGCATGGAAATGTTTTGTTGAAGAGGCCTTGTCTCTCCATTTGCTACCAATTTTATAATCTTTGTATGGCTATACTCCATTCTCTTGATAAAAACATAATAATTGGTTTTTAGTTTGGTACCTACATAAGTTATGGGGGCTTTGTTTACAGATATTTTATCTTGAGTTGTGCTGGAGTACCTGTGACTATTTTAAATTTTCTAGCACTCATTGTTCTGCAGTTCCCGCAGGGCAAAAGGCCTAAATTCTTAATAAAAGAATGGGGACGCCATTCTTTTCTTGTTGTTGGTACGTATGTTATATACCTTATATCAAGCAAAACAAGAAATGTTTTTGAATAAAGAACTTATTTTACTCATCCGAGGTTAAATTCTCGCGGTTACTGATGCTGTACCTATTATTTATGGACGGTATGATACAAACAACTACGTACTTATTTCTGTACCCACGATTTGAATCGTCGTCGGTGACATGGTTGAAATTGCGAAATAAAAAACATTGCTCCTTAAAAAAGCCTCGTTGCTTTTATTTCAGGCGCGGTGGGTTTTTGTATCCTCCTAAAACGCTACACATTCACAATAACGATTAGTTCACCCATTGAGTTGACAAAAATTGGCGCAAATCAAGCTCCCCATTTATCGGGAACGAACACAACGCGCGTGCCTAAATGGGGAAACACGAATTTCGAATAGCCTGCATCAGCCCATAGCGTGGCTTCAAAAGGCTAGCTCTTTTTGATCTAGAGCTTTGACCACAAATAGACCACAAAAACAGGCGTTCTCTTTTTTCGTTGACAAAAACAGTCCGCCATTTTGCATATCGTTTGACGTCACCGTGGGGGTTCTAGGCATGCACTAAAATAAACTCAACTTTTAAAGTTTGATAAAAATTTTACGAGTGCGTCTTATTTTTGTGGTATTTTTTTATATTATGTCCGTGCATATAACGTGAAGTTGGTAACAGTTGGCTCAAAAACCTGAAGAGGAATAAAATTGAGATAAAAAAGTGAGGTCAGTAGTATGATTATCCTCTATTATTCTAGAGTACAGTATAATAAATAATGAAGGTTTTTATACAAGTATTTTTACGAAACACTGAGCATAGAATATCCCGTCAACGTCAAAATATCAAAAACGAAGAGCGATATTTAAAATAGCTATTACGGGGGCCATTTCATTTATTTCACAACGTATAAAGTGCCGTATTCATTTCCCCATGCCAATAACGCAAACTGTGATAGAATCGCGCAAGACTAGGAATTCTTTATTTACATGACTCATTCGCATAACACATGGCACGCGAATGAAACAGTAACAAATTATTTTAAAAACCTATCATATTAAATACGATCCTCTGGTTGATACCTCTGTGGCGCGGTGAGCGAAGGTCCGCCTGCGACGCAGGAGGTTGCGGGTTCGATTCCCGCCTCGGGACAAAGATTTGTACGATCTGCAGATATTTGTTCAAGGCGATCTGGTCGTTTTCTATGTATAATAAAAAAATATATATTTATGTATTAATATTGTGTTATGTATATCAGTCATCTAGTACCCATAACACAAGCTCTGCTTAGCTTGGGGCTAGATGATGCTGTGTGGATTGTCTGGCATTATTTATTTACTTATTCATCTCATCGAATTTACCCAACCGACCGACGGGCAATTTATCTATAAGACGAAATGCAAAATTACGGAATTGCGTGTATTTTGGAGAATTGAAAAAGGCCTCCAGCTCCTGAAAATAGCTAAAGAGATTACCTAGTCCATCATATATGTATTACATAAAGATATGCTTCAGACAGGCTCACGCACAAGCTTGTCAAAATAAATAATTTACATTTACGTTACATTTCTCATACAAGTCGCTCTAGGTTCTCCACATTTTGATTACGAGTAAATCCTAAACAAAAATGAATCACTGACAAGCTGTAAAATGCTGTCGGTTATAAATAAATAAATAATGTTGGACAATCCACATTATCTAAGCCCCAGCTAAGCAGATCTTGTTCTAAGGGTACTAGATGACTGATATACGAAATACAATAATATTACATAGAAAGACATAATTCTTTATACATAGAAAACGACTAAATGTTGAGCTATGTTTTAAATCTTTGTAAAGGTATCAAGGTTTTGTGGCTCAAAATTTAATCCGGCTGAGTTTAAACGACGCCCGGATTATCCAGCCTAACGTGTCTTTAATAAACTCGTTCGTAAAACTTAACGGTTATGTAGTTTGAGTTGGTTGACTAGCTAGTAGTTAACTCTCAAAAGCTTCGAACCAACACTAGACATTATAAGTAATACAAATAATTTATTTACCATATCGATTATAGATAACTTGGTTCTGTTACTAATCATAATCACTATACGTGGATGAAAATTGGTATTTTTACCATCTTAGGTTTAAAATTAGTCCCACATAACTCACCGGTGAATGCATGCAAAGTAGACACAAGCTTTATGTAAAATAAATTGAACTATTACATACAGTACGTCCCACAGCTGTGCCACACACAGTCATCGAGGGAAAGTACCTTAAATATTGTAGAAAAAAAAAATTACTGGACGAAAACATAATTTGTATTTTAAAAACAATTTGAGCTGCATTCAAAGATTTTTGAATAATCGCCTGTCTAACTGGGAATAGAAAGGAACGCCAAATTGTAAACAAAATCACACCTAATTTACAATACCTACCTACAGATGAAAAGGCTCAATCGTAAGTTTTTTTTTCCAAGTAACATAGCATCTTAATTAAAAGGAAGACCATAACATTTTAGATAACTAGAAATTTCACGTAAATTTTTCAAAAAGTACGAAACCTACCGTAATTTTAAAACTTATTGTGATGTACAAACTGATACAAATCTTTCATTTCATACCACGCATGTTCTTTGAGGATCTCTTATAAAATTACGACTTCAAAATTTGTTTTTTTAATACGTTTATGAAAGAGTCAAAGCTAAGATCAGATATCTTTCTAGTCCGTGATTTTTTTGATGTCATTCATCCATTTCAGTAAGATTACAATTATCGATAAAAAAGTTGTGTTTATTCTATGTAAACAATCATTACATTCATCATGAATGCAAATTCAAGATTAAAAAAAAATGGCTAAAAAGTGTGCGCAACTCTTCATAACTGCGATCTAGGTTGAATATTTAACAAAGTAAATTACAGCACTAACTGAATTAAACAATAACAACTAGTATACCTACAGGATGCCTACAGGTGAGTTATTTTTAGGGCAATGGGAGAGTCTGAAACCGTGAAGGTTGTTGGAACTCCTTGCAAAACATAACTAAAATAAAAAAGCCCAATCTCCTTGAATAACTTCTTAATTCAAAATCGAGCACGTAACTCCTTTCATGACTTTTTGATAATTCTCACGGTTTCAGACTTCCCCTCAGTAGCATTGAAAAAAAACTCACATACACTTTATCTACTTCCTAAAAATCTAGCCTAAGCCTTCACCAGAGGGCGCTGGCAGCGCTACGTTACTGCCCTGCTTTTTCACGCGTGTCAAAATCCTATGCCAGCAGAAATATTTTAATATTTTCGTTTTCCTAAAGATCTCCGGAGATAAAAATTTAATTTGCAAATCTATCGCAAGTAAAGGGGCGAGCGGCTGGATCAATCTATGTTGAGTGCTCGCAAACAGCTGGGTGATTGGATTGGACGATTCAATGAAAAGTTTTGGGTAAAATGGAGCGTTTCATCATAAAATTATTGAAGTTTGTAGCGTTTGAAGATCCGCTGAATGAGGTTAATTATAAAAGTACCTAATTATTTGTTCTGGTCTACTTTTTAAAACATCAATCTATAATAGTTTATTGCATCAAGTATATCAGTCATCTAGTACCCTCACACAAGCTCTGCTTAGCTTGGGGCTAGATGAAGTTGTCCAGTTTTATTCATTTATTGCGTACTTTTCACAAGTTAGAGTAGAAATTTCGTGAGAAACGGATGTTTTCAAGGCAAAAAAAGTTTCTAAATTGATGACTAAAAACAAATGAAAAATTATTTTCTTTGCTGAAAAGGAACTAAAGCAGCTAAGTATGCTAGGGATAGCGGAGTGTTTTATATTCCTAATTAGAATTTGGTCTGGAATGCGTTGATTTGATTGGTTGAGGTTGACGTCCGTGGCTTTGAGATGTTCGACATTCCAAATACAAACTGTGTTAGGGCTCACCGTTTCGAGGTGCGGTGATATTATTATTTTGTATTATTGCTTTTCACACTTAGGTAATGAAACTTGTAGAAAAATAAAAGTATTTTTCCTTAAACCTATTTCAAAGAACCCATGATAAAAACAAATTCGATTTAAGGGTATTCAAGAGCATTTGGGTAAGCGTTGATGTTAAGCCCAAAATCTCTTTCTTATACCCAAATGCTCCGAAAATACAAGCACCTTCCATCACAATAATAGTCATGGGCAAATTCAAAAAATGTTGTAGCAGATTGTGATGCCTTGCTGACATCTCTAGTGTCTTTTTTGCACAAATACAGTACTATTTTCTTCCAACAATACATTAACAAGTAGGTTACCCGCATGCATCGTCATAAATCTGTACGGTCCTGTCATGTAATCCTATTATACGCTGTGTGAATGATTACCGCGACACGACGGTAGTTTCTAGAATTCAAAATGGTGGTTGTATATACTGATAGGTTTTATTTTTTGAGAGATATATCTTCGTTTTAAGTATTATTACAACTTTGGTATATAGCATATTTTACGTTTGTCTAAGCTCTCACTTGTTCCACATAAAATTAATTAAACCTATAGTCACCTATAGTTATATATATATACCTTAAATAAGTGCTTGTGTATAAGAAAGTTTTATGTAGACGCTTGGCGTTCCCTGGATAAATAAATGAATAACATACAATGTAATGACAAATGGCAATACAAGTAGTATAATTTGTATTTGGAATCTTATTCATTATTCCTATTGTACATGCATCAAAATAATTATAATATGAACGAATAAAGTATGTAGGCTTCACCCTGTAGTAAAATAGTTTTCTTCCAGCAAACCTAAGAGATAGGAGAGGCGATGGAACAGAATGAATAAATGTTGAAAGAATGTGTCGCAACGACAGGCTACACATTATATTTCCGACAGTATAATAATAATAAATATAATAAATCGTGTATTCATATAAAGGTCTTTCATAATACATATTAGTATAGGTACTGATCACATAATATTTGATCTTTACCTTGCACTTACAATTTTTTATAGATATGATTACAAATCTTTATAAATAAACCGCTGAAATATAAATAATATAAATCTCTATTGTGTTTTTGTTAACTATTACTGTATATGGAGGCTGAGTGAAGTAAATATGTGGTGAGATGAAGGTCGAATGTTATTTATTGGAATAGATACTGTATGCTTTGGCAGTAGAATTCATTTTAGTCTAGCCTAGAATGTTCCTCATCAGTATAAACGTCCACTACTCCACCACAAGTGATAATTAAGTAAATAGGTTTATTTGATGTATTACACTAAGGTATATAATTATGTGTATGTGAGACATGCAGCCTTATTGCCTAACTTGAAATCCATTACCAGTGATTTTCAAACCGATTACCAGTTGTAGACCCAGTCAGAATGTTGTCGGTATTGTCTAAAGGTATTCAACTGGTCTTCGGTTTCAGCTATTTACACAATACGAAAGTGACAATAGAAGTCCAGGCTAGGTTTGAAATGCCAAACTGAAGCCGATTACGATTACCATTGAGTAAGACAATACAGCCGATGGCATATATTTTACACTCTAGTAAAATCACTGACTCTATCATCAAAAAAAAATCATTCGTTCTATTTTTATTTATGTAGTATTTTTAGTCTAAATATAAGTATAGTTTTATAAGTACCTACAGTTATTCTGAAATTTATTTTAAGTATTCGTTTATTATTATTATTTTGTTTATCTTAAGTCACCGCCACCGTCTATTTTGTTCCTTCATGTCCAGTTCATCCCAAGGTTTCCTGGAAGAGATCGCTCAAAGCGATAAGGCCGCCCTTTATACTTCCTTTACTTTAAGCCATGTCTGTTTGTACTGGTTTATTTCTTTGTGTGGTATAATAAAGTATTTTCTATTATATGTACTTCTATTTACGCGTAACTCGGATACTAAAATAGGCGTTTACCTTGAAAATGTAACTGAAATAGCACAAAAAACTCTCACTCTTGAATATTAATTAACAGATATTGTAAGATCCTACATCAAACGGTGTTTAGCTTCGAGTCGAGTATGGGAAAACCTTAATTAAAGAAAATATCATTTAATAATAAATAAATAATAATGCTGGACAATCCACACAGCATCACCTAGCCCCAAGCTAAGCAGAGCTTGTGTTATGGGTAGGTACTAAATGACTGATATACATAATACAATATTATTACATAAATAGATATTTTTTATTATACATTTTATTAGGGGAGGCCTATGTCCAGCAGTGGACTATTATAGGCTGGTGACGATGATGATGATGATACATAGAAAACGACCAGAACCCCTGAACATGCAGATCGTACAAATATTTGTCCCGAGGCGGGAATCGAACCCGCAACCTCCTGCGTCGCAGGCGGACCATCGCCCACCGCGCCACAGTCTACCTACTAATATTGAATACAACTTACGGCCAAAAAAAGGATTTACGTTATATAAATGTTATTTGTAATCCCGACTGCTTGATAAAATACAGTATTATTATCTTTAAAGCACAATTCGCCTCTGAAAATGGCCGTATTTGCCCACAGATTAAGATGAGATCTTTACTAATTGCCCAGAATCTTTATTCCGCTGGGCTATCTCCAATGATATATTAGTTTTGTTGTTTCTTTTATTACGGAAGATAAGTATTAATTATTTGGCTTTGTTCAGATTATTTTTACACCTGGGACTAAATTGTTTACGTCATTGTTATGGTTATTAGCATTAATTATGAGAATTTTTAGGTTATACCAGTTTATTTACACAAACAAATGAATATTTGTGTCGGGTTATAGGTAAAATTATAAAATTTTAGTATATGTCAAATCTTAAATTAAATTAAAATATAATGTCGAAACACAAATACATTGAAGATAATAAATACTAACATAAAAATTGGTGCGTAATGTGTATTTTTGCATTATGTGTGTATAAATAGGTACACACATTATGCAATAAAAAATAATAATACACACAATAAACATTAATTTGACTTTTACTAACTTTTACTAATTTTACTGTAAATTGACTTATACCTGCAACCTTGGTGATACTGTTTTCCATAGACATAGTTTTCTTCGTTGCAAAGTAATAAACCTATTGGCACAAACATGAAAGTTTAGCTCTAAATTGCTCGCAAAAGCCAGCTCAATTGTTTTCATTTTGAATACTAATAAGTTTAAATACTTCTAATTTATTTTCTTTGATAGCTTATGAGTAAAACTATCTATACCTACTAAAATCTTTATTAACTAAGAAAATACAGTTAAATAACCAAACCAGAACTAGTATTTATAATATAAACAATTGAGCTAACTGCAGGCTGTTACAAACAAACTACAGATAGCTCAACTGATCCATATCAACCAGTCAGAAGCGTCTCCAAGTCGCTGGCTGCATTCCCTCGCTGTATGACAATACTGATGCGCTGCGCCAGCTAATAAATTAAACGTAAGTAACAGATATTTCTAGAAATGTATTCCTATAATAACATTTTGAAAATAAAACCTATGAAATAAAAGAAGTAAAGCTGTATAACCACTACATCATCCGTACCGTACGTGATGATGTATAGCTTCGCTATAATCCAGACATGAATAGAAGAAATAAAGGTCTGAGCCTGTCTAGTCATCGAATTCGATCATTTGCCTCAACTCGCACGTACAAATCGAACGACACATCTACTGAGCCTGACGAACGTATCGTGAGTGTACGATTTGTTTGACGTGTAGGGTTGCTGCCTAAACTTAACACTTCGCTGCATTTACGCAATAAAATCACATTCAAATTAGGTACTTCGTTTCGTATCTATCCTAAAGTATAGTGTCTAAGTAAGTATATATAAGATTTGAAATGAGTCACATTTTTAACTCGGACATAAGCGTTTTGATGAATAAACTCCTTTTTGTTTTGCTATCTGGGCCTGGATGCTTTCAATGTATAAATAAGAAGTTAATCACTGAACTTAGTAAGAAGTATTCGCAAAAAAACTGCTTACATCGCCTCAAGGTTAAAAGCGGTGTTCGATAATTGACCTATTTAGAATGGAATGAGAAATTTATATACGTTTGCGAATCTGTCTAAATAAATTAAAAACTCAAACTTTCCTTCGCGAATCTGTTAAAAGTGCTGCAAAGCCCCGCAGAATATTTGAGAAGAGCAACTGAGTGAGTTGCTCTTACGTCTTCTACAACTCAATCGACGATTCTACGTCGATTGAGTTGCAATCGTCTCGTCACGTCTCATCGGTGCTTTGGACACGTAGACAATGATATCGGCACGTGTGCCGAAGTACATAGCCAGCTTTACCGGCATATATACTAGTGCTGTCTGTTATTAGTATAAGATAAAATAATGTGAGGTATATGCCGGGCCTTGATTAACTATTTATGGGTGTTATTTTTAGATGAAGGAATCCGCTGAGTTTTTTTGTTGCTTGTAAAAATGTATTAGACACATAAGTGATGTATGAATGTACAGTATAGTGGTTTCTTTTCACTTCATCTACTGGGCAGAAAAATTAAGGAAAGAGAATATCAATAACCTTATTTCTTACTTCATAATAATTGATTGTATGAAAATTTGACATGTCAAAGTGATTATTTTGTAAGCCTAAAAAAAAAGTATCTAAAATCTAAAATCGGTTTATTTATAAGCGAACCAAGTTAACACTCTACCTACATCTCGAACAACTGTCGCCTATAATTTTAGTATCGGTTTGTATCAGTAAGGATAGATGTTATCGGTATTCGTTGGTAAAAAATTTAAACCTGCTGCGATCCCCTTTTGTTTTTCCTATAGACCTGTATTTGTGACACCTGTGTGTATAATTCCCAGCTACAATTTGATAAAACAAAAGATAATCGCACCAACTTTACCGTAACTTTACCGTTTAACTTTAACGTACCATATAGGAAGACAGATTTCAGATAAAGAATAAAGTTATAGAAAACTTTATTTCTTTAGGCTTATAAAATAAGCACTTAGACAAGTCAGATTTCATACATACAAAGTGAAATTTAAAATAAAAAGTAGACACGTCACCGCCATCCGCCCCGCGTTTGTCTAAATGCGAAAAACTAAAGAAGTACTAACGGAACATCTTATGATTTTCCTCAACAAACAACCATAACATCTATCCTTACTATATATTATTATAAATGCGAAAGTAACTCTGTCTGTCTGTCTTTCACGCCTGAATCGATTTTGATAAAATTTGGCACAGAGTTTGTCTGACCGGGAGAAAGGACAAAGGATACTTTTTATCCCGGTGTCATGTTCCCGTGGGATAGGACAGGGAGACGCGATATAACCGAAATAAATCTATTTTTTTTTATATATGTTATAACAAAATCAATAACGTAAAAAAAACAATTAAAAATACTATGCGAACCATTTTCGACATCTAAATATAGATTTCTATATAATACATATTTATAACCACTAGCGCTTAATTAATAATAAAGCAGGAATAATCCGAGTCCAAATTAATCAGTAAAAACCACTCGTATAAATATATTCGAGTGTCAAATTTATTCCATAATGATTCTCGTCACGGTTGGAATCCGCCGGAATATTATTTTTATGGTATCACCCAATATGACAGCCGAATCGCTTACGGAATACCAAATCACGTGTAATGTTATTTAATAGGTAGGTAGGTACGTAGTAGGTACGGTTACCAAAAACGAGTGCTGCCGTCGTTCAACCCAAGATTTTTGTACCCAATAGGTGTTTTTCTCCGTTCGACCCAAAACATTTTATTTGAGTTCTCCTCTCTACCCACACGTAGTTCTACACAGGGACAATGTTCCAAATAAAGAAAAAAATCACAATTTAAAAAAAAAACTCAATCCATACTATGTTGCCTTGAATAGATTGCTAGAATTTCATAGATCTAGACAGGATTTACATAATAGTATCGCGAGAAACGAAAATTTTTTCATAGACAAGTTTAATATTATACCTTATCCCGAAAATCTCGTGGGCAAGCTCGTAAATCCTAAAAACACATTCCCTAAAATACTTTATTAAATCAAACCTTGATTTAAATTCCACTTGATTAAATTCCTTTATAAAGATATTCAATCCACTCCTTATCTAATGCATTCAATATATTTTTATGGCGCTCGCAACGCCCCCTAGAATCGCTTGGATGAATTAATTATATTATTACTTTTTATGATACTATTCGTCCCTTCCATTTCCCTAATCACGTTTTTAAATAACTTTTCTCGTTATGGAGTTCACTCCATTGTTGAAAAGGTTTGATTGATGGTTATTTCAACAGAGATATTCGAGTATCCGTGACTCCATTGGTCACTCTATGAAATAGTACATTTCATTTACTTAAATGATATAGCAATCATTTATCAACGCCATACCTACAGCTAGGCACTGCAGCCAGGGTCTTGGGACGCTTCCGACTGGTATTGATAAAGATCAGTTAAGCTACCTGTAACTATTTGCAAGAGTAGATAGTTTACACGCTGTTGGCCTGTATTTAGCTCAACTGTTTCAACTGAAAATACCTAATTGCTTTGTGTCAGTTATTTGATTGTAAAATTCTAGATAAATTTACAAAATAAAAATAGCAATATCACCGAATATTGATTTCTTTATTTAAACATGTAGTTCTATACTTAAGAGCACACCTAGTAACCCTTAAATAAAATACAGGTTTCTGAAAATGTGCCCTCTGCCCTACGTATGCGTTTATACAATATCCTATTATATATTTATTTATTTTTAAGGGATCTTTCAGCACAGAAACACATTAGAAATGTGTTGAGATAACAGGGGGCTATTAACAACTTCCCACTTATAGAAACAAAATACAATTACTAGATCAAAATTAATGAAAATTAACCTTATTTCTTTAAGCTTACAAAATAAGCATAGACAAGGTCAGATTCACTATTCACTCAAGACTTCCATTAAAATTGTCTATTCTTTTCCAGGTAAGTTCCAATCTCTAAGAATTCAAGCAAGGTAAGTGATGCATGCTAACACGTCACAGACTAGAGCCCTTAGGTCTAGCCTCAGGGATGGAGTAATATAGTGTGGGGCAGACAATAGGGCTTGAGGAGCTTTGTGACGGGGTCAAGACGGTTCGTTACTGACAAGCATGAAAAGCGAACTTAGGGCAAAGATCTCTTAATTTTGCTAACATGACAGAAAAAAGGCTAATTACAAAGTTTAGAAGTTTTTTTTACTGTCCTATATAAATTGATAATAAAGTATGACTGAATTTACGAGTGTATGAAATCTGACCTAGTCTCGAGTTACCGTTACTATTACTATGGTTCCCATAGATGGTTTCTGAAATAAAATAAAAAATGTTTTTATGTAGATCTTATTGCAGCGTTCGTTACAAAAATTTTACTGTAAAATAATAAGTATTTGATTGATTACTATGCAAGATAGCTTGCCGTACCTACATAGGTATAAACTAAGCAAATTTACACAGCTAAACCAAATTTTTCGACGGTAAAATTGTACGATAATGATAGAGCGAGTAAAAGACTTGCCAAGTGCTTCTTCCAAACGTGTACCGATCTCGCGACGCGATATTTCATATTTTGTGGATACAAAATTGTTACTAGAAAGTCTAGGACGCGGAAAATGTCTTTGAAGAAAGTATCTCACATTTTCAAGAGCCGTACTTCCCCAGGTGTGCGAAATCCCCCCATTTCCCTGCTTTTAATACTTCACAATACTTTCTTAAGCTCTCGCTTTAGTTTTTCTAATACTTTCCCAAGGTAAGGACCCTGCAATAGAACATTATGATATAACTTTTTAATCTTTCGCGATATAAAACTATTTATCGTGTATTTATTTCGAATGGTGCTCAGAACATCGCTCTTCAAAATCTCGAGTGCAAAAACATCGCTCTAGCGTACCTTTTGTTTTATATTCTCCTCCATGGCGTTGCAGCGAATGTAGTCACGGGGCGACTGGATGTTCTTGGACTTACAGCTAATAATTAACGACAGTATCCACGACTACCCTCAATTCGTCTTCAGAATCAGAAATATCCTCGTTCATTAGACATTCACGACTAGATTTCCATACAGTTTTTTCTCCCACGCAGCGAATTCGAAATTTTCCGAGTTTTCCCTCCCGCATCCAAAACTCCCACATAGCAAAAATTACCTTATTTCTGCTTCATGTTTGAAAGGAATATGCCCCTATCCAAACCGGTGTAGTTATAATATTTTTGTAGAAATCTACTCAAAGCTGGAAAGTCCAGTAGCATAAAACCTTAAAACAAAACACATTCACGAAACCTTAAAAAAAACTGCTCTCCATGCATTTTAAGAAACCTGCTGTATGCTTGCATTTGAACAAAAGTGCCTGCTTACACTGCTCTCATACGTAATTAGCTTCAGGCTTGCATTCGAATAATTCGAATATTACATTAGTTCGAATTCTGAAATTGCGATATTCGAATAAACGACTTATATTGAACCACTGAGTGAAAGCTACACCCAGACAGTTGACTGATGATGCTGTGTACCTCCTACTTAACTTATAATATAAGTGTTATAATTCTATAAAATCAACAAAAAAATATACTAATATTGAAACAACTTAAAGCGGTTACGTCATTTGCACCATTATTGATTTGACCCATTAATGGCAAAGACGTAACTGGTTAGTTATTTTTACACCATTATTGTGCACACGTAACTCTTAAAGCTATCATAGCTTTAAGAGTTACGCGTCCATCTGAGGGTGGAGCTACAATCAAAATCAAAATCAAAGTGCTTTATTTCCTTTAGACCTTACAGGACTCTTGGACACGTCACAAAATACAAGTTAAATAAGAAATAAAAATAGGAAATAAAGTGATCACTTTGATTCATTGTTCACTTCAATCTTTTTAAGGTAAAGTAAAGAAACGAACAAGAAATCTTTACCTTGTTAATCTTTATTTTGTTCTCGGAAGACTTACGAATTACTATAACAAACCTCGTATAGCTTTTGGCCTATTTTGCAAATCATTCGAATTATTCGAAAAATTCGTATACATCAGTACAGTATCAGAAAACAATTCGAATATCGAAATTTCGAATATTTGCAAGCTCTATACGTAATGCAGACCAGATTGCGGCATGCATGGATCAATGGGAGATCTGAGAATGGATATTTGCATTTTTATGACTGTCTGCTATGCAGAATTGGAATATTGGGAGCGAATTGGATAAGTTTATTTTTAGAAATATGGATTATTCAAAGCATGTTGTTTTGGGAGTGAAAGAGGTGGCTATATTATATACTTTATTAGGTATTTATAGAGAGAAATTAATTATTCACTTATATGTTAGATCTGTGGATATGCGAGTATTTACTGATAGGTCTGTAAAATATATGTAGTTACCAAAATGTTACTCTGATATCTCATTTATCTATAAGACTTTATGTCATCAAATTTACTGTTTTAATTTTTTTTTGCCATTTTTTCTTTTTTCACCCAATTGAAATCCAAAGGTTTTACCCATATTGTGTTCCTATAGTTACCTATACTGGTTTGGGACGAGCTTTGCTCTAACTCAAAAACTAATAATAATAACCTACAAAAATTAACTGATCAGTTTTTCCTAGTTTGACTTATGTAATTTGTACTTTGTGATGTGTCCAAGAGTCCTGTTAGGTCTTATGGAAATAAAGCACTTATTGATATTTGTTTACTTAAGTATTTGTTATTTGAATCCTGGATTTCAAGTTATACACAGAGGTCGTCGTTATTGGTACGCGATATAAAACAATAACGCAAAATTAAATGTTCGATAAAGAAGACTAATAAATGTGGTAAATATATACCTAGCTTCTACTTGCCAATACGCACAAACAATGAATACTGATCATATCAATTTTCATGTCTATTGAATATTTGAATTGGTTAATTACGAATGCCAAAAACATATTCTCTGTAAATGGGTTTTCGGAAAGGAAAAGAGTACGATAACGGTATTATTAATTTTACTTAGCTTATAACTGTACTTATATTCTATATTAGATACTATCACCAAGTAAGTAATTTTAGCATTGTATTCGTTTGAATGTCTTCAAACCGGCACAAACTTTCGTCTTTGTTATAGGAATAGGAGTAAAGAAAAGACAGGGTATATTGGATGAATAGTGGGGTCTTTGTTTACCCTTTAACCCTTTTTGTGGCACGTAATGAGATGAATTATGTATATAAAAACTAGTGTTGATATCTTGGACACAACAAAAAGGCGAGGTGATGATATGTGGAGCAAAACAGCAACTGATTGGTCGTCAATAATTGGCAAACGATGCGTGATTGGTTGATTGACAACTTCTTCGCTTACGGATTGCTTCATCGTGTAAGCAATGAGATCTGCCTGTTGCTGCTTGGGGCATCATTATACCGCATTTTCTACGTTTTTATGAAATTTCTTCCTCGTCTACCATAAAATCCACCACTGCAGCGCAGCCGTGGCCTTAGAGATTTTCGGACGCCTAATTGCAAGGTGGGCATCCACAGTTGGAGTCGTGAGGCGTCAATGGAGGCGATTAGCACGGACCCGTGGTGGATGACATAGGGGGCCTGTGTCCAGCAGTGGTAAAATACCTGCGGCTTTGATTTCTTAATAACAGTTCATACCATGAAACTATAAATAAGTTCGGAAGGAGTATCAGAACAAAATAAAATGAAGCACTCCAATCAAGCAAGCATGCCAATCAATCAAATAGTATGCTGGCCATCGCCATTACAGCTATAGACACCAACTGATGAACTCTATTGTAAACAAACCAAAATAAACGGAAAACGCCGTCTTGTGTGGTCAGATGTTGCAAAAGTCACAATGGGTTTGTCAATAAAAAACACCGGATCACATTTCGTAGATAAATTTCTTATATCACCAACTTATTTTATCGATTTGACGCAAAATTATTATCAACATATAAATCAAACTACAAGCACAAAATCTCGCCAGTGCTGCCAACATGTAAACATGTAAATTTTCCAGTAAGTGTGGAAGGATATTAAAAATGTTTTAATTCTAATATTTTATTGACTTTAAATTATGAATCAGGTTTATAGGCATTTCTTTATCATCCTGGTTATACCTATAAAATAATATGTATTAAGTATTTGAAATATAATTAGGATATTGAATTTCAGTTTGTAATATCTATACAATACGAATTTCAAAATATGTTTGTTTTTTATTTGAGCTAACCTCCAAAATAGCTGAACCCATTTGGATAATACTTTAAGTGACGATCATGCTACGCAGATGTTATAACCAGATTAACGATAGCCGTGGGGCATAGCTAAAAGTCAATATTTTTTCAGATTTCCGGGTGACGAAAATTGGAAGTTAAATTGAATTCGCATAATCAGAGAATCTCATAATTAAAATAATTTGAAGCCCAATAAATCAAGTGTAGCATGCAATGTGCATGAAGATTTTTCATGTCAAAGCATGCGGGCATTATATTATATAATACATAAATTTTTATTTAGAATGTATCAATAAACAATGAATATGAGAATAATGTATATTTTTCACATAACATTTCATTGATCTTCCCAGTAACAATCATAATAAGATATGGCTGCAAATGTACATTTAAATAATTATATTTTTTTATATTATATTGGTTAGGCATTTCCATAGGAACAATGTATGCGAAGCCGTAGGCAGAAAATGTTGTCAGCCAGTTAATAGGCACAAAGAATAATTTATTCAAACTAAAATTAGACATGGAATGAGACTTTGCATAAATAATAATAAAATAAATAATAAATAATGCCAGACAATCCACACAGCATCATCTAGCCCCAAGCTAAGCAGAGCTTGTGTTATGGATGTTTTTATCTTTGTTACTTCTGCACACACACTCAGAGGCCTGAACAGATTTTGTTGAAATTTCTTCGATTAGCATAGTTACTATTTAAACCCGGGAAAGTAAAGTGTTCTGTTCCGTTCTTGTGGGACATTAAAATTCACTGCAGTTAGCACCATAAAGCGCTGGCGTAAATTGAAAATTATAAAAAGTAGGTCTAATAATCACGATTACTGTGGCTAAAGCAGTACCTAAAATGATTCATTATAATTTTACATATTCATATTAATAAGTGAACAATTATTAGGAAGAATATTTATAAAAATTATGGGTAATTTTTTCTTCTGTTGGCAACTCTCTATACACTGACACTCAATGTCAATCCGCCATTGCTAAGATTCAAGTTTGATTTGACAGGATTCTATCCGTACTTTTCATAAATCCATGAGTTCATACCTACGAAATTTAATAAAATTTCATGGTCTTTGTAAGAAATAGAGACGTTGAATATCGCCGCTGGACGCGAGAGAGAAAGAGATTAAAATAGGATTGCGTTTTATTTCGGATGGAAAATTAAATATTCTAAACAGATTGTTGGGATTTTTTTTGCACTTTAGTTCGGTGAACTGAAGTAGAAATTCGTCTTTTCATTGGTTCTTTCTTTAGCCTTTTTCACGTCTGCTCTCCCTTTTCAAGCGCAAGCCACACAATGGATGCATATTGCGATTTTCTGTAAATATAATCCTTTTTCATTCAGCAAACGCGAACCGAAACGTTCTTTTCAGTCCTTATATGAATTTTAAAGTCGCTCCTTGCATTCATATTGTTGCCAACTGCGGCTTTTGTGGTTTTGTTATGAAAATGTTTTTGAAATTATGGTAATGCGGTATTTTGGGTAATCCAATGACTTTGCAGTGTAGAGGCATTGAATATGTATAACTGCCCTAGACCGCGTTTTCTTTATTCAGTTTTCATTATTTCAGAAAAAAACTTATACAAACCTTACGAAATGCACAAGCCTTATTAGTACATAAAATAAATGAGTTTGAGAAGAATAACTCCAAAATTTAACAAAATTCAATCATTAAGTCTCTAGTTCCGTTGAACTGCGCTGTCTTGTAAATCCATACAATTTTCGAATTTACATAAAAACATCATCATCACAACGACAAAAGAACTTGCTAAATCTATCCCGAACCCGGTTAAGTTGGCAACACCGCACGCGAAACAGAACACTGGCTGTGTGTTTCCCACAAACAATAGATAAGAGGCCTCTACCCACCCAGGGCAGGGCTCATTCATCAAGGGGGAAAGGGGGAATGCCCTGTAGGCAGTAGTTTTGTTGCGTTTTTAAACGTAATCGGCTAATCGAGTTACTGGTGAAATGAACGGCACCGAATGGTAGAATTTATGTTTTTGGATTAATTTTAGTCTGCCATTGCAATCGATCGAATGAGTTGCTTTATGTTCATAGTTTTATAACTACGCATACCATGAATAAGATACTTGTAGTATCAAGTATCTTTTGAGTAGGTACTCATATAACACAAGCTTTACTTAGCTTGGGCGTAGACGATACTGTTTGAATTATGCAACATAATTTATAGAAATATCTATTTTACTAACAAAGATAATGACTATCAAATGACAGAAACAATTTAGAACAAGTATTTACAGTTAGATCAATTGAGGTTATTGCAGAATGTTGCAAGCAAAGTACAGCTCAACAGCTCCATCTCAATACCAACCAGCCGGAATCGTCCCCAACAAGTTGGCTGTTATCTGGCACAGAGAGGCAATACCTAATTAACCTACATAAAATCACTACATAGTATAAAACAAAGTAGCTTCCCGTTGTCTATCTGCTTGTCCCTATGTATGCTTAGATCTTTAAAACTACGCAACGGATTTTCATGCAATTTTTTTAATAGATAGATTGTTTCAAGGGGATGGTTTTTGTATCAACATTGCGCTCGTGCGAAGCCAGAGCGGGTTGCTATTACTTAATAATTAGGCAAAAATCGTACAAACAAACGATATCACAATTAAACATAACATTACACTCACAATATAACGTAGTAGTAGACATTTTATCAGTGCAAACAATTTGTACAATCTCGTTTACTTTTGTTAAACATGACCTTCACAACTTGTGGTTTTGAACAATACCTAGGTTTTAGGCTGTTTGACCTCGAAATTATTCATAAAAACAATTAGGCGAGTTGTACGTACACAATAACCAATGGTATTATAAAATTAAAGTCTGTTACTATTCTAGTCTGTGTTTTTGTTTGAGTTCAAAAGACTGGCAATTTGAAGTCACTTAAAATTAGGATGGTCATCCAGGGGGCCGATTATGCAAGGGAGCGTCCATTCATTACGCGAGGTGATTTTTGGACCCCCCTCTTAGTGAGATAGCCTATAGCCCCTGCTAAACGCTTCATGTAATTAATGGATGCCCCCTAACCAATTGCTTTACTATAATCTTGGAGCGTCTCAGAATCGTCTCGAAGAATCTTTAGATTATAGAAATTCCAGATAGTGCGAGCGATGCAATTTGCGCGGAGATTGATGGAATGGTTGCCAACTTGACGTGCGTTACTTACCTACGGTGGGTGTATTCGACTATCCGAAGCCGTTTTATATTTGTTACCAACACAAACGGCCATGGAATACGATCACCGGTCAGACAAACATCGAATGTTAATAACCGCCCTAAGTTAAAATTTAATTAAATGAGTAATAAATCAATAACACCTTACATATTCCCTATTTTATAATTATGTATTTAATTGTTTGTAGTTTGACTTGACAAAGTGTATAAATAAAGAAATAGAGTTATTTAAAATCTATAATCTTAAAATCTGAAAGTTGATAACGCAACAATCGACATTATACAATTAATGAATAGCACCGTATCGAATATTTTAAACTAACGCGATCTGAACACATAATGATTAGTACTATATTAACCGGTATTTATCCGGTTTTATTTTTTCGCGATAAATACCCGTTAAAATAGTACTAATCATTATAGCACCGTATCCCACTAAAGCTGATTCTATGATCCGGCGACACATTCTGGATGGTTATAATAACAAAGATTTTAGTCGCCTAAGTTCCGGTTACAGCGAAGATGACTTTCATTTAAATACATCAAACGCTTAGATCGCTTAGATTGACGGCGAGGCGGTTTGACACCGTAGACATCAACTGCGTAAATATTGATGAACCTAAGGCTCAGCGGACATAGGCTTACGTCACAGGGCCAGGCGACAAGACGCCATGCCTACAGCCCTGGCTGTTTAGCTACATCAAATCAGTAACGTCGATCATCTACTACACTATCGCCGAATGATCACCAATCTATAAAAAAAAGCTGGACAATCCACACACCATCACCTAGCCCCAAGCTAAGCAGAACTTGTGTTATGGGCGCTAGATGACTGATATACATAATACAATGTATTAAATGAATAGATATTTTTTTATTAAGTATATAGAAAACGACACGAACACCCTGAACAAATATCTGCATCGTAAAAACATTTGTCCCGAGGCGTGAATCGACCCCGGAACCTCCCGCGTCGCAGGTGGACCTTCGCCCACCGGCCACAGAGGTCGTCAAATGGTCTATGGTTCAATGGTTTTAATATTGCAATGGTTTCACTGATTCGTCCAAAGAAACAAGAACTATCACTATCTGTCCCAGTTCACTACTCCTTGGGATATGACTAAATGGGGAGAACCAGTGACCTACCCCTTCGTAGATATTGTCCTCTATGATCGATATCGAGGCCGTTAGCTTGGTTGGTAGCTTCAGGTCGTCACCTTGAAATACATTTCAAGTCAATCAGTAGATGATGGCCACGTACATCTTCATATTAAATTCACCAATTTTTCCGATAGACATCGTAAAGAATTTCATACGCACAATTTTTATACTCTCTCTTTTATACTCTATCGCCACTAAGAAGTATCTTATAAGGTACAGGAATATTTAGCAGCCATTACTGAATGTGTGTTTATTCCGACTGTCGTTGCTAGACTCGTGCTACCCTTCACCATATTATTATTAACTAGCGGTCCGCCCGTTCGTACGAGTATTTAACAACAATTAAAAAAAAAAACAGATTTAGCACGTTCTGTTACATTATTGATTTTTGCATCCGTAACTTTTTTGAAAATATTCTTTAGCCTATGTTTATCAATTATTATTCATTCATCTATATATCCCTAATGTAAGATTTTAATGTGTCGTGTGCCGTGTGGTGCCGGCATAGAATTTCACCCCCCCAACTCTTCCCGTGGGTGTCGTAAGATAAGAGGCGACTAAGGGAAACACAGCGGGGGGCGGGCAGCAGCGCCTTCTGCAGAACAACTACACCGAACTGCGATCCCCAACCCGCATGCCCAGCGTGGGGATTATGGGCAATAACCCCACATAATGATGCCATCTATGGCGTATTCATTAGGGGAGGCCTATGTCCAGCAGTGGACTATTATAGGCTGGTGATGATGATGGTGAAGATTTTAATGATGAAAGAATTTTTCAAATCGATCCAGTACTTTCGGAGCCTATTCAAAACAAAGAATCAAATCTTTCCTCTTTATCATATTAGTATAGATTAGTGTGAAAAAACTGTTCAATACAAAGACCTTGAGTTTTTTCATCACAAAATCATACCAGCTGTTACATTTTCCCTGCCATATGAATATGCATGAGACCTATTCATAGATAGAGCGTCTCCGCCATTCAAAAGAACATGTCTGGAGTTGTGTTTAGCGGAGAATGTGGAAAAATATGTTGTGCTCTTGCCAAAATTACGGTCGAGCTGTGAGACTGAAAAAATGGTATACTACACAGATAAAATAGATGATGTACATCAAAAGTATAATGAATTAAAAAAGTACCGTTCATTCAATTGTTGAGTGTCGTTGGAATTTCATTATTCATTATTCACGCGTTCTCATGGTCACCTTAGTCCTAGTGAGTTGTTTCGCCGCGTAGGTATTTGAAACCACCTGAATTGTAGCTACAATTACCTACAAAACTTTTTATGGAAACCTTCATACATTTCTTTCGGCTTAGGAAAGGCAAAAGTTACATACTCTCCCACATTTGTCTATTTTAAGCCATTATTTGCTGTTTCTTTTACTCAAGTCAAAAAATATCTAACTATTGTTGTATAGAAAGTTTTTGGTTTTTGTTTTCTTTATTTCTTTGCGATGTACAATGATTTATGTATACAATTATTATAATTATTAGGTACATTACAAAACTAAGGAATTTTTTTAAGATGTAGAGTAAATTTTTAAAAAAATTGTAAATAAATAAATAAAATAATTAATAGTTCGAGCCGACTGAAAAGAGGACGAGTTTTTTCTTTGCGTACGGTCACTAGCTTTTATCTTTGCTCAAATGCAAATGAATTCCCATATCAAAACGCTGCTAGATACAGCGAGTCGTTCAGTAATGTATTTGAATTCAACCCGCATACAAAATCTCCTTGCCTTTGACTCAAATCCCAAGTCTATATCAGCCATAAGCGCATAACTCTTTGATACGCTCACTTCGCAGGTAGCGTCGCTCGAGTTGGCGCTACCGTCTTTTGTTTTTCGTAAAACTGCTGCACCGAACGGAAGGGTGATCATCTCATCCTCTTTGGATGAGTTGAACCCCTTGAATAATCAATATTATTTTCGTGCGTTGACTTGACGATCCATATTTTGTTTCAAACCAGGTACCAATTCGGTACAGCCGCTTATAAAAGTACTATGAACGTAGGCTTCTAGTCTTTGGAGTAGACAGTTCGTATATCAGCTGCGCTGAATGAACCGTGGCATGTAGAATATTGGTATATAAGAAATATTTATTTGCAGCATATACAAAATTTAACTTTAAATTCATCTTATAAACGTCTGATTAAATTAATTTTCAATTACAATCAAGACATCTGCGGACTGCTGGTCTCAGATATTTGCAGATATTTTAACGTGATTAATGGACGATCCCTTAGTACTGCAACCGTCTTTTGTCATTCCTATACTGTGTCGACAGATTCGTGAATCACTGTATTGTAGTCAATTACATAACAAAGGAAAATAGCGCCTTCTTTCCTTCATCTACCCATATACTAAGATGATATTGAACCTGCTTTGTCAAGCTCGGCAACCGGATACGGATGCGAGCTGTAACCCACTTTGGGGACAGGGCATCCCCCGGTGGCGGGCTTTACATATCCTGCAATTTGTGCATTGTTATTTGATGCTTCTGATACTAGAGGGGAGATGTCGGAGATATACAGCCAATTTTCGGGTTTACCTAAAGGGATAAGCGGGACTGGTGTGTTCTGGTTGAAGGGTATGGTTGTCGGTTAAATTACTGGCACTTATGTGGCTGTACACCACTCAAAGTAGGGCTGTACACTTCTCACGCTGAGTGACTTTGAACTGGTCCGGTTCTGATACCTTTGCTTCTGAACTGAACTGGTCCGGTTTGAACCAGTTAAAAGTCACTCAGCGAGCTTTGGAAAGAGCTTTGAGAGTTTATCTGAAGGACATAATCTGTAACGAATATATACGACAGAGAAGCAAAGGTATCAACATAGCTCAAAGAATTTGCAAGCTGCAAATTGCCGGCCATATCTCGCGAAGAACCGAAAACCGCTGTGGTGTAACGCGTTCTTAACCGGGATTTGGAAAAATAGGAAGCTCAGGCAGGATTACGCTCTGTTAAAAACTGAAGGTAGATAGATGATGGTCGCGGATAGCTGAAGACAGGCCGCTGTGGCGTTCATTAGGATAGGCCTACGTAAGAACTAGTATAAGCTATTTATTTTGACTCCTCAGGCCTTTATATAAGGTGCTTGGGAGAAAATTACCATTTCTTCTTATAACCTTTAGGGTTGAATAGAATAGAAAATATTTTTAGGTATACCACACAAGGAAAGACGAACAGACATGCTTAGAGTAGAGTTTTTTTTTTGGTTTTTATTTCGCAACAAACACTGTTCAGTATTACTGCTAGTGTACCGCTCTCTCAGTTTACATGGAAAAACACCTGTACACGGCCTAGCCTAGTGCGAGGACCATGGGTAACAATGTAAAACCACAACGCAATAGCTGTAACAATTATTAAGGACCTATTTATAAATGTAGCATTAAGTAGTCTGTAATCGATATTCTGGTAAATAAATTATTTGTTGTATTTGTACAAGAATTATAAACGGCGGCCTTATAACTCTTCCTGTCTGGAAGCCTAATTATTTAGGCTTGGGATGAATTAAAAATGAAAACATAATATTTACTTTCATATACAATTTTATTAATAGCTAACCATCTATATAATGGCCGGTGTTGCTCAAACCCCTAAGTCCGATTTAGCTAATTATTCAAAAGCCTTTTGCCCCAACTTTCACGATTGCGAAATAATATCAAAGTAAAAACTTTCTCTGAACTCGACCGGACAAGCCTATAAGTACCTAAATTTACCAAAGACATTAATTAACCCTCTTGACGAGAATTTAATTTATAATATTATACATCTTAACTTCATAATTTCCGGCGAATTCTTCTTTCAAGTTTTTGAAGTTTGTAAGGCTTTAATGAAGTTTCTCGGTAGATTCAAAGCGTAAATTACTTTTGTTTTATCGTAGTGCCTATCTTATTGTGGTAGTGAGTATGGCAGGGCGTAGGGCGGTAATATTTTTCGCTAAATTGCAGCGCACCGTAGATTACCAGTAACTAATGAGTTTCCGCCCGCCTAACATCGTTACCAACCTGTTACAGTTTGGGGCGGCTGGTTTACTTCTATGCCGGGGGTGCTGGGTCTTTTCTGTTTGATTTAAATATATATATTTATCTATACTAATATAAGAGGAAAGGTTTGATCGTTTGTTAGGATTGAATAGGCTTTGAAACTACTGGATCGTTATTACACACACACACAACGTGTGTGTAAACATTCATCATTTTGAAATATTTGTTAAATACCATTGCGTAGGGAATTTGTTTGATACCGGCGCGAACCGCAAGTATTATATTGCATTAAGATTATCAGTTATCTAATACCTAAAAAACAAGCTTTACTTGGTTTGGGTTTATATGAGTTTGTGTGAATTATCCAGATTATTTTAGAAGATATTTATTTGACTTAACCTCTGATTCAGTTTGCTCTATCATGTTTAAATAAAAAGAGCAGAGCTTCAAGCGGAAACAGCTACACAAAACATATTTATTTTAACACCAAATATTTCTAAACATTGTTTTTTTGACATTAGTCTATGACAAGTTGACATGCATGATGATGATGACACTGTAATTGTACTTTAGTTTTTTTCTCCAATTTCCGTATCGTTTAACTTCAATTTCCCGACACTTATTATAATAATAATTCATTTATTCATTTATTTCAGGCAACATTAGTCTAGTACAGGATGGAAAATACAATTTTTTTTTCTTTGAGTGACCCGGATTCATTGCTCTCGAGTGTACTTAAAAAACTACGGCCCATATAAAATATATACCTTAAACTAACAAACATAAAATAAACTTAATTACTAACACGTAATGATGGCGACCTGTGTGACGCGGTATGTGCTGCGACCGGTAATCGTCCGCGCAAACGCCGGAACAGCACATTCTTCGGCCAGAATTCTTCATTCATGAAGGTCGAAATATTCGCAGTTGGAACACGCACCACAAATGATTTAAAATCATTATGACGCGACTCCAACCGCTCGACCCATTATGAAAACGATTATTTTATTGAATATACTAAAATTTTAGTAAAGCTATAATCCTAACTACAAGCATTTCTCCTGCTGCCCACGCCGTCATAGCTTTAAGCCTAGCTTGCTATGGTCTCGGTCTTCAAGCTTGGTCATCATTGCAGCCCTTGCTGTCCGCGCTTTCATTTCAGGTTGTTCACCGAGACCTGTAATGCTCCTCTTGAGCGCTCTGTGATAACTTGGACCCGTACCCGTATCGCTTCCATGCGCACTGGACAACACAAACGAGGTTCGTAGATAAGCCGCTTACATTCATAATCGCACATCGCACATTGTCAGCCTATATCAGTCCACTGCTGGACATAGGCCTCCCCGTATTTGCGCCATAGATGGTTATCATTTAGGGGTTGTTGCCCATAATCTCCACGCTGGGCATGCGGGTTGGGGATCGCAGTTCGGTGGAGTTGTTCTGCAGAGGGCGCTGCTGCCGGCCCCCCCGGTGTGTTTCCCTTAGTCGCCTCTTACGATACCCACGGGAAGAATTGGGGTGGTGAAATTCTATGCCGGCACCACACGGCGATAAATTTAAAGTTGTAACATGCACAATGACTTCGTCAAACTACGCAGTGGAGGTGTCAAAATATTCAGATGCTTTTCCCCCTACTCTGGTAGGATCCCTAAATCGACTCTTCGTAAATCTACTGGCTGCGTTGAGGGGTAGTTTCTAAACGCGACCGCCTCGGCAATCATACTGTTAATTTTATCCCATGAGTCGTTGTATTATTGTTAAAAAGTGATTTAGCTATTTAACACCAACCTATCTCGAACCTTTGTGAATGGTGTTTTTTGCAGAATATTTATAAAGTTAAAGAACTGAGAAACAAAAATACTTACTAAATGTTGGGTATTTGCCACTTTGCTGTAAAATCACTTTATTATTTAAAATGAAACTTTAATGAAATGCAGATAGGGTAAGTATTAGGTATTTGTCTTTTGTTTCTGGTGTAAAATAAAGCGGTTTTGTATTGTAGTGATTTCAGATTTCAATAATTTTATTTCCTGAGGCTTACAAAATAAGCATTATGACAAGTCAAAAGATAAAATAAGAAACAATGGATTTTTGGTTATCTCTTCAAATAATTTTTTGTTCACTAGTGGAAGAAGTGAAATGTATTAAACAGAACTAAGAGTCTAAAATATTTGATTGTCTATTCGTAGTTTCCTTACATACATAAGTAACAAAAGATAAGTGACGGAACTCTAACGAAGTATATGTAATATGTAATCTTTTACCCTGATAAGTGTGAAGTGAATATATGTAATCTTTTACCGCGAGGGTTTCCTCCCATTCATCATCATCATCAGCATCTGTCTTCCCAAACACAACTCAGTAAAATCCTGTAAAGTGTTACTTAATAGACCACTTTATTCGATATAGGATGTGTGCTTGTACAATTTTCCTGAGTAGGTTGTTATAGGCACTTGTACAATAAAAATAAAGCGATTGAAAACTTCGCATTTTACGGGAAACCGACAGATGGTAGTTTAGAATCGATAAAACTTTGTACGTTCGGTTCCGTAGAAAGAAAAGTTGTGGGAAGCAGAGTTCATGAATATGGATAGATGTAGAATAATTTACGATAAATTACAATTATATACGATCAAGAAACAGTGTTTTATAATATAAAAGTCTTTCACACCTAATTAAAAACGTAAAAACGTCTCAGAAACTCGAATTACTATTATCTAGTGAAGTCAATTTAAATAAATATTAAAGTGTGTATTAGCAACCTATAGAACCAGAAATATAGTATTTCTATCATTCAACTATGTATTTTAGATTCTGGAAATAAACAATTCAAACTTTAAAGTTTAAAATGAGCTCAATCAACTCTTTGTACTAATATTGAGTTCTGAATTGTTAACTTATCCATGAAGCAACTCACTTAGAATTAATGCCATTTTGATATTTAAGTAAATTATCCCCGTTTAAATTTATTTGAGGCATTGCTTGCTCAATGGCGTCATAAAAACTATTTATGTAGAGTATGAATAGTAGAGTTACTAACATTCTCCACATGGAGAACCTAATATATTTTATTATTTTTGCAGAGCTTGTGCACTATAACCATTAACGGTGTGGCTGTGTGTATACCTAGGTATACACACAGCTGTACACGGTGATATACTATTACATATCTTATGTAACCGAACCCTTATCGTGAATTCGTTTATCGACAACTATTTATTGCCAACAATTTATCGGTAAACGTTTATCGGATTCCAACGTCACCTACGTTAGAATTCAGGGTAAAAGTAACTACGTTCCCAAGGGCGGGATCAATTAATCTTCATCAGAAGATCCGGAGCGCTTCCTTTCAACTGAAGATTGGCGTGAACCGTTGCGATGTACGGGCGAAAAGTGAGCCGTTTTTATGATTGTGGCACATTGTCTAAATGAGTTTTTTCGAGAATGGAATTTAAATTAAATTGTAAATACTTGTTCTAATTTGTTTCTAAATTTATTAATTTGAATTTATTTTGCTACTGCATACTGTGTTTGGTCGCAAATATAATTTTTCATAAATAATAGTGAAAATAAAATAAAATTAAATGTTTTTATCAGACACAAACCCATATCATGGTTAGTACAGACTTATGTACTTGTGACTTACGTACTATATTAATAGGCACTTGGGCACACAGGAGGTTTTATGATTATTACGAATATGAACTACTTAATTAGGCACTATATAGGCATCACTTATATTACAACTGATTCTATTTAAGTATCGACTTAAATTATACATATATTATAAATTATATTATAAATAATTATGGTTTCCAAATTTTAATAGAACACTCCAGATGAGTAAATAACGAAACTCTCCGCAACACACTTTATTAATGATAATGACTAAGTTATTTCAGTAAAATTCCCTTAAAAAATAATAAATAGGTACATGAATGAGTTGTTGCTAGCGCAAACTTGTTTATCTTAGAGGCTTAGAAATCCTCGTAATCTGCAGGATTCTTGTCTAATCTCTCACGACGCGGCAGAGCGATTCGAGGATTTTCTATTACCTAGGATAAAGGGAAAATAATTATTTTTAACGACCTTAGTTTGACCTGATGATTTGAATAAGTTTATTTCTTTATTCTTACTAAATAAGCACTTAGGCAAGTCAAATTTCATAACAAAAATAATTGGATAACTTAAAACTCAAATCATAGTAAATATCCCTTCATAAATGACTTTAATATTAACCATCATAGTGACAAGAATTTAATTGTGATTTTTTCTGCCTACACATATCTCAAAAATAATATACTTTTGAATGTTTATTTTTCACTTCCAAACAACTTCTACCACTAGTGTACCTACAAAAAATTTAAGTGGAGAGAATATCAATAACAACTTATTTATTTCATTATGAATGTAAGCGGGTTAACTACGAACCTATTTTATGTTGCAATGAATACGTCAAACTACGATAGTTTTTATAGTAAAACTTATTTATTTCTTTGTATTAATTGTCTGTATTAAATTTGACTTGTCTAAGTGCTTATTTTGTAAACCTAAAGAAATAAAGTTGTTGAAATCTGAAATCTAATGGATTTTAACCAGGAACCTAGTTCAGCGGTTAAACACATGACAGTTAAACTAACAAGGCAGCCGTCGGTTTAAAGTAAACACAATTTAAAACCACTTATGAAGGATTATCCTGTAAGTAGCAGTGATTTTACTAACTCGAAAATAGCTGACTAATCCTGATCCTCTAAGCGATATTGAAAAAGTCTCGCGTAATAACTAAAGATCGGATTTTGAAATATTTACCTGAAGTTGAGAGGTTGGCTATTATGGAAAGCACTTTTTTTTTTAAATGGCACTAATAGTGTCAAATAAATTCTTTTAATATTAACAAGGCTAAATATCATCAGCCAAAATCCAAAAATAAGTAGAAAATATTTTTAGCAGAATACCACTTGCCAAACCGCGCTTCAGATTGTAATAATTTATGTTTTCTTATATACCACACCGCCATTTTCCTTTTTTTCTCATTCTCGAATGAGGATTTAAAATATCACGTTAAGTAACACATTCATCAGTTATACAATCCAGGGTTCCGGGGATTTTATTATGAATAAAAAAGCCGCTTCTATAATTTGGTAGTCAAAAATTAACTTTAGACATCCGATCTCTAGTAATAACAGCCTGTGTCTGACGACCCGAAATTGGCTAAATAGTTGATAAACTGTCACTGTCAATGTCAATTACCTACCGGCTTTGCTTGACACGGCTTAGCGTTACTGAGCTTAGCGAACTTGTTTATTGAGGGTGGTTGACTGAAATAAAATCCTGTATGCTCTTTTGTAATTTGATATTGCTTCGATGTTGCTAGGGTGGGTTTTTGTTTGATTTTGTTTGGACAAAAGTTGCATAGATATGGCCATGGACATATGAATATGTAGATATGACTTATTATAAACACTATTCATACGAGTATACAGACGTATTGTTTTCGAAGTGCGACTGAGTGATAACAATAAAATAAATACAAATTTCGGAATGGGTTGTGTTTAAACCTTTATTAATAAAGAATATTACAATTACATAAACAAATTAGAACTAGTATTAATAATTGAAATAATGGAACTAACTGCAAAATGTTGCGTGTTTTGTGATAGTTAAAAAAATTAAAGCATTGCCTTACAAAAGAAAACGAAACAAAAGCAATGAAAAATTTCACTGATGTTGTTGCTAGATAATATCATAACCAAAATACAATAATTAAGACGTTAAGAGGTCTATTTCGTCTCAAAATAAATAAACATGACTAGGATTATAAACAAGTAGCTGGCCCATATTGTTTTTTAGGTCATAAGTTATCTGTGTTCCAAGTTACTTTAAAATCCGTTCAGTTTTTGCGTTGAATAGTAACAAACATCCATCCATACAAACTTTCGCGTTTATAATAATAGGGTTTTCGTTTTAAAATAAACCAGTCATCTATTTACCGCTGTTCAAATATCAAAACAACGTAATGCAAATCCCGCGGGATTCATTATCCCGGATCGTTTCTATCACTTGACAAATGGACCGTCGCAAGCAAGTGGATTTGTATGTTCTGATGATCTTTGCGGTGAGATAAATCATGCCCCACTTTAGTAGAGTAATATCATAGGAATTGTGAGAGTATTTGTGTTTCGGTGTTGTTTTGTTCGATTGCCTGAAATAGATCGCTTATAGCGATAAGACCATCCATTGTACAAAACAATTTGGACGTATCCTGTCGTATTTCCTTTTATTTGTGTATATTAGCAATCTAGTACCCATAATACAAGCTTTGCTTAGCTTGAACTAGATAATGCTGTGAATGCTGGACAATCACGTCCCCAGCATTATTTATTTATTGTTTCGAGGCGGGAATTGAAAACGCAACCTCTTTCGTCGCAGGCGGACGTTCGCCCGCCGCGCCATCTCCGTCGCCATGAATGGAATGACATAACTTCAAGTAATCGATGAAAGAAAGGCAATCTGGAGCATTCATGCTCTACTGAGCATCTTAATGGAAACGATTCAAATCATTGGACACAGCAAGTTACGTTTGTTATTGCACCGGACAGATTTACTGCATGGTTTCGTGGGGAATAATGGCTTTTCGGTAATTGCAAAAAGTATTTGCATTCCGATACCTAGGTTTTTCCCCTTCTGATTTTACTGATTGAGTTTTTGTAATTGGTTTACGAACCAACTTTTCTTTTACGAACCAACTTTTTATTTTTCACTTTAAATAAAGGCTTTGCTAGCTTATTTATAAATGATTTGAGCAATGGGCAACGAAATTAGTTACGCCAAAAGGGACTCCCGTTGCTCAGCTATTCGCAATTGAGCAAAGAGGAACTACATACTAAAGAAAAAGTTAAGTTGCGCAAAAGGGACGAACTATTCGCAGTTGAGCAATTTCGTTTGCGCAAAACGGAACTCGCGATACGTTACCTCCAAGCACCAATTTAGCAATGAGGGCTTTTCTATGCAACCTCTTAAAAAAGTGGTTGACATAGACTAAAATAGATGGCGCTGTATGAATCTCAATGTCAAAATAGTACTAAAAAAAAAGAAAATGAGCTAAGTATCGTTTTTTTATTTTATGATAGTCGATATTGACTTTTATGCAGCGCCATCTATTACTGTCACCATAAAAGCGTGATTGTTTTTTATGTAAAGTTATTGTAACGTTTGTATTTCATTCCTCAATCAACTTGATTAGTAAAAGATCACATTAGCGCAGTAAATTATTTTTATTTTATTTTATTAATGAAACAAAATTATTTTAAGTGTTATTTTTTATGTTTTACCTAACTTAACTTCGTGATAAAATATGTATATTTATATTCTTTAGATCCATGATTTACGACCCGAAAAAAAGTTTGGCATAACCTCCTTGCGCAGCCGAGTAAAATAAAAATTATGAAGGGAACCTTACGTAAGTTGTGCATTGATACCTAATCCACTCCGAACCCTTCGGGTTTTTACGCCGTAAAAAACATATTCCATCAAAAGCAACAGCCTGCTCGCCAAGTTTCCACCCTGATGGATGTTACTCGTATGAAAAACAAAACTTTCTCAAACAACCCAAGGTGGCAGATGAGATGCGTTATTAAGACCCATTTCGGCGTAATACCACGAAAATGGCGGAAAAAGCCGAGATTATTCCATTTTAATGAAATTTTCACCAACCGAAGGGAAGTGAAGATTTCATAATTGAATTTTTGATATCGGATTAAAGTTTTAAAGGATGAAATTAAATTTGGCTCCTGAATTCAGAAGCATTCTAGTTGGGAAGTAAGGAATGGAGTTACCGAATTAGTTAATCTTGCCACGGCTTCTAGTTAATGTAGGTACAGTCAGCGACAAAAATTGCTGAAGCTTTATTGTAAACCCAGACAAGATTCTGCTCGCGACTCCGCACGCGTTTTCTCTATGGAATAGGTTGAACGTTATTTATAATAATGGGATAGATAAATAATGCTAGATAATCCAGATAGCAACATCTAGCCCCAAGCTGAGCAGAAATATATTAATTTTCATTATATATAGAAAACGACCTATGTCCAGCAGTGGACTATTATAGGCTGTTGATGATGATAGAAAACGACCAGAACACCCTAAACAAATATCTGCCGATCGTACAAACATTTGTCCCGAGGCCGGAATCGAACCCGCAACATTCTGCGTCGTAAGCAGACCTGCGCCCACCGCGCCTCAGAGGTCATCTGTCTGTCCGTCTTTCTGTCATTAACTGTAGCATGTAGGACATATTTATAGGAAAGCTTTTCTTTCGGGCGAAAACACAGCATTCACCGCTAATAAATTCAATGAACACTTAAATCACTGAACCGTATAGAAAGACGTCACACAGACGCCCACGTCTCTCAGGCAACACGTCTTGGAGACGAAATAAAGAAAGATAAAAGAAGAGCCTCGTTAGAAATGTGCGATTTGTTCAATATTGAATTTTCTTAACGAATAAATACTTGCACTACAGATGAAAAAGTTTAAAACTGGCTTTGTTTAATATTATTCTAGAGATTTTAGATGATTGTTATTTGAATGTAAGATTCTAGGGATGAATAAACGAAAAGATATATATACTTAGATACCTACAGGGTGGAATTTTGTAATGCCACCTGTAGGGAAAGTACTTGTAATACTGTAGATAGAATATTTTACTGAATGTACACATTCGTATATTTTTGAAAAGAAATAAAACTGCATTCAAAGATTCAAAGATTTTCGAAAACTCGCTTGCCACAATATTCGCCCTGCCTACTTTCGAAAATGTGCCTAATCCACTATTGTAGTTCTACCTTAATTAAGATTGTATGTATATAGATTGCAGGTAACTTTTAAATCTACATACCTATATAAATACAAATACAAAAATCTGTATTAGGAATTCAACATGTACTACATATATATATATAAGGTACAATTGTGGGCTGACTACCGCAAAAGAATTTATGATTAGAAGATTATTACAAAAAAAAATAAAAACTTATTATTATTACAAGAGTATTACAAGAAATACCTGTGATTTTCTTGTAAAGTCTAACCAATCCATCTTTACCTTATCTTAAGATGTAGGTACTCAGCATCAAACAGCGTCTGTCTTGGTCGAGACTTCCATCGAACTACCACTTCATCATAAAGCGTGACCCAGGATCATGAATAACTCTCCCGTGTCCTCAGAGATAGATATAACTCTAGTGCTCTCAAAACCCTCTCACGGAGACCCTCTTACTAAATAACCTCTCAATAAATATTTTTTTTTATTATTTACACTACACTCGCATAAATCGAGTAGTGGTCTATCAAAGAGGATTGAAGTCCTTTCTAAAACTTCTTAGAATAATGAATGTTTTTAAACAAACGCGATCTGAACACAATGATTAATAATTCAACATCATCAACATCATCACCAGCCTATAATAGTCCACTGCTGGACATAGGCCTCCCCTAATGAGCGCCATAGATGGCATCATTATTTGGGGGTTATTGCCCATAATCCCCACGCTGGGCATGCGGGTTGGGGATCGCAGTTCGGTGTAGTTGTTCTGCAGAAGGCCGCCCCCGGTGTGTTTCCCTTAGTCGCTTCTTACGACCCCCACGGGAAGAGTTGGGGTGGTGAAATTCTATGCCGGCACCACACGGCAAATTCTATGCCGGCACCACACGGCAATGGATTAATAATTAACGGGTATTTATCGCGGTTTTTTTTTTATTCTCGACCTTTCAACAGGTTTGCACTCTGTCTTCTCGTGACCACGACAGAGTGCAAACCTGTTGAAACGACGAGAATTAAAAAAAAAAACCGCGATAAATACCCGTTAATTACTAATCATTCTTAGAATAAATTGAGAAAAAAGCAAAATATAATGTTAATACCTCCTACAGTAAAGCTATATGAGTAGCTGAGAACACAGGTGATCGGAGTGCTGGCTTGTTTTCAGCCAACGAATTAGCATTGCCATCCAACGTGGCAATGCTGCCAGCATTCTGGGCACTGCTTAGATTCTTAGGAAATAGATTTAAGTGACATATATACTAGTTATACCTATTTGTTCTATTCTGAAATTTTCTTTAATTTTAAATACTTCCTTTTTCCTATAATAACAACCAAATTCGATAGAATCTCGTTTCAATTTGTTAAATTTTCAAGTAGGTTGCACAACAACTATGAAATTCGAACGATAACGTTCTTTTATTCACCATTTTCGAAGTGACTGGACTATTTTAACTCTGTTTTTTGTGAATAACAGAACAATGAAAAAGTTACGAGTGCAGGTCCGCCTGCGACGCAGGAGATTGCGGGTTCGATTCCCGCCTCGGGACAAATAATATACAAATATTTGTACGATCTGCAAATATTTGTTAAGGGTGTTCTGGTCGTTTTCTATGTTTAACAAAACATATCTATCTACATATGTACTCGTATATTATTATGTGTATCAGTCATCTAGTATCCATAACACAAGCTCTGCTTAGCTTGGGGCTAGATAATGCTGTGTGAATTGTCCAGCATTATTTTTTTTATTTTTAATTATTTTTTTGTAACTTCTTGTGAAAAAGCAACGTAAGTCTGCAATTCCATGGAAATTGTGTGAAAGAAGCTGGCTTGACTCCAATTCTGAATAACGTCCACAAATCTACATACCTTCCATCTCTAACAAAGGCCCAGCTCTCATAGTCCATATGAAATCCACTAGAACCTAAACTACACAGTCAATACAACTCGGAAACTAATTTTAAGCTCTGATTAAATTGAAATCAAACTGAAACCCCTACTCCGAACATGAATATGAATATGTTCAAGTAGCTGGCAAGTTTCAGAACAATCTTATTGACATGTACGCTATCTTGGGTATGGCCGCACTGTAAGATAGTTGGTTGAGAAAGGTATGAAAACGTGCGGGGCCGACTACACTGCGAGGAGCGAGATTAATTAGCCGTCTGGAAGGTCGATGTCTGTTGACGTTTTTCCCTACGACCTCTACAACGTCTGCTTTCATGTAGAATCTACTCGATAGACAACGGCTGTAGCTAACAACCGTTTCATCTTGCATCACGACCACTCAAAAACTTTTACTGCACAGCCACAGCGGATGTAAGTTACGAACCGTGACACAATAAAATTAAATAATTAATACCTACTAATTAATATGCTACAAAAAGAAACAAAGTGCAACGAAGCAGCTGTCCAAGATCTTTTAGTGCGGCCGTGGCCCAAACTAAGACCTCAAGTTGCTAGGTCTGCCGAAGTTGCCGCAAACTTGAGGGTTGCAAGACTTGCAAGACTGGAGTGTTCCAGAATCAGGAATTCCTTTCTGAAAGTTTTGGTTCAAGTTCGGACCCGTGAGGTTTTGGTCTCATAGCACATTTGAGTGCCACTTCAGCGTCTGCTGCAAGTGTAGTGCTCAGACAAAATATTTTTTATTATGTCCGAGGTGTAGTGTCACAAGAGTATTCAATTGCGTACGTACGGTGACAATCAAACATATAGTAAATACCTTACAAAAAATGTAGCTTCAACGGTAACGGTTTCAGCCGTACGTACCATACCAACACTATGTATATCTCTACCATTAGTACATTTAACGTATAATTATGAAAATGTTATTTCTTTATTTTCAAACTCTAAATGAAATTTTTGCTACTAGAAATCTTAATTATTTTAATATTCGATTTAAATGTTGAAGAAATAGAAAAATCGTAACTGTGAGGCAAATAGGCTCTATGAGGCGTTATTTAGTTTAGACGACCTCTGTGGCGCGGTGGGCAAAGGTCCGCCTGCGACGCAGGAGGTTGCGGGTTCGATTCCCGCCTGGGGACAAATATTTGTACGATCAGCAGATATTTGTTCAGGGCGTTCTGGTCGTTTTCTATGTATAATAAAAAATATAATATCTTTGTAATAATATTGTATTATCTATATCAGTCATCTAGTACTTATAACACAAGCTCTGCTTAGCTTGTTAGATGATGATGTGTGGATTGTCCGGCATTATTATTATTATTATTTATATAAAATAGTTCAACAAGACTGTAAAGAGGGGTAAATAGTGATTCGTTTTAAAAAAACACCACATTGTTTTCACCCACTACCTCCAATACCTGGATATAAGTACATTGGTATTGATAGATATAAATTACTAAAGATAGGTACAATGGGCGGCCTATCGCTAAGAAGCGATCTCTTCCAGGCCATTTTAATTTATTGTAGGTACAGTTAACCTACCATTGAATCACAATTCTTAAATTTTAGTGTTCTAATAAAATACAATCTGTTATAATTTCCATGCCTTTCCTTACTAAACGATGTTCCTATACAATTCCGACCACAATTTCAATATCAATTAACATAGAAACCGTAGACAGGACCCTTATTTATCCCTTTCTAATTTAAGTTTGAGATTGACACGGCCCCTATTTATCCCCTCAAACTGGTAATTTAAAGTGGCAACACTAAATTCTGTGTGGGTGCCTACCTAGAATTGGAAGCAGTCTACAAGTCTACCACACGTAGAATGCAGTACGACAAATAATATCTTGGAGATTTATTTAGAAAAGTAACAAAAGGTTTCGGTTGGATCCTCCAATAGGGATGATGACAGATTTTGAAAAACTGTTTTATTATATTCGAAAATACATATTATTTACAATGAATTTTTTCTGCAGAAATTAAAGGTTTAGTAGGAAAAAACTAACAATTTAGTCTTTTAATTTAAAATTCGCACCAAAACGCTTGTCCGTGTCATGGCGTCGCTTGTGACGTCACGTCTGACTAAACTAAACGTAAACACTAGGCGTTCATTGAATAATTTAGTTTTTTTGTGTTATTAAATATGAATTCGCAAGTGTACAAGTGGTGTGCGGTCCCTCAGTGTAAGAATACATCAATAAAAAACTCCTAATAAGTTATTTGTGTTCGTTCCGCATAAGAAAACCATACGGGACAAACTTGCAAGGCGGGATTCAACAGCGATATTGCCTAGTACTCAACTTTCATTTTTGTGAAGATTATTTTTTACTTAAACTATTATGTTTTTTAAATATTATTAATATAATTATATGGAAGTTTTTACATTTCTAAATTCTGCTGAACAAAAGTCTTTATTTGATGCCAAACACTCGCCCAAATTATTGCTATTCGCCTTAGTGAATCCTTTTTCCATCGTGACTCGCGTTATTTCACTTTCGATTTAATAAAACCACCAGGGGGGTTATGCTCTATTGCCAATCCAACACGTTTCGTATCTACGACAAGACACCGGCGTGGAATCGGACTAAACCGTATTCCCTATGCCACACTGACATTCCAAACCGTGTCACAGGTGCGATTCGGGCACGATTTTATCTGTCAAACAAACGCGCTCGCGAAAAGCGTGAAATGGCACAGATTAGTGTGACACTGCAATAGTTACTACCACAGTTACTTCGGAGCATCTTTTGAGGTTATGTTTATGTTGTGTTGTTGTGGTTGCTTTCTACAAGCTTTTACAGAAAATGCTATAAATTCAAGCCACGAAAGGTAAGTAATTCAATACCTAATTAATTAGGACAATAAATTCGCATAACTCGGAATCGTTTATTCAATGCCTAAGAATATTGATGCTTCTAATTAGCGTCATAAAAATTTACTTGCCAATGTTTTTGAACTAGCTTTGTCTACTTTCAGAAAGGTGTGATGAGGGACTTCTGCTTCTAGATGAGCAGAAGCTACAGAATGAAAAAGAGAGGAACTCCATTCTCCGGGAGAGGAAGAGTAGTATTATATTAGTTTGCAACATTATGAATCACTTCTGTTTAGTACTGTAAGTATATAATAATTCTGGACAATCCACAAGCATCATCTAGCCCTAAGCTAAGCAAAGCTTATATGTTGTGAGTACTAACTAGGACTGATACCTATACATGGTACCATGAAACTATAAATAAGTACGGAAGGAGTATCAGAAAAAAATAAAACGAAGCACTCCAATCAAGCAAGCATGCCAATCAATCAAATAGTATGCTGGCCATCGCCATTACGGCTTTATACACCAACTGATGAACCCCATTGTAAACAAACCAAAATAAATGGAAAACGCCGTCTTGTGTGGTCAGATGTTGCAAAAATCACAATAGGTTTGTCAATAAAAAACACCGGATCACATTTCCTAGGTAAATTTCTAATTTCACCAACTTATTTCTTTGATTTGACGCAAAATTATTATGAACAAAATAATCAAAATAGAAGCACAAAATCTAGCCAGTGCTGCCAACATGTAAACATGTAAATTTTCCGGTAAATGTGGGAGTATATTAAATAAGTTTCAATTCTCATATTTTATTGACTTTAAATTATGAATCAGGTAAATAGGCATTTATTTATAATTCTGGTAATAATATGTATTATTTGAAATATAATTATGATATTGAATTTCTGTTTGTAATATCAAAACAATAGTTTAGCTTTTGATAGACGAATTATTATAGTGTTTATTTAAGCTAACCTCCAAAATAGCTGAACCCATTTTAATAATAATTTTACTGACGCTGATTACTACGCAGATAACATGTTATATCGAGATTATAGGTAGCCGCAGGGCATTACTAATAGTCAATATTTTTTCAGATTTCTAGGTGATGAAAATTTGAAGTTAAATTGAATTCGTATAGGTAATCACTGTAATCAGAGAATCTCACAATGAAAATAATTGGAATCCCACTTAATCTAGTATAGCATGCAGTGTGCATTAAGATTTTTCATTTATAAGAATTTGGGCAATTAAAATTAATAATATTTATGTATCCATAAATTTTTATTTCTTATTTATCAAACAATGAATAATGAGAATAATGTATATTTTTTCATTATTAGGAACGTTTAATTGATCTTCCTAGTAACAATCGTAATAATAATATATGGCTGCTTATTGCTACTTTAAATAAGTAATTTTTATTTGATTTTTGGTTAGGCATTTCCATAGGAACAACGCATGCGAAGCATCAGGCAGAAAAGTTAATAGTCAGCCAGTTAATAGGCACAAAGAATAATTTATTCAAACTAAAATTAGACAGTGAACGGAGAGTTGGAATACACTGAGGGCTGATCAGATTTTGTTGAAATTTCTTCGATTAACAAATACGTTACTATTTGATCCCGGGAAAGTACAGTGTTCTGTTCTGTGCTTGTGGGATAATCAAATTCACTGCAGTTAGCACCATAAAGCGCTGGCGTAAATTGAAAATTATAAAAAATAGGTCTAATAGACGATGACCGTGGCTAAAGCAGTACCTACGTAGATTTTTTATAATTTACATATTCATCTGTAAACAATTATTAGGAAGAATATTTATAAAAATATGGGTAAATTTTTCTTCAGTTGGCATCTCGATATACAATGACACTCAATGTCATTCCGCCATTGTTAGGATTCAAGTTTGATTTGACAGGATGCTATCCTTACTTTTCATAAATCCATGCATGGTACAGTAAATTTTAAGCATAAGTACCTAGTAACATAGATATTTTTGAATAAACATAGAAAACAATGTTTCGCGCCGTAAGGACGCATTTGTGGACCGCTTTGTGGTTCAAGGAAAAGTTGACGGCACAAGAGCACTCAGAAGATCACCCATGCGCTGGACGGACCAAATTAAAGCTGCACTAAATGGTCCGCTACATGGGTGTACCAGGAAGGCAACCGGATTGTGAGGCATGCCACCTAATATGAGGACCACAACCACTCTGCCAAGAGTGTAATGACTAAGGAGAAGGGAATCGAACCCACAACCTTCTGCATTGCAGGTGGACATTCGCCCACCGCACCACAGAGGTCGTCAAAATAACTGTTTACTTAGAGGCAATTATAGTCTATTGGTTTTGCGAAACTTTGTTGCCATAGGTATAATAAGCGAATAACAGAATGTAACATTTAGGAACTTTTATTGATAAATTAATAAGCAAGATATTTTTTTTTCAGGTTTTTGGGAGCACTTCACCTAATTTAGGAAAAGCTTGATAAATAAAATAAATTTGCAAAATAACTTAGTTTTATTTATTTTTTCACCAACACATTACGTTTAGACAGAGTTTTTACAAATGAGGTATCATTAAACACAGTCATCAGCATCACATTAATTTCTGCTGTCTCACATCTTGATATATTGCTGTTGTGCATGTTCACCCGCAAGGGTAATAATCTCCAAACAACTATCATGAGCGGCCCCTGCTAATATTGCACATATGCCATAATTGTTTTTAAATTGCTTTTACATATCTGAAACAGACCAGAAATATCTATTAAAGCTTAAAATATTAATAAATTGGTAGTATGCCCCTCCTTTGCCCAATGTTGTAGTGTTCATCAAGGAAAAGCAACTTAAGAAATAGGGACATACAAAATGTAGCTTCACTTAGGTGATTTAAGGGTTATGCTATGCCTATGGCTATGAAGGTTCATCAAAGCAACCTTGCATGCTTAGTTTATCATAGAATCAATAATAAAGACATACCTACACAGTTGGAAGAAATCTTTTTTTTTTGTGGATTGTTGATGTTTGTATTTGTGGAGTTTCATGCAAAATTTTATAGTAAAACTAATTTATGCCTACTCTTGTTTTATTACATTCCTCTCTTGTTCCATAGTAGGCATTTTGACCATATTAGGTTGGAAGCTCGAGGGCATTTACAAACTCCTCGACACAGCGACTTACAGGCGGCTTTCGGAGGGGTGCTAACCAATCCTGGTACCACAGGCTTTTGATAGCCACCAGTCAGTGGCCAGGAAATTTAGTGTTGTGTTTTGGGTACTCGGAATGTATCTAAAAATGATCCATTGATCTAATCTAAGGTCTGCAGAATCCCTGAGTTATCTTGATGCTTGTGCTATGTTGGCGCCAACAGCTCACACATCTTGGCAGCATAGTATCCATTGTATTTACGCTTCCCTGACGGTTCAATTAAATGGATAATGTTTAGATAATTTGGGACCTGGAAATACTCGGAGATTGTTATTGAAGATTTTTATAGGTTATGTAAATCAAAACAAAGTGCGTTCCGAAACTATTTGTGTACAAGTACAAATCATCAATTTAGGGTCACCAAAATTTCTAAACATACTAAAATATTATGTTATGGTTGAGCAAGAGTTGCTATTATATATTTAATATAATTTGAGATACTTATTCCTTTGAAGATGGGATTTTTACTACAAAATGGGAACCGAAAAACAAGTTTTATAAAAACCGAAAATTTTCCGTGTTTTTACGATACTAGATTTTGAACGCATCATGTGAAATAATCAAAACCCAAATCACTGGGCATAGACAACAAGTCTTGTGGCTTAAAGAATTCAATTTTTCGATTCCACGTGAAGGCACGTTGAGGAATCGGCTACGTTTAAAACACGTTGTGACGTCACACGGTTTGGGCAAGGGATCACAAAACTCATACAGAATCATGCCCCAGACCTAACTCGGTGAAAACAAAGTTGAATCGTAAATAATACAGATAACCAGTGCTGCTAACGAAACAAGATGCTTGTATGTATAGTCAACTCAGAGATGACGTCATTCGCTCTGATTGGTGTTCAGCCTATCATGGCGGATTGCCGTTTTCGTAGTTTTATTTTATTAAAATAAATATCAATCTCACTCTTAATAAAAAAATAAATGCGTGTTTTGTATTCCATGACCCAAGTTTTATTAAATAAATAAATAATTTTAGTGATTTTTAGTTACTGTCATCATGCCTATTGTCGGCGAAATGATTATTTTGCTATTGTATATAGAAAATTATTCTGCGGGGGTGGCCCCATAGAAATATACTCAAGGGTGGTGGAGGGAAGTGGGAGTACCGTAAAACTTAAAAAACAGTGTAAACATAAAATAATTTGAATTTAGCTTTTAGTTTTTTCAAAATAACAACTTGTTTCTTTCAACGTCTGTCAGGATAAAATACGAGTAGATATTTGTAGCAGTCGCATGAATAGGTTTACCTACCTTCTAAACATGTTTACTTATCTATTCTATACCATAATAATAATGAGGAAAGATTTGATTGTTCGTTTGGATTGAATAGAGAATAGAGTTTCGGAGCGAAACACCTCACCAATCTGAAAAATTCTTTCACCATTAGAACCCTACATTATCCCTAATGAACATAATCTGTAGAATATTTCCAGAAGTTAGAGATCTGTATGAAAACTTCAATAATAATGACTACCCAACGTGCATGAGTGTGTTTAAAATTTTGGTTAAATACCCGTCCCAAGCCGGGGTGGGCTGCTTGTTTATTAATAAAATTGCATGCATTCGAAGTAAAATTCACAAAGGCTTTCGGCTTCAGTGTAAAATAAAAGTAAAACTGCGAGTCAAAGAGTCAAAGGGCGTCAATGTGCTGCTAACAAAGTCGACTGTTTAATTGACAGCGATAGTTCTTTGTATGAATCATACAAAGTTTGATTTTTACTTCAAACATTATAATATTATACATTATTATTTTAAACTCCTACAGATTGCACAGGTAGTTATAGAAACAAAATGTTTAGATTAGTACCTAACTATGTTTTTGTATTTGCCTACTTACATATACCATCGCCTTGGGGTTAAAAAACCTGTAATGATGTTATACTGTTTTCTAAATAAATAAATAAATGTATTATGGTAAAACCGACGCTCTTTTTAATTCGATGCCCGATAAGAATGTACATATTATATTGTACCCTCGTGACGAGTGTTATATGTGACTATTTTTAATTAATGTAACTATTCCCTATGGAACCCAATATGGACTGTTTAAATTATGAAAAGTTAATTTAAACACAGACAGAAAGGTTTATTCGATTTCACCAAACTCGTTAGACGTGGTTTATGCACTTTAGCTAGGATAGAGCGTTAAACTGACAACGGAGCCGAGAACGTCAAATCGTATAACTTAATCTCGTTTAGGCTGAAGTTTGTACCTATAATAATTGTGAAAATAGGCCTTTTTCTGTTTTATTATTCTTAGATATAACTGTACGGTACCAACTTTCAGATTATTAGTTTCAAGATACCTCAAATTAACGTTTAAAACGTGTAATATAAACAAAATCCGGGAAACGCGTTCAGATTATATCAAGAGAATCCACAAAACGGGATGTTTATTTTTGAAAACGGGTTTCAGGAATATCCTGCTTTTACAATAGGGTTTTAGCTGATTTCGAGATTTTTTGCATAAATTCCCGCGAATGAAGTCGCGAGCGGGCCAGCTAGTTCACAATAAAAAAGCATAACTACCATTTTTGGATAGGCGAGTTAAAACATACATTTTCACACGCGAATAACATCCTCATAGGCTTTATTTTGTGAAACACAAGTTTTTAAATTTGGCGCAACCACTTCAACGTGCCTGCGCCAAAAACTCTCTACTTTAAGTGCTTTTGTCCCATTTTAGATGTGGAGTAACTCGTTTAGGTAATTATTTTTCATGCTTGACTGAAGAAAGTGTTTTAACTTTAAATGGATCAATTTCAGGAGTTTCTTTCTTCAGGAGTTAGGTGGCGCGCAGTCAGATTGGGGCAGAACGTTTTCGGTACAAAATACGCAACGTTCTGTTATGATTTTATGATTCACACGAGGTCTTGGATGGGATAGATCTTTGTAAAAGTAAACGTTATACCGCGATTGTGTTAGTTCGAAATGGTTCTATACCATTATATTATGTGCGGTATTTAACTAATTTTAAATAACTCAAAATAGTCGACTACCTTTGCGTCATCTGATAATCCTTTATGAATTAAAGAAGAATTAAATTAGATTTTTTTTTTATTCTTAATTTTAACTAAGCGTGATTGAAACTTGAAGCGTCAGTTTTAACATCAGTCAGACTGAAGCGTCTGTTAATTGGAGTATCAAATATCAAAGTGGTACATCACAAAATACAAGAAATATACCTAAGTATTATAAAACTGAAATATACAGTGATCACTTTGATGTTTTGTTCACTCCAAACTCCAATTTTTCTTCATTTTATGGTAAACTAAAGAAGCGAACAAAAAACCTTCACTAATCAAGAATTTTTTGTTTTCAGGTAAAGAGGCAAGCGTGGTAATCGTGGAAGTTTTACGAGCGAGGTGCGTGTGATATGGGCTCTATCAGATTGATTTACCACTATCCAATTACTAGGGTAAAGTAAGCACTATTACTTCAGTGGTGATACTATGGCAGCGCGCAATTTCTAATTCTAAACTGATTAAATTCTAATTTGTTCAGTTTTAAAATTTATAATTTACCACATTATTAAATAGAACGTGCCCGAGAACCAAAATAATCTAACTTCTGAAAATCACAACCAAGAAAATAGGACCAATATTTTATCTTAAATTCTAAGCTATAAATAATTAATGGTGGATAATTAACTCAGCATTATCTAGCTTGTGCCGATGTATGTCTACATGAATGACATATTTACTAAATTTTATAGGTATTTTTATAACACGTACAAAACACCAAGAACGCTCTGAAGAAATATTTTCAGTACGTATAGACATTTATCCCAGGCAGGACTCGAACCACAACCTCCTGGATCGAGTCGTCAAAATCCAAAACCCACAAAACTGCTATCAAATGTTTTTAAGTTTGTATAGCGATTTGGTAGATACCTACGACTTGGTTGTATTGCCTGTGTTACACATAGCAATAATCCGAACTTTACCTTATGTACAGGTTACCAACAGATACGTAAGTCAGTAGGTTATACCTACTCGTCGTTATCAGCTAACACAACAAAAGATAAATCGAACACAACATGATGTTAATGCATGAGGGTGTTACGTAGGTTCTAGTTTTCCTTTTTTCACATTGTAGTACCGCAATATGGAGGTCTCTAACTTACTTACACTATACCATACTACAGATATTTCTAGATAACCGGTGTATTGGACCTTAATTTTTACATTATCTCCAGTGTAAAAATAACACTCCGATTTGATTTAGCCATTTTTATACTAATAGTTTTTTGTTTTACCTGAAATCCATGATTGTATTTAAGCTGAACGTACATACGTTTTATCCATACTCGCTCATGAGTCCACCAACGCCATGTACATTAATTCTACAACTGAACTGAACTACGATCCACACTTTCATGTCCAGGGTGGAGTTTATGGGCATGACCCCCATATTACATAATACAATTTGTCTCTTATCAGCGGAGGTCTGCGCCTAGCAGTTAACAAAGTCTGAAAATGTTGATTCAAAAACTGAGTTCATAGTGTTTTTCTTACGCACAGTCGAGTTCCTTAATAAATCTACAGCTAGGTGCTCGTTTCATTTTAAATTGCATCCGTGTTTATACACCATTTAATGAAGAAAATGCAGCCATTATGCCAGTGTTGTCGAGACGAGAGCACCCTCCCGAATTCGCTAATGGCACTAGAGCGTCTGAAATTGTATCCTTAATGAAATATTCCACATGCTGGCACAGGCTGGTTATTTAGCGAAAATGCCTGACCCCGGTCTGACGGCCGTGGATATTTGCACGTTATGATGGCTATTTCATTCCGTCAAAATAGCCTAGTGCAGTTACAACATAAACGATTTTATGCGACAGATAAATGAATAAACCTTTAGGATAAAATAAAACTCTCGCTAGCTAACTCTCCTTTTATAAATAATTTATAATCTTTAGTGTTATAGATAAATAAGCGACCTTATCCGTTTAACTAAGAGCTCAGAAATAAATAATTTCAAACGTTTCTTTCTGGAAACACCGAGCAGTATTTTTCTATTTTGTGATAGCGATCAGCGAAGCTAATATAATAAATCGCAGCTTGAATTTATAATATGTTGTCATAGTTATTCCTTACATATTATAACAAAAACTTAAGCTTGTAGGTATTCACTACCAGCCATGATGGAAAGACGCCATCTTAATATAAAGGAACAAGCGATTTATAAGAGATAACGCGAAGCCTAAATTGCTGAAGCTAGAAAGCTTAAATTTGGACGGTAGGACTTTTAAATACACAACCTTCCGCTAAAAAGGGATTTTGGAAATTTCTCATACAAGGGGATGAAGAAGGGAATGCAGTTTTTGGTGATTTTTGTAACTTTTAACCGGTTACCCGATTAGCTTCGAACTAACATAGAAAACTTATACATATGAATTAAACACTTGTTTCAGGATTTTTGTAAATATTCTTGAAATTGCGGTAATTTGTGTTAAGTATTTAATTATGAGAGCAATATTTTGGTAACGTATTAAACTGGCTAGAAGTTTTTTAACTAGCTAGTCTTGGACATGATTAAATAGGTTTTTTTATTAGAAAAGAGCTTTGTCAAAATGCTACTAGGTATGTTTCCTGACGTTTTAAAATTTAAATTATATCAGCTTGCCGAGTGTTTAACAATTCATCTGCCTTTCGTAAGAACATGCCTCATGAGAGAAATGGTATCCATGTCTAAAATACGGATTAATTAATGGACGAAGTTGGATGATCGATGAAAGCTTTGTACATTTATTAATATTTGAATCATTTCAATAACCTGACTCAATATTTATGTTCATTTCTCGTTCGCAGATGGTGTTTGTGTTCGTTAAAGAACCGTACTTCAATGGTTTTTAATATTTATATTAAATTGGCCAATTTCCTTATTTTAGCTTTGGATGTTTAAGACATCCATATCAAATGAAGCATGAAGGTAACTTCTTGTCGTAGTCCACTGTCGAAAAGAAACGTAACAGGCTTTTAAAATCAAAATAAGTTCTCCTTTCGATTTGCCAGAACTTTTAGTTCTAAACAGCAAGCTACGCGCGATATGACACATCTTTGGACATAGTGGGCATGGCGACATATTTTTAGTGTCAAATTCATTATTTATAGGTATATGTATTTATAATTATATATTTTTTATTTGTTCTAATTATGTAGTTCTTTTTAGACTTATGATTGGAAACCGTCTTAATCTTCATTTGCTCTAGTTGAAGATTCTATTATTACTTAAACACAAGCTTTTTGTTTCCCATACAAAAAGGTAAATATATAAAATTATCAAAGAAAACTAACAAAATACCTACTCTTTATTCATTAAGCCTAATAAGACTGATTTTGATCGTCTTTAGAGTAGCAGTCGATAGAGAACTATCCCACATATCTAATAGTAATCAATTTGCTTAACTCAACATTTAGCTAACAAGACGACTGTCTAAAGCAGATAGCTTCACATGTACACTCAAAGAGGGCCACGTACATCCACAAAGCGAAGCTTATTCAAACAGAGCCAACTCCATATCTATAGCCGAGTGAACTTTCAAGTGCTCGCCGACAGTATAAAACTAACTAGTGCCTGGCCTGTTGCACTGTAAAAGGAATTTAAAAGTATTTATTTAAAGGAAGATTAAATTAATTCTCAATGTTTATAATCACAGGTTGGCCAAAGGCGAAGGCAGGTGATGTTGATAGTGAATTTGTAAAGGTAATAATGCTGAACTTGACAGTGACATTTATTGGCATCTGCCAATGGTAAGGTACCACAAAACCTTACTTTCGTAGAATTACCTGTTTATGTTGGTATAAGATGACCATCAAATCAGTTTAAATGTATTTGAAAAAATATGTAACAAATATTATGACGATTTTCTATTCTAATTCCAATATATTATCTAATTTTGAACTACGTGCTAATAATTATACTCTCTTCTAAGAATACTTATTAATGTAAACCTATATTTATGCAAATAAATACAATTTCATTTCAAATAATGATAACTAGGTGAGATTCATATATTTATTTGCAATAGCGCTTACAAGATAGGTCTCTTACCCTAGATATAAGTACATCATGCTCTTGCATATTAATAAATACGAGTAATACATAGGTACTATGTGTTGCGCGCCCAGCGTGACTGTCCGAACTGATTGACGAACAGCTTGGTCATCACGGATTATCGTGTTCTAGGGCTGCCGGTCGGATGTCTCGCCATGCCAGCTCTAACGACATCATCCGGCGGGCCTTTGTAACCGCTATCGTACCAGCATTTCTCGCACCGAATGGTCTGTTGCGTGACGATGGTAAGAGGCCCGACGGTATGACACTTATCCCATGGGAGTTGGGGTGACGTTACATGTGTATACACTGGCGCCCTCCCATCTTCCAAGGACATCCGTGAGTGCGTGTGCAGTGATTTGGCTGAGGATCTCGATAGGCCCAAATATCCAGGTCTCGACTGAGCCTACGCATTTGCTCCCCTTGGAGTCGAGACCCTAAACCCGTGGGGTGCCAAGACTCGGGTTGACTGTTAACAACGGTTTTACCCTCCTGTAATACAATAATAAACAGAAACAAGCCAGCTTATTGTAACTGAAGAAAAACATATGTTTTTATGTAATATATACATATTTATATATTATTAAATAATTCTTCATTTTATAAGTCAATTACATTGGTATACATAGGTAGCTATTCTGAAACACTGTAAAGGGATCAATACTGCTGATATTTCTGAAAGACACAAAAAAATAAATTAAAAGATCCAAAACATTTATGTAAATAAAGAAATAAAAGAAATCAGAATTTATGCCCGGTGAATTAAAAACAGTGCAGTTATCTAAATTATGACATCCGTAAACTTTCTAATGAAGTCTAAAAATAAAAACGCCGTTTTATTCCACCACAAAGGTTTTAATTGGAGAGCATTTAAAATGAACCTAGTTTGTAAAGGCTTTTTGAGTTTTAACCACATTATGTGAACGTCCAGTTTAACAGACGACTTTGTACTTTTGAAGGCTTCAGAGGTTTTGTTTTAAAGCTACACAAAAAACTGGCTGTTTGTTTTTTATAAACAGCTATTACTAAATACAAACAAGTATAATGAAAGTAATGCATAGTGAAAAACACCAAATAAAGAATAAATAATGTCTGTTTATACCGCGCAAATATAAAATTGTGTTGACGAAACCGCGAGCACAGCTAGTACCTATACCTACCATTAAAAGTTTTTGATAATTTTACTCCGCAGTCATCATTCAATAAATAAATATTCTATCCGTTCTACAGACTACTTAATAAAAAAGCCTTCTCCAATATATACCACTCATATCAGTCTTGACGCAATCGCAAAGCATTTTCATACACATGATCATCCATAAAAGCCATACCCTTTCTCCCATTCTAGCTAGCAATAGCAATTCATAAATAATAAAAATCAAGGTAAGCCGTTATCCCCCCACTGTCAAGGAACCGGGTGAATTAATGGTTCCGCCGTGACAGTTCAACTGGTTTTGAAATGTTAGCTAAGCTGTACGGCTCACGGAACCCAGACCATCACAGTTTTAGTCCAGTAGTTTGTTGCTAACTGGAAAAAGTTTTTATCCATGAATTTTCCTAATGGAGCTTACATAATACACAACAATAGCACAATAGTTTCGTTGATCCTGATTTGTGTTTATCGATGGAGCTCGAGTTTCCGTATATCAATAAGAATCCATATGAAATAGCAGACTACAAAGTAGAGGTATAGCTAGGTCGTTGGAAACCACATGAACGCACCAACCAATTTTAATCAAATGTACAACACGCAGTGATAGAGCCATTTTATTGAAACTGTTTTCAACGAAACTTGCGTATTCGTCGCCAGTCTGGTTGTATGTGGTGCAGCCGGCACGCTGATTTATTATGGGGTTTTGTAACGGCAAAGCTGAGGCTAGACGAGCGACACAGCTTACGCGCTGCGACTGTAACAAATTGGAATGTGGGGTAAAATTGGCGCGATAAAGGTATTTTGTCTTATCTTGACTGAATCTCGCCTGGATTGATAGCCAGGTTAAGTAGGAACCTTTTCCGGAATGGTCCAATTCTACGAGTCGCCTATAACCAACTAGAATATAGGTATATAATTAAATGGCGCCCAACGTCAAGAAATGCCTTCTTGATGAAAGTGTTGTCAGCGATGGAGTTGGATAGTCAATCTCCGATAATTGTATGCTGTGGGAATAATGCAGCTAACATATGAATAAAACCTCGAATTTATGATTTTTGAAAAAGCAAACTTATATTTATTACAAGGAAAAGCAAGACTCATATTATAACATGCGATGGGTGTAAAATAGAACCGAGCGCGTTTGAACTGGCGCCCAACATGGGGCTCTTTGCCAGACATATTTCTCAGCGCAAATTGTTTGTGTTCTTCGTATGCGCTTTTGACATTTGTAAAATGTTGTTCACACATAACACGAAACGGTACTCATAAAACAAACGTAAAATATCACAATCTGCAATGTAGGCATCCCGTCCTATTTTGTTTATTTAAATTCTTGTCCATAGCAATAAAATGGCAATAAAAGGGAGATATTTATAGCTTGTTTAAAAGTCGCTGAATAACCGCGTCGGCTACTTAGGTTTGTCGTAGCTTCCGTTTGATAAATCTCTTCCTTTCTTGCGAGGAAGTGAGGATTCAATATAACTTGGTACGATTTATTTAGGTTCAGCAGCAAAATCTATTTCCTTTACCTTTATTTGTGTTAGGTTCTTGTTTATTGGGAAGAAAACTGTAGTTAGCTTTAACGATCATTCTTGCATTTTATTTTGTGCTGGATATAAGAAACCTCGTCGTGAGCAATTTTCCTGTCTGTTTTGTGCTGTTAGTTAATTTTAGTGTGCTGCATGCAACCGCTAAGTTAAAAGTACAGTCATAAGAAGAAGTCTTTAAACTGCGCATTGATATGATATCCGCTTTATTAAGCCGGAGACTCCTATTGTGAGAGAAACAATCATAGCTCACAGTTTGAACGAATTGAACAGATTTTGATTTGTGAGGTGTGATCTATTGCTGGGACAAAATTTGACCCACTTTGTCGTCAGACCCACGCTTACACTAAACCATTCTCACTCTATTTCCTCAGACCTCCCTTTATCACCCTGACCTTAGCCGTTGAAATAGCCTCCATTTATAATGAAATATCACGCCAATTCTCACATGTTATTGGCATTGATAAATTCCAAATATTTTGCCTCGATCTTATTGGTTTTCGTATTTGAGTTATCTATCAATTGTGCCTTCGATATATTTATTTTTTGGTCTATAAATATTTGCGGTTTATCGGATTATATGACCTACGGGGTTCATGATTTCTCGTTACGGGTGAGCATGAATATTTCCTTAAATAACTTGGAGGGTTCTCCATAAAGTTGTTTAACCCTATAACTCACAAACTTGTATATTTAGTTATGATAGACATCATGGACATGACAGCATGGTTTGTTTCCATCAAACCAGACAAAGTTATTTAATTAGTTTTTGTCAATTCCCTTTGGGACTTATATACATAGATAATGTCGCTTCGACATACTCTGTGAAACAATAGCACAATACATTACCCACAAGGATCCAAGCTGTCACTATTAATTAACATGGGAGCTAGGGGCTTCCCCTTACAAGTATGAGAATTGCGGACCGCGCTTTATGCAAATAAATAATGTTATAACGAGATACGAGAAAGTATCGGATTGTTTAGAAGGGTCTCGTCCTATCTCTAAATTGCTCTAGTAGGTACTTAACAATATAACTCTTCATTACTCTTGACTAAGAGAATAGGGATTTATGCCAAAAAAAGCTGGAGAAAGGCGGCCAATAATTATTTGAAAGGATTTAGGATTGTAAATAATAATAATATCTTACATATAATTATGTCTTATGTCTCAGGTACAGGAGACAAAATGCGTGTTTAATGGTTTCTAATTACTAAGTGCTGTCGCCAAAGGCTTTTGCGAACTTGGTTGATGCGCTTTTGCACATCCAATAAAAGATCAATCTATGTTTTTTACTATGACAAAAACCAGTCGCGTATGTTCGTATAGAATAACATATACTATGGCTCAACCCCAACGAACAAATGTCTCATGTCGACTGATTTTTATATCTATAATAAGTATATTTTTCTGATAGGTTAATAAGTTTACTAGCTAGATGAGAGCGATCTAATTCTAATTCTAAGTGGGGGAACTGAGTTCTGTACTGACATCTCGCATGTGAGGGTATTGTGCATTATCCCCCTGCCTAAACAGGCAAACCTAACCTAACCTAACCTAACCTAACCAGCCCAGCTCCTTAAAGTACTGGAGCTAGGACCTTGATGGTTGATGAGAGCGATAGTCCTTAACGTTTCTTGACTTAAGTTGACATTTGTTCTGAATTAAGATTTTTTACTTCATTCAGAACCACTAAAAACTTGATGTGTATTTTAAAAATCATTTGAAATTAGTAAGAATTAAATCACCCTAACATTATAATGGAGACTCAAAGATAAACAGAAGTTTGTAGTGCTTCTATACATAAGCAGTGTTTGAATAGAATAACAACTCTATAAAATAAATGGCGGTCTATTGTCATTTATTTCCATCCCATACTCGACAAGTACATAAAAGCAACATAAAAGTATGTACTGCTGACATCACAATACGATGTCATTTGCATGTCAATATCAAAACACGTATTATTTATTAGGTACTTACCTACTGAACACTGAAACACAACAGTGATATGACTCAACGATCCTCAACCTACATCAGGCCCTCGAGTCACAAATCCCTCTCTGGGTTCATTGGGATATTTCGTCCTCATTTTTACTATATTGAGTCTATTGTTGGCAACACTGCAGAATTTCGCTGGAAATTGCAAGGATCGTTTCTTTAAATTGCAATAAAGGTCCGAATTAATTTTATCAGTGAAGATTAGAATCATGTTGTGACTGACAATTGTACAAGTATGTAAAATTATCTCATGATTAATAATTTTTATTTCTTCAGGCTTATAAAACAAAGAATTTGCCTAGTAGTCAAATATGTACAGTAACTTAATTGTTATTTATTGTACTAACCATTCTCAAATTTTAATTATAATTGTGTTACTAACAAAATGAATGTTATGTCTGAAATCTATAAATTTACAATCCAATAAATTATATAAAATAAAAATAGGGTGTTACATTTACTCTGTGTAAACACGCTTACTACCTATAGAAATGACGTAAACAGGCATACCGATGTCCTTAGTCCATTATATTGCAATGAGATGGGCTATTGTATTAGGAATTTTATGATGTGTTTGAAAATGGAAACTCAATATGAAATACCTACCTTCACCAATGATTAACATCATATAAATACCATTATTGGTTTGATAATAAGAGATAGCAAAGGAGTCAATGTATTCTAAACCCCCGTGGTTATTTCTTAAATGTTTCAAATGTTCCAAAAAGGTTAACAAACTCACATTTTTCCAAGCTCAAATAATAGCCAACTCGCTGCCACAGCTGTCGACACGTTTTCCATTTTCAAATTCGCGTACTGGTGTAAAATATATCCCTGCATTACAGATTCTGATCGCGTTCCCGCCAATAGTAGTACCTACTTCCGTTTCCTGACCCGTCGCCGTACAAATAACCCGGCATCTTCTCAAATATTTCGTAGTGGTAACACTATTTATCTAGGCCCCAACACAACACAACAAAAGATTATTATAGTACGTATTCTTAAAGTTTAAAAATTCTTTGAAGTTGGGACCTAGGTGCTTTATTAGGGTACATACCATTGGTAGGTAGAGAATTGCAGATATGCACCTAAAGGTCATACCTATAACACACAAAAAATTAGGTAAGTACAAAAGGTGACAGTAATATTTTTTTAGTTTTAAATTATTCATAGTGTCATGAACGTCAGATCTCCCCAAGAGCTCGATTTCTCCAAACAAAATGTGATATTCACAAACAAATCGTTAGATCGAAAAAAATACTATGCTAGAAAAAAAACAATCTGTTTGGTCAAATTGACCTTAACCATATCCCGATTTTGGAAGTGGAAGACGCGGCACAGTTATAAACTAATGCGATTTTCAGTGTTCCATACATTTTAGAGTTATTATGTTATTTATTCGAAAAATACATTTTTATAACAAGTATTTTAATCTTTCCTAAACATCTACTTCGCCAATAACTTCACAAATCTGATTTCTAGGCTGTTTTCTGACCTTACCATGTTGGACCTTAGGTAGGTACCTACATTCCTAACCTCAGTTTTTGATATGTATTCATCATCATCATCACCAGCCTATAATAGTCCACAGCTGGACATAGGCCTCCCCTAATGAGCGCCATAGATGGCATCATTATTTATCATTATTTCATCATTATTATTTGATACGTATTAGTATGTTTTTATTTAGTATATTTGTATTACGATTATTTTAGTTTGTATTAGATTATTATTGTTAGTTAATAATTGTATTGTTATTCTATATTCGCACCTGCACCGCGTTCCTATAATTTTCTATTTTAAGCTTTGGTTGCCTGGAAGAAATCACTTTCCGCCAATTCCGTTAAATTTTAGTTTTATTTTGTTTTAGTCATAAGTATCGAGAATAAAGAATTATTATCTTATCCTATCTTATCTTTCACGAATCTAATTTTAAAATTTCTTTGAATCAAGTTGGTGCATTTTGAAATTATGCCAGTCGCAATTTACTAATTCCCAGTGATTGATTACGAGATAATTATTTGCGTTGAATCAAATATTAATAATTATTGGGGCTTGCCGCGCTGGTGTTCATAATCCCAACGAGATCAGTCGAGATAATATTAATGCTAAATTATATTCGAAAAACAATTTCAATTCATTGTTTATTTTGGTATCGTGTATTTATTTACCGACAAGCATAATTCTTTAAATGTCAAAATAGCAATTATATTTTTGTGGTCACGGGATGACTGGATGAGGGGATGAGTAGGTACTAGAGCTACCGTCTCTCCAATCATCTCAAGATAGCTTAGTTGAAAATATGTACTCTTTCGAAACGTACGCCTGATAAAGACTATCTGAAATCCTACCAATTGAATTTGACAGTCAGCGCGTACTGAACTATGACGTCATAGTTACGTTTCATAAAAGCCAATCAACAAGAATTAGCACAGTATAAGCCTTGGGGCCGCAAAACGCCGAACTTATGGCCAAACTTGTGGCTAAATGTTAGAATGCTTAGAATTCTGATTCTAACCGCAGCGAACTATTGCGGCAACCGAACTATGCTTTGTACAAAATTCCTTGAAACTGATTTTGATTTATGCAGCATATCGATTACCCTAACTTGAATCGAAGTAGAAAGTTAAGATAATATTTACCATGGCGTGGCATACCAGTAACATAATTCAAGCATATACAGAGAAAATTAAAACAGTATGTAGAAGTTTGTGATTAATGTATGAATTAGATTGCTTTAGATAAATGAATAACAACTTATTATATTCACAAAAGTTTCTGTCATTATTATTTGGCCCATAGTTTTAGAAGAAGGAGGCTGATAGAAAAATATGTTGCCTGTAACAACGTGTTGCCAGCATATAAGTATGTTACACATAATTATGTGACACATTGCTAAAATCATTTGTATTTTTTTCGGATTCAACGCCATTTCTATAACAAAACGAGAGGAAATTAATATAAAAGGAATTCATTAATTAAACCATGACAAAACAAAGACGTTTAAAAAACAAGACACTAACGACAAAATTATGGAAGTTACGTGATGAACGACGGATTTCGGCCTAATGTGACTTGGAAGGCCCAAGTACTTTCGAATTTGGAAGTGCAGGCCTGTGGCTAATGGGGTTTTACCTTGCCGCAGGTTGCGATACCTAGATCACTCAAACTCTATTCGAGATTGTGGACGAAATGTGCAGTATAATAACGTTAATTTTAGCATTTTCTATGAGTGATACACAGTTTATTATGTTTTCTGTAACCCTTGACACATTACTCTGCCCATTTGAGAAAACAAATGAATGCTAGCATGGACTAAAATCTAAACAGCGGAAAGTCCAAACATACCTAAGTCAAAATGTTTAAAATTGGAATAAAGGACGGACAGTGATTTCCCTTCTTTTAATTTACTTAGAAAAGAACAGCTTTGTTTTTTAGCTGTGGCGCAACAGACAACAAAGAATTCTTCTCGAGGTTGTATTGGGAATCGGCAATAGAATCACAAAGATGCTTACAAAGATGGTTCGTTTGTTCTGTCTATATTTTCTGTTTCCACCGGAGTTTACGGCGCGAATGCTTTCTTTACTCAATTTACAGAACACGTGTAGGTATAACGTGCAGCAATGTTGTATTCGATTTTGCTTCTTCAAATGACACGATAAATACATACCTACATATATGTAACGAAAAAGCAAAGGTAAGAAATAAAGCAGCATATTATTAGTACTATTTTAACGGGTATTTAATTTTATTGCGTTTATTTATCTATTTGTCCCAACGTTTCAACAGGTTTACATAGGTAGGTACTGTCGTGGTCCCGGGATGACAAAAATGTTTAAAGCAGCATAAATTCTATTACTGTGTGTTTATTTTTACAAATAACTGTTTGTCTTCACTGGAGCAATAAATCAGGACGTGTCCAGTTCATGGATATTTCATAGCCATAGAGATGTGTATGTTATCGTAAAAGTGGTGAATTGTTGGGAAATCTCATTATTTTCATATTGGCATTGCAGTGTGTAGGAACTGCGGAAATTGTACAGAGGCTAGCTTTTAAACTAGAGTTGGTCCGTTTTTCCGGTGGAGTACAACCTTAAATTCTTCAAATAGAGAGAATAAAATAAAATAAATAATACCTACTGGTCAAGTCACACAGCATCATCTTGAAGTAAATTCCTCCGAGGAAAACGTGTTGTATCTTAAGCTACATCTTCATTTTCATTCATCACTTCACCACAGCTTATAACATAAAAAAATTAACGTGGTATCTTTGAAAGTGCTAAAAAGATGTAAGTTTGTACGTATAGTAGAGACGTAGAGATTGTGATCTAACAAATAAAAATTTACGCCTTCGAGATTATATTAAATTTACTAAGTAGTAGTTTCTTCTTTTCTATTTCCTAGCCGTCCACATACCATTCACTAAAAGAAGGTTACAAAAAGCCCGCTGACCAATTTTTCACTATCCGCGCTGGCAACATTTTATATCCCGACCTCGTTAGAGTGCGCAGAACTAGGGCCCATAGCTACAGCATGATGTAATGGCTTACGTCATTGGTATATAGCACCTAACACCTACAAGGAATCCTGCCAAGTTCCGGCGAGCACTGGCATTCTTCCATATTCCCCGGAATTACTCTATTCCAGCGCTGAATCGATTGCGATTGTATAAAAATTTATTAATTATTTATTTAGTCAGTGCGAGTGATATTTCATATATACGACGTTTCTGATTGGTATTGTTCGGGATCAGTTGAGCTTCCTGTAGACTGTTAGCAGTCAGCAGTTAGGTCAATGGCTTGAATTGTGAATATTGATACATTTATACCTATTAATAAACATATTTTATAATAGATCACCGCGTTAACTTCGTATTAGATACCTACAATTTCTTTTAATTTTACACCGTATAAGAGCAAACTGAACAAAAAGCTAGATATTGAAATCGTCAAGTCGTTTTTTAAGTTTTTGCGATTACTTACACAGAAAATTTGATTTACCTATATCCAAAAATCGGGAGGTCGTTTTTGTTTTAAAAATTGTAAGTAGGTACCTATTAGTATGCCTAATATAAATAAAAAAAATATTATTAAGTACAGCTAAAAGCTTCACAATCAATCACGACAAAACCTGTTACATTCCAAATTTCAGCGCCTAAATACGCCTACAGTAATATATCCGTTTGATGTATCTGACACGCTATTACTAATTTGCTGACTGTGCGGAGGCTTTACAGGATATATGCTAAAGGTCCTCTCACATATGCCCCACCGTTCCTCCACAACACCCGAATCACGCCGCCTCGAATACTCACTACGCTTACCGCAAGAAGGCTAAAAAAAAGAAACAAATAATTTACTCAACACCAATAGATTTATGGAGGCACTGTAAATGGCAAAAAAATTCTAATAAATGTAGGTACTACACAACTCAATAACTTTAGAGTAAATTAATCATGCCGTAAAGTGCCGGCATAGAATTTCACCACCCCCACTCTTCCCGTGGGTGTCGTAAGAGACGAATAAGGGAGTCACACCGTGGGGCGGGCAGCAGCGCCCTCTGCAGAACAACTCCACTAAACTGCGACCCCCAACCCGCATTCCCAGTATGCAGATTATGGGCAATAACCCCCAATGGACAAACAGTGCCATCTATGGGGCTAATTAGGCCAGGCCTATGTCTAGCCGTGGACTATTATAGGCATGACTAATGTCATCCTAGGCAAATACTTTTTGTGCAAAGCAGTTTAAGGCAAATATGGATACTGGTGTACAGACACCAGTATCCATATTTGCCTTAAGCATTCTGATTCAAGATCTGTATCCAGCATTGATTTTCAGTGCTGCAGGCCTAGAAGCAAATTACGTCACGACCATTTCTGGAAGTGTGTTTTTAGGCAACGAGTATATAAACGAAACGTAGTAAATAAATAAAAAATATTAAAGAAGTAGTCGAAAATTACATCATTTATACCTTTTGATGCACGCGTATCCATGTTTATAACTCTCTCCCAATATAAGGTTCCCATAAGGTTTGCTGGAAGATAACTCTTTTAAGGGATACGCTAGACTTTGTTATTATTTTAGATCTAAATATTTTATTGTAAATTTTATCTTGCAATAAAGAATTAAGAAAGGTAACATAGGTACACAATAATAATACAGCCATACCGTTAGCGGTGTTGCATAAATGTGCTGTAACCTTTACAGGATATAGCGGATAAGATGCGGATAAGATAAATGATCGATGACATTATGTCAGACAGTCTTTTTGCTGCTGAAGCATCTTTTAACACCCCATCCATTTTGAAACCAACCTTTTTGTAACCCTAATGATGTTATATAAACTGTTATTTTTAATTCGGAGAATACCAATTATTGATGATGTCTGTGGCAGCGTAGCGGACTCTCCTATGACATAGGAAGCTGCTGGTTCGATTCCCGCCTGTTAATTCTACAAATAAATGTTTGTACGAGCTGCAGATATTTGTTCGGTGTGTTCATATACATAAATACTAGCTTGGTGCCCGTGGTTTCACCCGTCTTACTCTAGATCCCGAGGGATTTGCGGGATAAGTGGCCCATATGTAATTCCAGGTCATGAACTATCTGTGTTACTAGTTTCATCAAAATACGTTTAGTAGTTTTTGCGTGAAAGAGTAACAAACATCCATCCATACTTAAGGATAATCCACTTACCCATAATATACACCCACCACCCACATATAGATAAAATGTATACAAGTTTTATGTTATGAATGTCATTAAAAATAGGGGGCTAAATGATTCTGTTTGAATTGTCCAGCATTTTTTTGTTCCACAAACATTTCTACTAAACTATCATTAAATTTTCTCCGTAGGTACAAATGCCAACGACGTTCATTATGAACAAACAAACAAAACCACGCTCATTCTATCCATCGAACTACTAATATCTTGTTACATATTGTCATTGATAGTTAAGGGAGCATCAGAACTTTCAAAAGAGCATTAAGGTCGCCGCCAACTGCTAGCAATGTCCATGTAACGCATTTGCCGCAGTGCATTGAAGTTAACACAGTTAAAGTTAGAGCCAGGACTCGTAGATGCCTTTTAGGTTAAAATGAAAATTACTAAAGGGAAAGTGCTTTGTTTTCTTTGACCTTACTTTTAACAGTCGGCTATTTATGAAATGAACCCTCTTGTAAAGACTTAATAGTGGGTATAATAACTAGTACCCTTAACACAAGCTCTGTTTAGCTTTGGGCTAGATGATGCTGTGTGGATTGTCTAGCAATAATTAAAAAAATTGCTTTAAAAATATTCCTTTATGGAATTTGAAAACTAGGTTTTTCTATTCTTATTATAGTATTACTGTTAAAGACTAATAGCTAATTGAATGCATCGATTCAATTAGCTATTAGTCTTTATGCAAAGTTTTTCAGTAGGCTAAATGTTTTAATTTTATAGAAACAGTTAATATAATATGACCCTTTTGAATTTATATTCAGAAACATTCTATCACTTACTCAGTACGTTGCCAAAAAGCCCATTGGTTACCCCATTAGAGTCTAGTAAACAAGTTCTGTATGACCTGAGTAGTGTTTTGGGCATACCTATCCGATAAAACGACGCTAAGTATCGCTTTGTAAGTATTAATTTGTAAAGTTTCGCGTGTTAGCGATTTCACTTGTCCCTCACACGCGTGGGTGCTATTATCGATTGTCAGCTTTAAGGTTCGATTTACGTTGGCGTGAGATGTTTATGCAGCGAATAATTTTTCTGCCATTTATTTTAATTACCAAACGTGAAGTTTTTTCATTAATTTTGCCTTAATTTCGTTTTAAACACGAAACCTGCCAGACCCATTAAAAGTTCATCGAATTAAAATAAAAAAGAAAACTATTTTGCGCTAACTTGAAGCAAGCCACCTTGATAGCATATCGCGCAAACTACCTATACGTTCGGAAGTTACAAAACTTCATAGCTCGCCTGAATTCTAATAATGTCTGCCTCCTGAAAGCTTTTTAATTACTTCAAGGCTTTAAACTAGTGTGCTATACGACTTTAATGGCATTTTAGTTGCAACTTACAAGATAATAAAATTTAGAGTAGTACCATTGAGCTTTTGGTAATGCTTGTTACCTATCGTAACTAGATGGCGCTGCCTGGTTAGAATGATTTCAGAAAGTTATTGCTGGCCTAATTTAGGAAAAGGGTCATATAGCTACTCTATTTCTATCAACACTTCGCCTGCGTTCAGAGACTTAAACGTTTCAAAACAGTAATAGTATGTATACCATACTTGTTATATTTCTCAACTTAAACTTTGTCTCTCTCTCCATTATAAGGTTTGACGGAAGAGAACTCTTTTTATGGTTATGTTCGCCTTTGCCATTATTTTATATCTAAATGTTTTATTGCATATTTTATGGATCAATAAACAATTTAACACCTCGCGTGGTTTCAAAGAAGCAATATAATGATTGTTGTAATTTTTAAAATTGTCTCAGCACATGTGGCATCATGAGATATGTGTAGGTATCAGCTTGAGATTTCAATTTATAATAACAATAAAACAAATTAATTACCAAAGTAAGCGGTTAACTAATAACTTTGTTTGTGTTGGATGAACATCAACGAAAGCAACGAAAGCTTTTACTTGTTTATTTTGTTATAATATTCATATTAAAACATTCAGATGTTATAAAAAGACCTGCTTGGTGTAGCTACTAAACTTATTTCTGTAAAAATTATACAAAAACAAAACAAAACTCGCGGACTGCTCCAGGAAGCATAAACGCGTTTAAATATCAACAAAATGGTTCAACCATTTTGCTGATATTTAAACGTCAACGGTCCGGTCTACCTGTCCCGGAATCACAGACCCTTTTCCCAAATAATCCGCTATAACTTTTAACTTCTGACGCAAAACCACATTTGGACAGTTATTTGTACCTATTTGTTGAGTTGTTTTGTGTGAATCCCGTTTAAAATTATGTTGTTTACAAAGCTAAGGTTATATGAATGAGAGAGATTGCTGAAAACAATAATGCCGCCTTTCCTTAAAGCGATACAGATAAATTATCTTTTGTTTTTGGGGTTCTGATCCCTACAGCCTACAGAAGCTTAACTCCTGTTGTGTACAGCTTTAGATCAAAATTTATTATAACATTGAGATCAATTAATTATAAATGTTAACGGGTTAACTACTAACCTAGTTTGTGTAAGAAAAACCCCTATTACTTATTTTGTACTATTTTTCAATCTGTATTGTTGTAATATGCAGTTAATCGTTTGTATTTAAGTAACTATTTATTAGAGAATTTTAAAAATTTCATTATAAATTAGAATTTATAAACGATTTCCCCACGAGAGTCGTAACAAGCAAGACATTGTCAAGCGGAAACTTTTCAACGATTTCAGAGATTAAAATAAATTATCTCAGTTGCAAAGTCTGCGAATAAAAGCAAAAAGTTTTTATCCCGCCAAATATGCATCCCATTTCGATTTCACGGGGAATTCCCGTCAAGTTTGTGAGATAACTGTTTTGCTACGTCGCGACGTAGCAAAACAGTTCGTCGTCGTAGCAAAACAGTTCAGTTCGTCGCCGACCGACCGACGCGTCGGTCGGTCGGCGTTTGTGTGTGGCACAAGTAGCTTTCAAGATTCAGATTCAATAACTTTATTTCTTTAGGCTTACAAAATAAGCACATATAAGTCAAATTTCATACAGATAATTATTATAAAAAAGAAATAATTTTGTTATTGATTTCTCTTCACTTCAATTTAGATAAAAACACACACGTCGCGCTTATACAACGTAGGTATAATGAAAACCAGTGATTTTCAACGGCAATCAAGTGTGTGGTCCGCGCATTTTTGAAGTTCTTCGTGTATTTGGCTATGTATAATTATGTATGTAATGATGAGGTAGGTAACTTTTCCAAAAGCCCTGTACGCCGAGCCACAGACCACAGCCAAAAGGTATTCAACAATTAAAGCTTCCACAGCTTCAATAACAGTTAATATTGTACTACCACAGATAAATCAATAGTCAGTATGCAAAATATCGATTGGTATGTAACAGCTGATGCCAATACGTTAATACTTATAGCTTTTATTGACTATCAAAGTTTAAATGAAAATGAGGCCATATTTTGTCAGCTTTTTTAAATGTTAAGTCTGTGAATTTCAGCTGTGTAACATTAAAATTCAGCTGAATTTCAGCTGAATGTTAATGTTAAGAATATTGTAAGCTTCTTGTAAAAAAAAATATACCCCTCAGCCGCTTGAAACTTACACCACCAACATACTCTTCTGATTTGAATCTCAACGGAGCAGACAATTTCGACAATGGTCCAATCTAGTGCCAGTAATTTCATTTATGTATTAAAACGGCGAATGTGGCCAATGTTGGCTAAAACCTTATGTTTGCTTTGAATAAACTTGGATTTATCAGCTTAGTGGGATACGATTTTGAGATAAAGCATTTTGTACTATGGTTTGAATTGTACAGCAGAAAAAGCACAATACATAAAAAACTACAATAATGGACGAATGATATTATCCAGGCAAATATTGGATGGAAAGAATTATATGAATTTTAAAAAGGCACAGCACCAAAAATAATCTATACTAATGTCATAATCTATACTAACGTAGCACCAAAACGAAATCTATTAAAAATGGGTTTATCCGCTGGACGTGTTCTTGAATGGAGACCCGGCAAACGTAGTTTAGGACGCCCCCCGGCTAGGTGGGATGACGTCCTGATTATGATGGGTGTGGCAGTGGGCTCAGAATGATAAGCATGCTGAGCAGCCAGCTACAAAATGTTTTAATATAATATTTTATGTTCAAAAACTTGTGCCTGCAAAGAGCAAGTAAATGTCCGATACCGGAACTTCGAGGCTTCTTCGGTCCTCGAGACATTTCGACTTGGAGGAAAATATTTTCGTGACAAGAATGTCTCTTCAAGGAAATAACTATGTAGTTTAACTCAAACTGAAACATGTTTGCTGTTATAGTCCTTTAGTGAGACCTTAACACCTTACGCAAGAGGCAAAAAGAAATACGATATAGATTTTATTTTGCATAAGTTTTTCTACAATTTATGCTTTTTTCCCCGTCTTGTAATTCTGAAAATTTGTACGCTATAAAATTACTAAGAAATTGTTTGCCTAAACCGTGTGACGTCACAACGCATTCTAAACGTAAGCGTTATTAAACAAAAAAACACATTTTCTAAGCCATAAGACATCTAGCGAGCACGTTTATTTAACAATTCAATGCGTACATACTATCTGAATCGCACCGTCATTATTAAACTTGAAGGAATTAATTTCAAATAATTTACGCGTTCGATGACATATAACGTAATTGAGAATACCGCGAAACTTATTCGAATGAAAAGATAATTTATTGGTCAGTCGAATTAGTTTCTCAGATTCAAGGAAAAATAGCGTCCCTTCTCTTATCATAAATAGATTAGATTCTTTGATTTGACGTTGTTTATTATTAATATTATTATCGGCGATCCATGTTCCCTTGTTTAAGGGTCATTGGTTCAATATCGTTATTCGGTCCCTTCTATAAGATATCGTGTTTACATAACCGTAAATAATTCGAGATAGTACGAGTAGATTGGTAAAATTGGGAAATATTTTGAAGGAAACAAGGGAAATATAACTTTAGTTATTATCTACTTTTAAGCTTTACTGAAAATTCTTAAAATTATCTATTTCGGAAGGTAAAATGAAAGAGTTCAGTTCAGAGTCATTATATTCTATGCAAATACCAAAGTACACTTGGAAAACTCAGAGAAATACAACAACGGTGACTTATTAAAATTAAATAGCAGGTACATTCACAATGTAATTAAAGTCATCACCAAGAGCTTTGTTAAGATTATAATAATTTTTCTAATAGTATACTTTTTTTTCTACTACTTTTTACGCAACAGTCTGCAGTTAGCTCAATTGTTTCAATTGTAAATACTAGTTTTTATTTAGTTAGATCATTGTAATTTTATTTGTTAGTAAAGGCTTTTTGCCTTTTGAAAAAAAAAGTATACTTCTAACATTTATAATAAATGGAGCAATACTAAAGTATTGCGTAATATGCATAATGCTCTTTACGGCAACTTATTAAAAAAACTAATACCTAAACATACGAAACTCTTTCAGATTTTGACTGATCTATGTATTTGAAGACGAATATTATTTTTATTACTTGTATTATATTCATGTATGTTACTGCTCAATTCAAATTTATTAACATTCAGTTCAACATTCGATTCTGAAATATAAATTCTCCTGTCAAAATCATTATTTGTAGTTCATTACATAAATGAGAGTCTGCATGACTCTAGTTTTTAAATTTACAAAAAAGATCGTACTGCAATATGAAAATTCTATTCTCTTGAGACGAGTTTCCCCAAGATAAAGTTCCGTAGGCCATCAACGAATGAAAATATGCATGAGACACGGTTTTTTCCGTTTTTATATCACTAAGAGTTCTGATGGTCTTTATTGCATATAGGTACAGCTGATTTTAATCTCTACGCATATGCTTGTCTTAAATAAGCTTATTGTCTATATCGATACCTAGAAATTTGATGGTATTAACGGTTGAAATCCAATCCTTCTCTACAGTACTTTTAATAAATTCATTATTATCATTGCTATTTGCCAAAAATAATCCATCCCAATATACCAGAGGCAGAACTTTACAGAGATGAAACAATCAAACTGTATTAAAAGAGTAATTGTATTATATACGGAATTACGTTATTAAATAAATGTTATCTGATAATCCTGCTTAAAGCTAGGTCTGGATTAGGCGGTGATTAGGTTGTGACTGTTCAAATCAATGAAAAAGCTTAAACAACTAAATTGCGCTGTGTATATAATAACTGTATCATCATATAACCATTATAATGTTATATTCTCCGATCCCGTGAACCTGTTTATTTATTAACTAGCGGTCAGCCCCCGCTTCACACGGGTAATTAATAAAAAATTCAAAAATAACACATACACGCTGGGTTACGTTGTGGAAGTTTTCATAATGGCTCCTATATTTTTGAAATATTCGTAAGTATATTATGTTCATCAGGGATGATGTAGAATTCTAATCGTGACTCGTTACTCGAGCCTATTCAATTCAAACAAACAATCAAATCTTTCCTCTTTATAAAAATAACTCATAAGTGTTATTAGTGTGATAAGTCGTATACACGGGGAAAAATCTGAACTGAATATCGGGGATATCGATATAAATAATAAATGATAAAATGGTTTAATAGTCCGGTCAAATTAGACCAAAAAACAAGAGTAAAGTTACCTAAATTCCCACCAAGCTGAAAATCGGTAAGATTGTTTGAAATATCATTAAAAACTAAATTTGAAAGTTCCCCATCTTTCCCCTGTAAGGAAAATTTTTTATTCAAGGTCAAAGGTAAAAAAAATATGTCAGACAAAATTGTAGATCATAAAATTATCTACAAAAAATTAATTAATACTTTTTTCTTAGTTGACGTTGAGTTACGGGACACCCTGTATATAGGTACATCTCTATAGTTGTAATATATTATGTTAAAATATTTAATTTTTTTTTTTTTTTTTTTTTGAAATTATTACTAACGGCATTCGCTTTTTTCTTTCTATGTACGGAGCTCCTAAAAAAACTACCTGCTTAGATAAGTATAGATATGCATGTTTCGTTAAAAACACCAAAAGTAAAAAACAAGTACAATTAGCTTGTCTTCCTCCAACCTCAGTTGCTGCTCATCAACATCTTTTTAGGGTATATTACCAAGTTCAAGTGTGGCTTGGTTATCAGCCAAGGTTAATAGACCCTACAGACTGGGGTTGGAAGTTGGTCAACAATTTATTAGAACCAGTGCACACTTTACTTCCTGCGCCGGAAAAACTGCTGAACTCGATTTTTTGCAACTGCAAAAAGGAATGCAGTGGTGCTAAATGTGGTTGCAAAAAAGTCGGACTGTTCTGTTCTCCGGCATGTACACATTGTCAAGGCCGGTTGTGCTCTAATATTGAATCACCAACAGTAGAGGATCCGTTTGATTTGATTGACTTTTTGAATCGTTATATCTCAAAAACGGTGGCTCGTAGAAAAAAAGTATTTATTAATTTTTTGTAGATAATTTTATGATCTACAATTTTGTCTAAGATATTTTTATGATAAAACTTACCGTTTTGCTGAAAATCGCGAAAAACTCATTTTTTTTACAAAAATTTTCCTCACACGGGAATGAAGGGGAACTTTCAAATTTTGTTTTTAATGAATTTTTAAACAATCTTACCGATCTTCAGCTTGGTGGGAATTTAGGTAACTTCGAATGTCTAAATTGACCGGACTATAACCTTGACACTTTTGACGTAGGTACAGACAGAAGCATTAATTGGTAACCCCCTCACAGAATATGTCATAGTTATCATTCAGTAGCATGCAGGTTCAAACCCGTGAAGATTTATATATTCATTTTAATTTACATTATTTTATATTTTTGTTTTTTTATAAAGTTTGTTTAATTGTTTAAATAAAAAACAAATGATTTTTTCAACACCTACATTTCTTTTATCAGGAGTAACGATACTGAAATTTCGAGCCTGTATCACATGTAACTATGGTGTAGTGGTTAGTGTAACCGAGATTCTGTCACCGCACATCGTAATGACCGTCATCGAATCCTTGCAGTGGATGTTTTTGTTTTTTAAATACTACTTAATTTTAGTAATGACATTTATTTATGTGTAATAGTGAAGTTTTTGTCTATTAGTATGAATTTAAAGTAATTGATAAAATAAAACAATAATAATAATTTCAGGTAAACAATTACGTTTATTTTTTTCAAAAATTTGCCTACACAAACAACAACACAAAAAATTTAATTAATGTTTTATTTTATTATTTAGCCTACTTACAAATAGCTTCCTATCCTGAAAAATAATATTCCATTTTCGATTTAGTGCCCGAGAATACACATGTTTTCATTAGATTTTCGTTTACTTTGCTAATCTAATGAATTAAACAATTTGGATCTCGTGTAAATCATGGAATACTAAATAATCAGGTAGTTTTGAAAATAAATGAGGTCAAATGGAGTTTTTCTGACAATGTTAAAAGGTAAAAATTACATTAGGGTTTAGTAGGTAGTGATATTTATCGTCCTTTATATTTAGTGATACTTATCGCTTAATAGCTTAAGGGCTAACGGATCGGATCTCAATTTAAAACCATTTTACCCCACATATTTTCTATCGGATTTAGGTCCGAACTTTTAGATGTCCAAGAAATAACAGTAATGCCTTGTAGAGATGAACAACCCTTGAGAAACCATCCGCGTACGATGCACTGCACAATTATCATGGACAAAATAAATTTGGGCTTCTGGATACGCGATCCGCGTAGTAACCTTCAACACTTTCATGCTCGTCATTCATGCGCCCAGTTATTTTTACTATTTCTCCAGGACCCATAGAGGATATCCATCTCCAAAACCTAAAAAGAAAAAAATAGTCAACTGTTATAATGTTAATTTAGTTCGTGTAAATACTAACTTGTTAAAAATATCATTATTATGATGAAATAATCATAGATAAAGGTGTTCGAATTTGTTGAGAATTATCAGTATTATCACTTACCTAAAGTTATTCATGCCATGCCCTACGATGGAGTTCAGCAGACAGTCCTATTTTTGCTGCTCGATAATTGTGTAAGTATATCAGCTGCATGCAAATGCCTTCTGTTGATGTTGATATCAAATATTGTTGAGCAGTAGAACGAGTGGATGCAAAAGGCGAACTAGTCTGAATGTCAACAATATTATTGTGGCGACTTCACTGATTTGTATTACACTCCTGTTGTTTATCTGCCATTGCTTCTTACATTCACATCCCCACATTACACTTAAGCGCACGGTTTTTATCTGTAAGACAACAAATCAATGCTTAAATGAAGTTAAAGATAACAAGGTTTTACTAAAAAAATATGTATTTGTTTCGTAATGATTATGACACAAGAATAGAATAAAAAGTTGATAACTTACCGTAATTCAAAGCTAATGAGCAATCTCCTGATTACTCATTTGCTGTTCGAATAGCACCGCGATCTTAGTTCTCACAAAATTCTCAATTTGCATAATTTCCTTCAATATTCTTCAATTCATTTATGATTCAAACCAGTAAGTCAAGACTAGAATTGAGTATGGCTACCTTTTCATTATTCACCAAGATTATATTTAAATCTACCCTCAAATACTTCTTTTTTTTGATTATCCAGTGTAAAGAGATCTCATAAATAAAAATCCGCTGTCGAACACTAATAACATAAAATTTCGACGCTCTGATAACTGGTTCGTTGGTTTAGTTGGTTGGTGCGTGCATTACTTGTCATGTGAGCGATTGGATGTCTGGTTCTCGATTCCCACTGGGTGTTACGTTTTTGTTTCTTAGTATTTGAGTAAAAGATTTGTAAATCGTACAGTGATTTGCAATGTAAACTTTAGCTATTAGGGGTGTTACCAATTAATGCTTCTGTCTGTACATCCCCCAACTGCTGCGCCCTTATTCTCTATGAAATAAAAGATTCCATGCCCAAACCATGGGACGTTACCATATGTTCTAAACCTAAACAGAAGCGATTTCTGAACGTGCTTTGGTGTGGAATCGTTAGATTGTATTCTCTACGCCGCAAAAGTAGCGTTTATTTGACAGTTAAAATCGTGCCCGAATCGCACCGTGTCGGGGTTGGAGTTGGAAATGACAAATAATGACATAGGAAATAGGGTTTCGTCCGATTCCACGTCGCTGTCTTGTCGTATATTTGTAACGCGTTTGGATTGGCAAAAGCTATTTGAGTGGATAAACGCCCCGTGTAGTTTTATTAATCCAAGGTAGAAGAATGCCACAAAGAATAATTACAATTCCGTGTAGATACCGTGCATGCTTATAGACAAGTGATGAGTTTAACAGAATAGGGCCTCTCAAGAATAAACACAATGGGGAAGAGTTTTAAGACTTTAATGAATTTCTAAAGCTCAAAGTAAACAGACCTGTTTTATGGGTACTGGATAGATGATATACCTACTTAAATAACCATATAAATAGATGTTTAACAAAAAACAACCAAAACACCCAGAATAAAGACCTACAAATCGTAGAAACGTTTCGGAATCGAACCCGCAACCTCCTACGTCTGAGGCTTAGGTTCGGTTCAGGTCAGATTCTGCTAAAGACAGATTTTGCTTTGCGACAGGAGTACAGTGACAGGAAAAAACTTGTAATAGGTTGAAAAAACTTGGGTATAGGTACTTCCAATATTTTCCTTTCATTGTACTTCTTGCAAAGCAAATCTGTCGTAACCTAATAACAGAGATTATGTCCCCAACTCCATCAAATCCAACGTGTACCGGGCTGTGCAAACAAAAAATACCCTAACCAAGGACAAATAGAGTTCCATTCTCAATACGACGAATGACATCTTGGATCTCAGATAAAGGTGTTCTATTTTCAGATTCTGATTACTTCGGATTAGGGTTGCCATCAAATAATTTGTATATTAGAATAAAAATTATATTTGGAATACGAATATTACGTTGACATTGACATATAAAGCTGGAGTTGATTTATTAGATGACTAGCGGCCCGCCCCGGCTTCGCACGGGTATTAAACAAAAATTTCAGAAATTATACACACTAAAACGATGGGTTTCACAGTTTTCATACGGATCTTAACTTTTTTTAACAGCATTGGGGTTTTTGACATTGACTCGACATTCCAAAACTGACACTGGCCGTAGAGAAAAAGCAAGCACCGTGCGCTATACAACCTCTTTTTCTATTCTGACGCGCCATAATAGAAAAAGAGGTTGAATATACAGCCCACGGTTCAATTATTGAATTTTTCATGCGGATCCCTAACTTTTTTGAAAATATTATATAGCCTATGTTCATCACGGAAAATTAAGGATTCTAATGGTGAAAGAATTTTTTAAATCGGTCCAGTAGTTTCGGAGCCTATTCAATTCAAACAAACAAACATACAAACAATCAAATCTTTCCTCTTTATAATATTAGTATAGAAATCTTTGTGGTTCCACCCATTCCACGAACGAAAGATAAAACGCGTAATGTTTATGACTGTAAATATACAATAAGGCATTATGTTTTCTCAGGAAATCAGACATTTTTTTTAAATCTTGAATTCTAAATGATGAATGAATGAATGATATTGATTGTGAATGTATGGATTAATTGATTCATTGAGAACGGATTCATAGATATTCGTTTTGGTGCGTATAACTAGATAATGCTGGACAATTCACAAAGCACCATCTAGCCCCAACCTTAGCAGAGCTTTTGTTATGGGTACTAGATATAACTGATATACATAATAATATGCGAGTACATAAAAATATATTTTATGATACATAGTAAACGACCAGAACACCCTGAACAAATAATATTTGCAGATCACACAAATATTTATCATCAGGCTGGAATCGAACCCACAAACTCCTTCGTCACACGCGGACCTTCGGTCACCGCGCCACAGAGGTCGCCATACATCCATACATCCCAACTTTCACCATATCATCATCATCATCATCATCACCAGCCCATAACAGTCCACTGCTGGACACAGGCCTCCCCTAATGAACGCCATAGATGGCATTATCGCATTTCACCATATAATTAGTGTGATAAACCAGTATTATTTTACGTAAACAAATCATCAGGTATATTATTAGTGTGATAAACTATACTATTTTACGTAAACAAAACATACCAATAACACTACCTGTAAACCTAACTCTGTTCCCCCTAGAGCCATGCAATCTGTACGAACCAATATTAACTGAAACCTTATCTCTTGGGAAACCAGAACGTATTGACTCGCTGTTATTGCTTAAATAATAACGTAGTCGTATCTCTGTTGAAAATATCTTTATGGTTCATCTAACTACCTAAAGGGTAGCTAAAGATTGTTTTTGTTTTTAGGGTTCCGAGTTCGCTTTCGAAAACCCTATATTATTAGCTTTGTTTGTTCTTAATCTTTTAATCTTTAATATCTCAGGAACTACAGCTGCTATTTCCTTGAAATTTAAAATAATAATGCATATCGTTCGCCTATACAGATATAAAATCGTTATTATCTAGTAAAATTCTGAATAAGCAAAAGTCTATGGATAGAAATCTTAACTGGCGAAATCTTTACGTTAATATCTATAAATAAATAATGCCGGACAATCCACACAGCATCATATAGCCCCAAGCTAAGCAGAGCTTGTGTTGTTGGTACTAGATAACTAGATGTAGTTAATAAAATATTTTACATATTTATTTTACATCATATATGTAGAAATCGACCAGAATACTCTGAATAAATATCTGATCATTCATCATGCATAGGTAAATTTGTCCCGAAGCGAGAATCGCACCCGCAACCTCCTGTGCTCAGGCAGATCTTCGCCCATCGCGCCACAGATGTCTTCAAATCCAAAATACCGGCCCACTGGACGCCATAAACTTTATCAACAAGATCTTTCGAGCCTTTTTCACTACCTTTTAAATTAAGTCGTACTAAACCCTATCGCGTGACCTTTGCGTGGTGAATAGTAATCCAACTCATTTAGTATCTGACAGACCTACCCTATATGCATTATTGATGAGGTAATGAAGAGTTAAATGAGACCTGAAATTGTCAGATTTTAGTGGAGACCTTTGCATGTCAACTTTTCAATTTATCCAAGGTCCATTCGTATCATCATCATCATCAGCCTATAATAGTCCACTGCTGGACCTCTAGGCAGCTCAGAGTCCGGGATAGTGGGAACATCTTCTGAAAGTCTCCTGAAACACCTCCTGAGGTTCACATCTCCCTTGTGGGTATGTTTTGTGCGTAGGGTACTACGTGTAATTTAATGTTTTAGTATTTATCAATAGATGTCACTTCCTTAATTTTTAAGTCATTTCTTTAATATTATTTACTAAAAAAATAAGGATCTTATTGTTGTTCAAAATAGAATTTTTTAAATGGATATCTTGAAAATTTTGGTATATTTACAAAACATGAATCGTCGATTTTTTTGGTTAGTTTCAGTTTGAACCCATTTGATTATGTATATGCTTTTAATATGGGCCCAAATTTCAAAATCTAACAAAATATGTGCCTAAATACCACAAAATATTGAGTTTTTGAAGTAAATGGTTATTTGATTCTTCTTTCCCGTCAATCTTTTTAAGGTAAAGTAAAGAAGCGAACAAGAAACCTTTACGTGTTAGATGGTTAGTTTTCGAGTTAGGGCAAAACTCGTCTCAAACTTTTTTGTTGTCTAGATAATCGGATATTTTATAGTTAGCGTTTTTGCAAAAAATATTTTTGACAATCCGTTTGTTAACTTTTATTTTATAGATAACTTTTGCGACTCACTTCGAGTTTTTTGTAGAAGCGTATACATTGCCCTTTAAAAGATAGGGATGTGATTACAGTGAATGGTGATGTAAACCGGGCCGTATACTGTATTTATTGTATGCCATATCGTGGGGAAAATATTCATTCTGTATTATAAATGTTTGTTTTATTGCGAGTTGTTTTTATATGCAAAACATAGTAAAGTAAAAGGCTTTTTGGATGAAATTTAATACATAAAATCTTTATCGTATCACACTTCCACTTGTTAACAAAAATTGAAGTGAAGAGAAAAAACAATAATAGCTTATTTCTTATTTTATAATAATTTTGGGTATTAAATTTGACTTTTCTAACATAATAATATCTTGGACAGATGTCCAGCATTATTTGTTTTAGATGCAAGATAAGAAAGATATTATTATTGTTTGTATAGTTTGTATAGTTATTATTGTTTGTTAGTATCTTGGAGTTTTACAAAGATGAAGTTCTAGACCTAGAATGGCAAAAGGTTCCCTTTTTATCCCGTAAAAATACGTACGAAACGCGAAAAGAAAATTAAAACGTAAATAGTGTAATGATGTGAGCCAGCTGGATATTTTCTTTCTTTCTTGTTCATACCTTTAAGTGAAGCCCGAATATGTTGCAAACGTAACTAACCAGTCACGCCTACACCATTAACGGTGCAATAATAACTAACCAGTTACATCTGCACCATTAATGGTTTAAATCAATGGTGCAAACGTATTCATTATGAATGTAAGCGGGTTAACTACGAACCTATTATATTTTGTAAGAACACCAACGTTTCATCCCTTAACGAGGGACTTCATCAGGGTGAGTGCGGCTCACGTCTCACGTCGCGCCCGTACCGCCTCTATGCGCTCACTGACAACATAATAATAGGTTCGTAGTTAACCCGCTTACATTCATAATGAATTCATCAAACTACGATAGTTTTTATAGGTGCAAACGTAATTGCGGGAAATCATCAAAGCCCCTCTTCATGTCAATGTCTAAAACTTTTGCATACTCTGAAAATTTAAACTTTACTGACTTTTGCGACTTGTATTTCTTGAAACTATGTCCAAGTTCAAATAAAGTCCGAGTTCTAATCCAGCCAATAACGAAGGAAAATAACGTTGAGACCCATTTCAACGGCGCGCGGCGTCGTGCAATGTTTGTGCCCTACAAAAATAACGGTTTATTTCCACTGCAACTCGGCAGTACGTAGAAAGTTGCCAACTCGTATTTCTGTATGTTATGGACTTAGGGGTAGACTGGCACAATAGCGGAGAGGTCACGCTAGTGCACTAGTGTGTTTGTGCACTCACTTGTGCACAACATTATCCTGCGCTTATGGCCAAACTGCGTTGAGACAGACCGACGTGATCGAATTTATATTGTAGTTTTATTTTTTGAAGCTAAGAATGTTATTTACGTATAGTTTCTAAAAATCTGATAAAATATGCTATATAACTTTTTTGTTTTATATCTCTAACTTCTACAGTTCAGAAATATATGGAATTTTAAAAACTAAGGCTAGTCTTAATAACTATTGATTGTACCACGGAAACACAAAATACGAAGTAACTGAAAATCGACGAAGCACAATCGGCGGCTTCATCATTATCATTTTATTCATATTTTGAATGATTAACGAGATATCTAAGTCCCTGTCAAACAACATCAAAAGGCCCTACAGTTTATTTATAGCCCTGTAATTAATTCGCTTATTAAACCGTAAAACATGAAACGTTATGTTTAATTTCGATTTAATGCGGACTGCGCAAGCCAGCTTTGGATGGCGTAATCCGAAATTCGGAGCGGGACTTTACTAGAAATGATATCTAATTTTAGTTTTTAATCCTTTAGCGCTGTTGAAAAGATCCTTTCATAGCCGAATTCAAAGCTTTCAGGATGTCCAGTTCTCACAGGTTTTATTATACTTTAGCACGACCCCTGTATCAAACGGGTAGCACAGCAAAGCGTGAGTTGAAACTAGAAATTATCTGGGCAGCGCGAGGTTCAGGTTTCTTGTGAAGAAACAAAATCAAAGTGTTTGATTCCGTTAGAGTTAGACCTTACAGGACTCTTGGACACGTCACAAAATACAAATTGCATAAATAATACTGGGAAATAAAGTGATTACCTTGATTATTTTGTTCACTTCAATATTTTTTAGGTAAAGTATTGAAGCGAGAAATAATTCCATTTGGCGCTCATTGGGGGAGGCCTATGTCCAGCAGTAGACTATTATAAGCTGATGAGGATGGTGATTATAGAAGCAAAATCGACCATAATAGATTTTTAAAGGAATAATTCCGTAATACGTAATTTTTAAATAACACTACGCTATTGGTTTACACAGCGCACCCCATCTGACGTCATGGTTTTTGAAACAAATCTGCAAACAGAAATCTGCAGTTTAATGTGAGAAATGTACAGAAGTGCAGACGGCCTTATTGTTTTAATTGTAAATATTACTTCTTATTTGTTTTCTTATTTTAAATGTAAATGTGTATAACGTTCGTGCTTTTGATTAGCTGAAATAATAAACTTAGATTATTCCCTATAATCACTATAATGCTAAAGTCATATTTTTTTACTATTTCAACGCCTTAAATATCTTTTTAAGTTCTTCTGGTATGAGTTCCTTACTATCATAGTTTCTTGAGAATGGTATGTTGTAGTTCGTTCTTTGTCTGCGCTAGTGTGAATCCGACGACGTGACTGTAAAAATTGATTTCTGTTGCAAGTAACGTGTTAATTGTACAGACAGAAGCATTAATTGGTAACCCCCTCACAGAATATGTCATAGTTATCATTCAGTAGCATGTAGGTTCAAACCCGTGAAGATTTATATATTCATTTTAATTTACATTATTTTTTATTTTTGTTTTTTATTTTAAGTTTATTTAATTGTTGAAATAAAAAACAAATGTTTTTTTCAACACCTACATTTCTTTTATCAGGAGTAACGATACTGAAATTTCGAACCTGTATCACATGTAACTATGGTGTAGTGGTTAGTGTAACCGAGATTCTGTCACTGCACATCGTAATGATCGTCATCGAATCCTTGCAGTGGATGTTTTTGTTTTTTAACTACTACTTAATTTTAGTAATGTAATGACATTTATTCATGTGTAATAGTGAAGTTTTTGTCTATTAGTATGAATTTAAAGTAATTGATAAAATAAAACAATAATAATAATTTCAGGTAAACAATTTCGTTTATTTTTTCAAAAATTTGCCTTAGATACAAACAACAACACAAAAAATTTAATTAATTCTGACATGTTTTATTTTATTATTTAGCCTACTTACAAATAGCTTCCTATCCTGAAAAATAATATTCCATTTTCGATTTAGTGCTCGAGAATACACATGTTTTCATTAGATTTTCGTTTACTTTGCTAATCTAATGAATTAAACAATTTGGATCTCTTGTAAATCATGGAATACTAAATAATCAGGTAGTTTTGAAAGTAAATGAGGTCAAATGGAGTTTGACAATGTTAAAAGGTAAAATTACATTAGGGTTTAGTAGGTAGTGATATTTATCGTCCTTTATATTTAGTGATACATCGCTTAATAGCTTAAGGGCTAACGGATCGGATCTCAATTTAAAACCATTTGACCCCACATATTTTCTATCGGATTTAGGTCCGAACTTTTAGATGTCCAAGAAATAACAGTAATGTCTTCTAGAGATGAACAACCCTTGAGAAACCATCCGCGTACGATGCACTCCACAATTATCATGGACAAAATAAATTTGGGCTTCTGGATACGCGATCCGCGTAGTAACCTTCAACACTTTCAATTGCTCGTCATTCATGCGCCCAGTTATTTTTACTATTTCTCCAGGACCCATAGAGGATATCCATCTCCAAAACCTAAAAAGAAAAAAAAAACAACTGTTATAATGTTTATTTAGTTCGTGTAAATACTAACTTGTTAAAAATATTATTATTATGATGAAATAATCAGAGATAAAGGTGTTCGAATTTGTTGAGAATTATCAGTATTATCACTTACCTAAAGTTATTCATGCCCTGCGGTGGAGTTCAGCAGACAGTCCTATTTTTGCTGCTCGATAATTGTGTAAGTATATCAGCTGCATGCAAATGCCTTCTGTTGATGTTGATATCAAATATTGTTGAGCAGTAGAACGAGTGGATGCAAAAGGCGAACTAGTCTGAATGTCAACAATATTATTGTGGCGACTTCACTGATTTGTATACACTCCTGTTGTTTATCTGCCATTGCTTCTTACATTCACATCCCCACATTACACGTTTTTATCTGTAAGACAACAAATCAATACTTAAATGAAGTTAAAGATAACAAGGTTTTACTAAAAAAAATATGTATTTGTTTCGTAACGATTATGACACAAGAATAATAAGTTGATAACTTACCGTAATTCAAAACGAGCAATCTCCTGATTACTCATTTGCTGTTCGAATAGCACCGCAATCTTAGTTCTCACAAAATTCTTAATTTGCATAATTTCCTTCAATATTCTTCAATTCATTTATGATTCAAACCAGTAAGTCAAGACTAGAATTGGAAATGGCTAGTGACCTTTTCATTGTTCACCAAGATTATATTTAAATCTACCCTCAAACACTTCTTTTTTTCTTATCCAGTGTAAAGAGATCTCATAAATAAAAATCCGCTGTCGAACACTAATAACATAAAATTTCGACGCTCTGATAACTGGTTCGTTGGTTTAGTTGGTTGGTGCGTGGTCAACTTGTCATGTGAGCGATTGGATGTCTGGTTCGATTCCCACTGGGTGTTACGTTTTTGTTTCTTAGTATTTGAGTAAAAGATTTGTAAATCGTACAGTGATTTGCAATGTAAACTTTAGCTATTAGGGGGGTTACCAATTAATGCTTCTGTCTGTACCTAACTGTTGTTCGTAGCTTCTACTTTAAAGTTTCTTTCATTGTTTTCGGAAGTATTTTTTCAGTTGTGCTACTTGTAGTTTGTTTGCAACAGTCTGCAGTTAGCTCAAATATTTCAATTGTAAATACTAGTTCTGATTTGGTTATTTAGTACTTTCTCGTAAGTAAGCAGAGCTTTTTTTATAGTTACTACCATTTACTATCATTTACAAATATTTATTTTTTATTTTACTTACATGGCAAACAGCACATTGTGCAGCTATTTTTGGATTAAGATCACTCATTGTTTTGTTATGTAACAGGAGGTTTGTGTAAATTCGTTGATAAAAATAAATAAACATGTTTTGAATATTCAATCATAACGGCGAGTCTATTAAGTAACAATTGCTGTCGCTAACGCCAGTGCCAATACCGACAAAGCGACAGCAAAACATGATTTTTTTCTTCGTTGTTTAGGTACTTTGAAAAACTTTAGACAAAATAGTTCGCTTATAGTAGGTGTACTGACAAGTAAGCAATGCAACAGCAGTCATTTAAATAAGGCATTTTCCAAAAAAGCCCTGTTTTACCATAGGACACTATAGAAGAAAAGTTTTTACCTTAAAATGCAATAGAAGGCATAGTTATTTTTCGGAAGAAATAGGTTATCATTAGGATGTATTCTTTATTTCCATGTCTAAATATAATAAATAATAAAAAATAATAATGATGCCATCGCTCATTAGGGGAGGCCTATGTCCAGCAGTGGACTATTATAGGCTGGTGATGATGATGATGATGATGATGTCTAAATATACAAGGTCTATGTTGGTGACATCGCTGCTGTGCCTATTTCGTAATTGTAATAGCCATTAAGCGTGGTTTTAGAGATCATAATATTATCCATCACAATTTAGGATTTAAGACTACTTACTTACCACAAAAAAAATAAAAATTAATAAACGCTCTGTCTATGATATTTTAAGACGGGCCTAAATACACGCTTCATTTGAACGTGTCTATACAATTACGATGCCTTGTGAAATATCCAGCATTACATAATATTTTTGTTGTTTAATTACTTCAGGCAATTAATTAATAGTTATGGATCGTAAAAATCTTATTCTAGGGCCCATATCAACAAATACCTTACAGACTAACGTAGGTACATAGATATAAATATAAAATATTAATATTATTTATTTATTTACTGTCTCGGATACCGTTGTCGCCATGGTATAGCTTCCTCAGCAGTTCTAAGGAAAAAAGACTTACCTTTTTCAAAACGCCTCATTAGCTGCAATCATCACAGCAATTCATAAGGAATTAGGACGTAGATGCACACGCAGCCTCGTTTGAGATTACCGACCGATGACCAAACATCTCCCTCGTGGCATCCTCGTCTCGTCTCGAGGCTCCTCAGTCAGACCTAGGCTCGAGGCATATCCAGTCGTGCGCGTTTCCTTTTATTTCCTTCAACGACTGCTTTTCCTCGTGCCTACCTACATCATTATTTGATTTTTAATCCCATTGTTAATCTACAAGACTTACACACAAGACAAATAACCTATACATAGGTTCTTTATTTAAAAGTGTAACTGGTCAAATACTGCTCACTGAAGTGTTTTTTTTTTCACATCGCTTATATTAAGATAGAAATTTTGATAAATGCATGGCCATCGCGAACGAAGATGCGGGTACAGCTAGTACAAGAATACGAGTGATAAATAAGTCGAAAATCAACCAGATCTTAACAGATTCAAAGGATCAGGCATACGGTTATGGATACCTACAGATCCCGCGGCTTTTCGCAAAAAAGGTAGGCATTTTGAATCTAAGAGCACAATATTCAGAATTATTTTCCTCGTTTTTTGTTATGTTTCGCGAAGACAAGATAAGTATTTTATTTAACAGTCAAATATAAGTGTTTAATGTATCCCAATCTTTTTTATTATTCAGGCAAAAGCTGGCAGGACCAAAAAAAATGTATTTTAAAGAAAGAAAATATATTTTTATTTAAGAAAATATATTTTTATATAATATAAAACTAACTATACACATACTTTCATGCTATACACATTAACCTTAAAACTCTGTTAAATAACCTAGGTTGTAAGAAATATTTAATTTTATTTTTTATAAATACTTTAAGACTGCCTATTAAGTTGACATAGAGCGAATTTTCATCCGAGCGAGTAATATTTTCTAAAAGTAACTTATTCAACTGAAATGAAATGATACGTTAGTTAAAAGTAAAATTCATCCGTATTACTCAAATTAAGCAACTCAACCGTACATATTTACCCAAAACTTTCATCAAATTGCCTACTAAATATGGTTGAGTGATTCGCAAGATGTTTATAAAAGGATCAATATACCTTCACACTCGTTAGGTCGGGTAAGGGTGACTGGGGCAGGTACGTACTGTTGATCTTGCTAGGGTTTCAATGGAAAGGTAAAACGGTCTATTCATATTAAGGAAGATTTTTTCGGAAGAAAACGTTTCTAAATAATTAAAATGCTTCTTTTGTGTTTGTTTCTCATAAATAAAACAATGTCACTTACAATATAATAAGAAAGAGTTCTTCGAAAGTATGCAAATAATATTTACGTGAAACTCTACGGGAATCTCTATGACATAGGAAATTCCTTGACCAAACCGTGTGACGTCATATCGTTTTCTAAGTACGGTTTTGTCCGATTCCACGCCATTGTCTTGTCGTATCTCGTTCATAAGTTCACATTTTAAGTAAATTATTGTAATTCAATGAGAAACTATAATAACATTAGGAGGAGGAAAAATTTAGTCTATATCCAAAAAAAGAAACTATCGAGAAAATAAAAATAGATGTTTTCCACACATTTTATTATCTCAGGACAGCAGACTTTTTTGTTGGTTTTTTATTTTGTCAAGAAACCTAGAAGTAATTCTTTAGTATGTTTTTTAATTTTTCGATCGGTTGTTTTTTTAATTGTTATTAGGTAAAAACCTAGAACCGTACTTCACTCTCACAAGAAAACCACAACTTGTCATCCCGCTCTAAATCCATCCTGTGCGGCGTTATTGCACACCCTTAAACCATATGAGTTGACTAGTACATAGCGCGAATCTAGAGTACCTATATCTATATAATATCCGAACCTCTCCACCCGGATCTCGCGCCGCTACGCGCTGCCCGAGGGCTGCCTGCCCGAGACGGTGGAGTCGAAACTGTCTTCAGACGGCGTGCTGACGGTGACGGCGCCGCGGGCGGTGCCGCCGCAGGTGCAGGGCGAGCGATGTGTGCCTATTACGCATACTGGGCCTGTGCGCAAGGAGGTGAAGGATCAGGCCAATGGAGACAGCGTGGAGAAGTAATTCTACCAAACAGCGGCACCTTATCCTAGTCCTTTCAAAAGAATTCTAATTTTACGTTATTTTAGGATTAAGCTGTGAAGAGGAGCCGATATATTTTTCACCCTTACTACCCAAAGTTTCTGCTAGTTTTGTGCTATGAGCGGGTAGTTCCTCATTATTTTTCGCACTGTATTTATGTAAGACTGATTGTTTTAAGTTTGAATTGAATAAAAGCGTCAATTTACCTATTTCTGTTTTTATAACTTCCTCCTAATATAATAAATTTTAACTAGGGTATGTACCACAGATAGTCAATCAGGTCCTTATTTTAGAGCTAGGCCTTACAATGATTAGGGATTTATTTCCGTTATGGGGCAGTGGTCCAACTGCTCTGTCCAATTAGTTGGACTACGGGCATAGAGCAACGCGGGGCCTCCGGCGCGCCGGAGGCCTGCGTTGCTCTATGACTACGGGGGTCGTGGTCCATCTATCTTTGTTTTCAGTTGGACCACGCACGGCACCATAGTTGTTGTGGCTACATTTACGTATAAACCTACTCATCATTACTCGTACAGTACATACTCCTACTACTCATACATTACTCTGGTTAAAGGACATTAGGTACTTTAAGTTCTGTATCAAAAACGTTGTAAAACTAATTATTAAATTAAAAAGGTAGCGTTACGGGTAATTTTAATTACCAATATCCTTCTTTAAAATGATGAACAATGCCATCTATGGCGCTCATCAGGGGAGGCCTATGTCCAGCTGTGGACTATTATAGGCTGTTGATGATGATGATGATCCTTCTTTAACTTAAGCACAGATAGGCAATCAAGCAAGAACTCAGTTCTCTCAAATAAAAAAGCGGCCTAGTACGTATCCACCAAGTAGGTACGGTATAGCTTCGATCAGGGTTCCGTAACATTTAGTTGAGTGGCAGATCCGGGCCGCCGCGAGCCGCCCGCCACTCAGCCCAAAAATTTGTGTAGGGAGGTAAAAATACCTCTAACATTTAGTCACTAAATTTATTTATATTAAACGCACTAAACCTGATACCCGGATGCCCGGTTACTCGGGATGATTTTCTTATTCCTCCGCTCCAGTGAACTTTGTAGATGATAGGTTATTTGATGCCTTAGCTATGAGCTTATAAATGTGTTCCACACTTTTGCTTGATCAAAGGTAAAGTTCGTTATAAGTTAAGGATGGCGTGGTGGGTTCGATTTTCGCCTTGACACAAATGTTTGTATGATCTGCAGATTTGTTCAGCGTGTTCTGGTCGTTTTCTATGTATATTAAAAAAATATCTATTTGTGTATTTTTTTAGGGTTTAGGTATTATTATGTATCATCATGATCATCATCATCATCATCATCAGCAGCCTATATTAGTCCACTGCTGGATATTATGTATACCTATCAGTTATCTAGGCCCCAGTAGAAAAACAAAAACAACAAACAAATGCTAAATTTGTCACTGACTAGAAACTTGAAAAAAATTGGTTTTCCTTTCATTTGACATTTATCATACCCTAATTTCCAGTTGAGGCCTTCCACCTGATAATTGAGAACTAACTTATGTTTTTAATGCAAATCGAAAACCACAATCATTTCATCTAATTGGCGTAATTTAGTACACCTAGTAACAAAAACTAAACTAAACAAGCGATTGCGTAATTTTGGTCTGTCGAAATAGGACAGTAACGTATGGGGTTTTACATTATGGAAAAATGTCACTTCCCATTCGCATAAAACCATGATCGTTATCGTCTTTGACCTTCCTCTAAACTTAACCGTAATGAAAAAATGCTTTCTTGTGTGACCTATAGTGCTGAATTAGACGGACATCTATGTGCATGTGCAACCTTTGTAAGGTCGGACGTTGGTTTACGAGAGTTTAAAATGGGGGCGACGTTATCACCTCTTACTTTGTTGTTAAAGTAGACTTTACGCCATAAAGTACGAAAAAGTATCTCTGAAACCTCTCGAGAAAGATATAAAAAAAATCAATAAACAGACGTGACTCGCTGGGTGGAATTCATTTGTCTAATTTTAAATTGAAGATGGCAACTCCTGAGAAACTTGGATTCGAAAGTTTGTTTGTTTCGCCTTCAATTCCTACCTTCAATTCTGACAGTAACTCAATGCCAATAGAGTTATTTTAAAGAAAGGAAGATTCATTTATTTGGTCATAATTATAAAGGCCATACCTATACATATACGTTTTTAGCTATCCACGCGGGCTTCGCACGGTTGCTGATAATAATGCATGCTATACTTATAAACCTTAAAAGAGTAGTTGAAGAACAAAAAAAAGTTATTAGATATCTGATGCATGTACCTGTAGAAGTCGAATTGATTTTGGGGATTCCTACGATTTCAGACAAGGAATCCTTATTTTCGATTTCTTTGGCCGGTGTGATAATAAACGATTGGGTAATTACTAATAAAATTCACCGTTAAAACCTTAATTTTTTTTTTTTACAAAACCTTTTAATGTATTGGGCTTGTTTTGTGCATGTATTTTCAGTCCATCCGTACTCCATACTAAATGTTTTAAAAACTTAACAAAAACTAATAAAATATACTAAATAGTATAAAAATAACAAGTAATTCTGTGTATTTCTTTGTCTAATACTTTCTCACATATAAATAGCTGAACGGATATTAATGAATGAAATGAAATTTGGGAAGAACGTAGAAGACATCCCAGGTACAGACATAGTTTCCCGGAAAAAGAGTTTGCGAAGCTGCTGGCAGAGGGTTATAAATAAAATAATACTTTAAACTGTCATTTATCAACATAGATATTATACCGAATCTATCACAAAACTTAACCCATAATTTTCTATGTTACAGGTGAGACAAAGCAAGACGAGACAACGCATCGTAAAGGTAAACTTTGAAACGGATCGAAAGTTTTTCCATTCCAATACAATCGCTTCCGGTTTTGCAAATCCCATCTGTGTAACTGTTTAAGTTTGTTAAGTCTTTTAAAGAAGGGTAAAGGCTTTTAAAGTTGATAAAGTTACGATAGCTGACGATTTAAAAATGAATCTTAAAAATGCTACAACTCGTGACAACCCTTCCATCTCGCAACCTTTATTTTAACCAAGGTGAATCAAGTAAATTATTGTGGAAGTACTACTCTAAGAAAAATATAGACAGTTTTTACTATACTAATATTATAAAGAGGAAAGATTTGATTGTTTGTTTGTTTGTATTGAATAGGCTCCGAAACTACTGGACCGATTTGAAAAATTCTTTTACCATTAGAATCCTAATTTTTTCCTGATGAACATAGGCTATAGAATATTTAAAAAAGCCTATGTTTATCACGAAACATTTAGGATTCTAATGGTGAAAGAATTTTTCAAATCAGTTAAGTAGTTTCGAAACCTATTTAATTCAAACAAACAAACATGCCAACAAACAATCAAATCTTTCCTCTTTACAATATTATTATAGATAATAAAAAACACCCAGAACATCCGGACAAATATTTACCGATCGCACATACTTTCCGCAGAAATCGAACCCGCAAACACCTGCGTCGCAGAACAATTTTCAGCTAAGCCACAGAGGTAATTAAAATACAGCATTTGAAATGAGAAAAATGCGATAACAGACGCGTTCCCTTCATAAAACCAAAGCATCCAATGTACCATGTGTTGAGTCTCATTCGGCCATCTCCTTTTTCTTCACGGCTTTGTTTAAACGACACCGATATAGAAGGCTCACGGTAATCACTAACATTATAACGGGTTCGAGGCCGCGCGGGTGCACTTTATGGCACGTGTTAAGCTATCGTTATTGATGCTGAACCACTTTATAGTTTGAAAAGCTAAGCAACTTTTCATGATACTGAGTTTTTCGGAACTGGAAATATAATAGGGTTCAAATCAAATCATTTATCTGCCGAATACATTATTATAGGTACGTGTCAGATTTTATAACTACAGGAGTGTACGACCGCCAAAATTACCATACATATTCCAACAATAGTCGAACTTAAGTTCAAGCCCCATTGTAGTAGTAAAATAAAGCCGTTTCCTCACCAGCCAAGAACATAACCCTTGAGGTCTTGCGAGTGTGCCAACTGCACATTATGTATTCTGCAGCCTCTGTCTAATTGCTTCATGCACGGGAGAGTACTTATTCTGTCTTGAGCATTATTAAGAAGGTTGTAGGTACTTACTGACTGACTTATGTAGGAACAAATGACGTTATTAGCACATTCAAAATAATAATAATAATAACTAACGACCTGCTTCGCACGGTTAATAAACAAAAATTTAAAAAAAAATTACATGAGTGGGTGTCGTTTTTTTTTAATTTTTGTTAATTACTTGAGCGTAGCAGGTCGTTAGTTATTATTGTAATTATTTTGAATGTGCTAATAACGTCACTTTTGGTAAGATTTTTGTAGTTTTCATAAGGACCGCTGATGAAGGTGGTGAAATAATTTATCTAATTAATATGTAACGTGTATGTTTGTATGTAAATATTCAATATTTAAGAGAATTTTGTTAAATACGCGTGTGAAACCGGGGCGGATCGCTTGTCTCAAATAAATCGAAATTAGTAAAGTACAACTTTAAGAAAAAATAATTTATATGTCAACACCAACAAATCTCGACCACAAACGTTATCACTATCTGATGCTAACGACAAGAAAAAACACACTACGAAACTGTTAACATAAGAAAACTTTGTTCGAACGATGAAAGAACTTATAACTGCAATGAATATGATTTTACGTTAGCGCGAAACTTTACTTGCTTACGAAACTTCGGAAAATGTGATCAGTACTTCTAGAAAGTATGAGTTTGCAAGATGTCCAAACGGAAAAAATATTCGAAAACGTGACATTTTCCTCATTTTCCTATTTACTTGACAAAGGTTGCACACGTAATACCAAAATACAACAAATCAACTAAATCATTCGATGACGTTACTATGTATGTCCAGTGGACTAACATGGCCTGAAGATGATGGTGATGATGATGACTCTACCAGATCGCGGTAATACTTCGAAATTATCATTGCTGTTCAACAATGCTGTATTTCTGTATTTCTACCAACATTGGGCGTTTGTTGATTGGGCGGCCCGGCCCGATACCGCCATCGGCGGTCGCATAATATAATATATACAGAGTTATAGGTAGTCTGTGTTATTTTATGATGTGCCTTTTCTTTAACATGTGCTGCAGTTGTGAAATAAATGTGTTATCTATCCTATAACCTCTTAAAGGCGACTGGGGTACATCAAGACGAACAACTTTTGTTCTAAGACTTTGTCTTCTAATTCAATATTTTTTTCCATACACAATACATAAAAAAAAACAGTTCTGATCTTCTTATCTCTATGTAGCCGGGCATAGACTATAGCCATAATATGCAGCACAAGTCAGTAACAGATTAAGAAATTCGATAAATGACGAAGCACGCGGCGGCGGTGCTTGTGTGTCGGTATGTAGAAAGAGAGGGGTTGCTTTAATGAAAGGGGTTGTGTTGTATTATGGTGGGTACAGACCAAGGGAATGAGAGCGAGCGAACGCTACGAGTGGGATTCGACGATCGGTACCGAACGTTTACTCGCTTTCGTTGTTGTGTCCACACCAAATGGATGCAAAACCGCGGGCGGAGAACGGCCGAAGGCGAACGAAGGCCCTCGTTCGGGCTCGCTTGCTTTCGCCATAACGTCCACACTGGTTCGTTCGCTTTCGATTGTTAGCCTTCGCTCGCTCTCGTTCGTTTGGTCTGTCCCCACCATGTCCGCAGCAGCAGTTTCCTCTTCGTAAACTTAGTAAACTATGCAAAACTCGTACTAAGAACTCAGTTTTCTTTTGTCAATATTACTTTGATAGTTCAAACTTGGAAACTAGAAAGCGCAGCTGTGTTAAAATTTTGCGATTTATTTTACCCTGATCTATCGAATAGAATAAATGCATAATCGTGGTTAGCAAAACTTAAACTAGCACATGTTTAATATCACCCCAACTTTTATCACTTCACAGTTTAAAGTTCAGGCGCGATAAATCTTTCCTCAGAGCCATTTAAAACTTCCACTTTGAACCTCACCACCTCGTAATAAAGTTCAGCAATTTAACAAAGATACTGGTATGTGTGAAAAATATTTTCTCCGCTGTGGAGTCCTCCTGTTACTTTTAAACTGTGGCTCTTCTTCTTTCTCCAGATTGGGCAGATTTAAAAACTAACAACTTAGGGGATACCTTCTTTTGCGTGTATATTGCAACAATTACCTATATTCTCCTCGTGATAAAAAGAACGTCTTCTCAGAATCGTTTTTTAAACGTGTTCTATTAAGCAGTCTTTACGGTTTGCATACCATACAGCGCTGCATGTTTCCGTGGGTCAGCGGTTTACATGGTGACGTGTTTCCTCGGCCAATTACGGCCAGTCGCAAACTACTGTCTTTAGAAGACAGAAGACAACACGTCACGGTGTAAACTCGCGACCGTACACCTAACTACATTAAACCGTGAAACTTACATACGTCCTTAACTTAACTACAAACTCTGTCTTGTGTCTCTCTCCTCCCATAAAGGGGGGGCACACTACGCACCCTACATCGTTTTTTTTTATGTTTCGTTCCTAACGCTCTGCTAAATGTACAAAACTTGTATAGAAACTCAGGTATAAACCTCTTTCGACATAGTGAAAGAAAATTATCTTTTAGAAAATAGAGATCCGTTCTCAATATGAATGCTCTTCCGGTTTCGCACAATAACTACAAGGCTCTAATACACAAACCCTTTCCTATGTAATTAAATATAGGTACAGTACATATCTATTCTTACAAATGCCTTATGTTGCCTGGTTTTCAAATTCCATCAACAGTCTACTGCTGAACATATTCCTCCCCTAATGATTTATCATCTGGGGGTTATTGCCCATAATCCTCACGCTAGGCATGCGGGTTGGGGATCGTAGAAAAAATGCTGGACAGTCCACACAGCAACATCGTGTAGGTATATAATTTATACTTTTCCCGTCGTTTTTCTGTCTCAATTATTTCCTGATCACAATCGCTACCCGAAATAACTGTTATATAAGATGTGTGTGTTGCAATTACCACGCGAGTCATCCGGTTCGATTTCCGGTTGAACAGAACCTTATTCAAATCCCCCTCGGGGTTCGCGTGGCTACGCTGAGTAAGAAAAAAGTATTCTACTATTGACAGAATTATCTATGGTTTTTTTCTGTTTCCATTGGGAATAGGTTTAACAAGTAGATAGTGAAAAAATACTTTCAGGCGCAGCTTATTTTTATGCGCTTACGTCTTAGAGAATTTAGAAATTCTCTAAGGCTTACGTAGATAGTTACCTGATGTCTAAAAAAAATATTTTACCAAAGCAGGATGACTCGTCAACTACAAATTTTTCTTATTTGGTTTGCAATAAAGTGCATATTGTATGGGTAATGTTCGTACAAGAGAGAACGTTGACTAGAATGCCAAACAGGAAGCATTTGCATTTGCTATTTTCGAGTGCACGAAACGAAAAATCTTGATAGGTAGACATCGAAATCAATTTACCGGAATTCCGTCTCTTGCGTGAATTCTACTTGTATTTGATACCTACATATTGGATTTTCGTTTGCTGCCGTAGTATTTTGCCAATATCCAGTCTAGATTTCAATGTAACGGGAATATTTGAAGCGTAATGGTCTTCGTTGATCAAATTTCAATAACTTATTTCTTTAGGGTTACAAAATAAACACATGGATAAGTTAAACTTGATATTACAAATTACAAAAAAATAGGAAATAATTGGTTATTGATTTTCTATTTAATTCAAACCAAATCAAATCCTTTATTTATACACATGGGTCGCAGACATGGAAGAATGGTAAAAAGTGAGCACCAGACATGTTTTGTCTATATCTGCATGCAAATATACATTTAAGTCATTAGGAGAAACTAGTTATAGACATAAAGAAACAAATTAAGCATGTTGAGCATAATAGATTATAAATTACATACATTAAAGATTGAAGACAAAATTTATTGTCCGTTTGCGGAAAATGTAATATAAAATGCACGAACGCCTTAAGGGAATTTCAGCGAAGGATTGTATTTATCGTGGCTTTGTGCAAGTGCAACCAATTGGCGTGTTGGCTCTAAAATGCACTGCATCGAAATACGTAGAAATAGCATTTTAATTATTTCAACTGTTCGGTTGCAAACGCCACTGAAAAATAGCCAGTTGCCGTAAGTTACTGTTGGTACGTAGTACCTATATTTATTCTGGTAATACGTGTGCTAGGGTAGGTACTTTGTTAGTGGTTAGCTTATTACCTACCTACTAGAAAATAATAATAATGCTGGACAATTCACACAGAATTATTTAGCTTTAAGCTAAGCAGAACTTGTGTTATGGGTACCTACTAGATGTTTTGAGTAATTCCTAGAACGGTCCTTACCTATCTGAATATTTATTTTACTCCTTCCAGATTTTTATGATTAAATTATTAATTTATTGACAATTGCAAATAATGCCAGACAATCCATACAGCATCATCTACCCCCAAGCTTAGCAGAGCTTGGGCTTGTGGTACTAGATGACTCATAAATTTAACTAGCGGTCCGCCCTCGCTTAGGTATTTAAGAAACATTTAATTTATCATGAGGAATCCTAACTTTTTTTGAAAATACTCTATAGCCTATGTTCATCGTTTATTGGCGTGGTCGTAAAAAAATTTAAGCAAAATTCTCATCTCAGTTTTCATTTAAACTCTGTCTAAACTCCTTGGTATTAAACGCTACAGCGCTGTATTCTACTGTACTCTAGTCCATTCTTCACAGTGCCCTGAGGAATAAACCAATTTACAAAATGAGGCAATTTGTACTGGAAATAGCTCTTCAAGGCTCAGGTGAATCAATCTCGTGAACTTTGCCGCGTCAAAGTCAGCCCATTTATTTTCAACGCTTCATGCGATCGTCCATTTTAGAACGGTTTTGAAGAATGTTGTTTAATTTTTAAAATTTGTTTTTAGAATGAACTTCGGGACATAGTAGTGCCTAGTACAGACTTGCGCAGTATTAAAACGGATAAACTTTTCGTTTAATACCGCAGACTTGTTAAAAGTTTTTTATAAATTGTACTGCTAATAATAAATTAATCATTAGAGATAATGGAGGTAGAAGGAAATTACTGATCGCTGTCAAATTAAGAAAATTAGTTCCTCCCTATCCGGTAGGGGCGCTGCAGGGCGCTAAATGTATAGAAGTAAACGAAAACTATTATAGTTTTCGTAAATTTTGTAAGACGGAAACCTAACGTCGCAACACTATCGCCGTCCTTAGTTTACATTTCTTTAGTCTTTCGGAGGTTTTAGAGTAGATTGTGTACTTCGTATTGAAATTGAAATTTTGATTTCTGTAATCAAGAACATTTGCGTAAAAATATGGTTACGAAACTTTGTAAAACGATTGCTTATTATATATATGGTATGTAGTTTTTAGTCGTAAGCTTACCCACAATTCAGAAATAAATTTAACTGACTTTGTTCTACATTTTGCGATAGGTTATATCGAGTTTCCCTGACCCCCAATTTGCCTCAAAGAACACTTGGCAGCTTCTAAAGTATAATTTCTCAGTGCTTGTAAAGCTTTACTATCCTCGCCTAATTACCACATTAATTTCTACAACCGAGTCTCGCTATTCGGTCTCGCCACAGCGGTAATTAAAGCAACCAAAAACATGACAATTTATGGCAACACTGGCGCGATAAATTAACCGAACGACCTTTGAGCTTACGACCTGTGTCAATGATGATATTGTTGCCATGTTAAAATAAACTAATTAAAAACAACCTCCAATAAATAATTTCCTTTTTGTATGTTATAAAAGGTTTCGAAATATTTTCAGAGGTAGAGTTACGTAAATATATAAAGATACATACATGTTATAAGTTCTGAAACTTAATAATGTTAATATTTGACGACCTCTGTGGCGCGGTGGGCAAAGGTACGCCTGCGACGCAGGAGTTTGCGGGTTCGATTCCCGCCTCGGGACAAATATTTGTACGATCTGCTGATATTTGTTCAGGGCGTTCTGATCGTTTTCTATGTAGGTACAGTAAAAAAATATCTATGTATGTAATAATACACTCGAGAGCAATGAATCCGGGTCACTCAAAGAAAAAAAAAATCTCGGAAAGTAAGAATGCGATGAATGAGATTTTTTTTTTCTTTGAGTGACCCGGATTCATTGCTCTCGAGTGTATTATATTATGTATATCAGTCATCTAGTATCCATAACACAAGCTCTGCTTAGCTTGGGGCTAGATGATGCTGTGTGGATTGTCCCGCATTATTTATATATTTATTTATTAGCTGGTTTTATAAATTGACTAATATATTGTTCAATGGGTATCTACCACAGCACGCCCGGGGTTGGATGTCGGTCACTTTGTCGAAACAGTTAGAGCCTACATTACATTATTCATACATTGAAATGTTGCCACAAGTCGCCGCCGCCAAGGGAAACAATGTCGCCAACATGATTATGCCGCAACAAAAACCCACCACTTGACTGTACCTAACAACAAACGGTTCGATGTAGTATCCATAAAATTCTATATTTTAGTACTATGAATCGTCTATATTTTGGAAAGGTATTCTGAATAGAACAGAACAAAGTCCGAAGTGGTTTTTGAACGCAAAACAACCGCCCGTGAAAAATATTAAAACCGGTGTTATGCAAATCGTGGTCACGTTCATAAATCTCTTTACACGCATGGCAACCCTTTTAACCTTTCACAGCGAACAAAGATTACAGTATATTGTATACCTTGTTATATAGATATAGAGTACAATTTACAATGAACTATGGTGATTTATAATCTGTTGGGTGCAGATAAAGTGGTAAATTAAACACTGAAATGGATAATACGCGGTTAAACGGTGTTTTTTAAGGGATATTAATGAACTCTTTTTACACAATTCTGAAGGCAGTGAGCATGGCCGCTATACACTCCTAAATCTGTTTTTACTTATGGTAAGTAAAACAGTTTACTTAACACCATACTTATATTATAAATGCAAAAGTATTATGTCTAGGTCGCTAGTAATATATTATTATATCCATCCGAAGGTTGCCTGGAAGAGATCGGTTCTAACGCCACCTTGCATTTGTCTTAGTTATATCTTTTCTTATATTTTTGGTGTACAATAAAGCATTTTTGTATTGTATTGTACTTTCATAGGTCATAAAGATCAAAGCCGCAGGCTAACCTCACTTCGATAATTTACAGCATGAAACAGGGTGTCAATGTCGCGGTTCGTAATAAATAACAATAATAAATCAGCCATATTGTTGCCATAAAACAAAATGAAACAACCAAAGCACATAAAGTACCAAACAATACTACCGCACTTCAGAATATTTTATCATATGTTCTAGCCATATCGGATATCCATTGTAATATTTTATAAAGGTAAACAATAACTTGGTATACCTAAAAGTCTAGCGAAACCGAATTATATTTTTGATAATCATAGAGAATAAAAGAAAATCGATCGATTCGTTGCGATTATCGATTATTGTAATTTTAAACAGTGTATTTAAGGAAATCTATCGTTTAATTAGTTTGTATTATCGATTATTGTACCTAATTATACACTGTTCAAATATTTATGTACTGGTTGTTATCGCACTATAATTTTAAAGTTGTGTTTCAATGATTACTACAAGCTTTATAAGTACCCCCCGGGAATTTCAGACTCTGAGTATTATGGTTGGGTGGTTGAATCCTGAGCGGGGCGTCGTGATATTTTTTTTCATGTCAAAATTTGTGACATTGTTACAAGGGATTTAGAAGTAGTCGAAAATATTTTGTAGACAAGGGGATACTTAATTTTGACGCGCACTATATTGCGTTTTGTATCACTATTCTCAAATGAAAATAGAACCAACGACCGGCACAACTAGTACCTTAAGTACTAAATAAACCTTTACTTATTTTCTGTTAAACCACCCCTGTTGGTAAAGAATGCTCAAATAGTATTGAGGGAAATGCCTAGAACACAATTGAGTTCGTAAACTTTGTTTAGACTGTAAGAGAACATATCAACAACTTTATAAACCACCGATCAGAAACTTGAGAAACTTCGTCTTCCATTTCCGAGTGTGCCCTCAGCAGTATACGTAACGTAAATCCATCATCATCATCATCAGCCCACATTAGTCCACTGATGGACATAGGCCTCCCCTAATGAGCGCCATAGCGCCCTGTCTTCAGCTTGTCGCATCCAGCATCTGCCAGAAGCTAGGTAAGTAGTGTTATTTACTGACTGTGTCTTATGTCAATAGAAGAAGACAGAGTTGGAAATGGCAAGACTCAAGATTTTAGCAGGTATTTAGCAGACTATTATAATTGTTAAAAAAACAGCAAATATTTCGCGTAGAATCAAAATGCAGATCCTAGATATCACAAAACCGATCGGGGTCATATTGAGATGAGAACAATGCCATAAATCCTTACTTTCTTCCGTCTTTCACGCCTAGACTGCTGAACCGATTTTGATGAAATTTTGCACAGAAGTTGTCTAGACCGAGAGAAAGGAAATAATTCTTTTTATCCCGGTGTCATGTTCCGGGGCCACACAATATATCCGAATCCTATTTTTGAAATTCTTTAAACGTTATAACATTTATTTTTCGTTATTTACTACAATGGATTTTAGTCACACAGTGACTATGACAGTCCCGTAAGAGATTATACATAGCATTAAAAATACTATTCGAACCATTTTTGACCTCTACGCGGACGAAGTCGCAAGCAAAATGTAGTAGGTACTCAATATTCTGAAAATGCACAGATCCCTGAATTTGTTGGTATAATTTCCGCGCACTATATAAATTCATGAATAAATACCCCCAGGTTTAAAATTTTCTGATGAAAATTTCAAGGGAGAATCCAATGGTCTCTTTATGGCAGATTTGAAGTATTTTATGGAGACGGCTTCCCATCGTAATGTACTTTATGTAGAGCGAATCTATAATGGCAGTATAACTTTTGAATTGCTTGTTGAATGTATAAAATCGAAAGGTTCTGGTTTATTTTACGCATTTTTTTATGTAAATTAGGTTTACTGCGGGTATTTTATTCTAAGCTTTGAATATTTCATTCGTTTTTCAGATGGACCAGGAACTTTTTGTTTTATTTGTAAAATAAATTATTATCGTAGCTGGGCAAGATCGGGAAATATTTAACCGGTAAGGGTACAGGGGTACTTATTTTCCGATCTTTTCTATACAGGGTTATTGTTGAAAAGAAGTAAAATTCTATTTCACTTCTTCCAATAGTGAACAAAAAATTTTAGGTAAAGAGAAAATCAATAACATCTTATTTCACTATAAATAAATGTAAGAAAAAAAATTAAATTGACTTTTTTTTTGACTATTTTGTAAGCCTAAGAAAAATTTATTTAAATCCGAACTCTGATTGGAATCAAAAACATCGTCATATGAACAAAAAAAAAAACAAAACAAAAAAGCCGCTGGAAAGCCTAATCTAATCTACCAATTGCGTACAAACCAAGTTAATACACACTTCTCCACATATAGGTACATAAATGTATTCCACTAATTAACAGCCCCACATTTACACTGGTAAAGGGAAATTTATATCAGCAATAGGCTCTGTGAAAATAAAATAAACATAAACTCAACAGTAAACCTACGGCGCCAAACATGAGTTTTACGCTTTACAGGGTTGACGTCAGGGTTGCCAGGAGTGTAGGAAAAGTACGAAACTAGCGTAAAAAAGTCAGAATATTTTTGTTTTCGAAATATCATTTGAGGTTGAAGCTTCCTAACACAACTGCTAATAGGGAAAGCGGGTTTAGTTAATAAATTAAAAAATAACTGAATATCATTTATTACGGACAACTATATTTTTTTGAGTGAATATCTCATAATTAACAGACGACATATCAATTGAATAGCAGAACTTACAATTGAAACAATTCAGCTAATTCCAGACTGTCGCAAACAATCTACAGATATCACAACTCATCCATATCAATACGATAAAATTTTAACTACGATAAATAAACTTAGGTCCATATCAACATCTTTTTTCTTATTCTATGTTAGGCTTGACAAATGAAACATGAACATTATTTGTATTTAATTTAAATTAACAGTGTTATCAATTTATGTTAAAATAGCCAGTTTCATCATGACATTACAGTGCATAAGGAACGGACTCTTCCATTTGTTGGATATTGCATTTAGGACGATATGTTGGTACTCCCGTGCAACTACACAACGAAGAGACGACTTTCTTCCGCATCCATAGAAGCTGACCGTCCGCCCAAAAAATGCCGGACCGCAGAACCTCGGGCCTGTAACTCCCTAACTAGGGCATCACCCTGTATTACCTTAGGTACAGCTCATAAATGGAACTCATTTATATGATACGATCTATAAAAAGACTATGAAGGTTTGATGATACCCAACCTCAATATGTAGATAGTCTATTTTGGGTTGGCTTGGCTGAAACTTTTTAACACCCTGGTGGTGAGGTTTTCTTATTATTTCTGTCCGAGATTCATTTGCATTTCTTTTACCTTGGATCGCTGTGAATTTAAGATTATTTTTTGAGTTGAAGAGAGTTTTTTTTATGAAAATTATATATAATTATAAATATAAAATAATTGTTAAGCTACCATTAGATTGTTTTTACACAGTCTGCAGCTAGGTCAAATGTTTCAATTGTTAATACTTATGATGATCTTCTACATAAATCCAAAACTACTGTAACCTTACATAAAGAAAGGGATTGTAAATAAATCATCTACTTTTCCTAATTAAACTATAACCAAGGACACTTAAAATGTTAATGAATTATTTTTAGATTTTATAATTTTATTCTAGTTCCAATTTGGTCCTATTATTATTTAATTGTAATATTCTTTAGAATTTAAAATTTATATTCATAATACAATTATTAATGCGAAAGTAAGTAACTCTTGTTTGTCTGTTAGCTTAATATAAACGGTTCAACGGTTTTTAGTACAATTTGGTAGGAAGAGAAATTACACATCAATAGCCCGGGGACTGACAGACCATTTGACAAGCACAAGCGGTGCCCCGGGCAGAAGCCAGTTCTATCTACATCAATAAAACCATAATAATCACTACATAGTATAAAACCAAGTCGTTTCCCGCTGTCTGTCTGTCCCTATGTATCTTATATCTTTAAAACTCATTTATTCAAGAGGAACGTGTTTATATGTATAACAGGCTCCCGTGCAAAGCCAGGGAAGGTCTCTAGTTTTAACAAAAGAACGTAATAAATTCGGAAGATTCCCGTAATCCCATTGTTCAATTTGCTAACCTGAGTTACACAATTGAGCTGCACAAAAGGGAACTCGGTTTATAAGATTCTTTATTTTCTCATAGAACACAATAGGTAGTTCACTTATATGAGAAAACTACGGTACCAAATCAGTTTAGTTGTTTATGTTCCGGTCTTGCCTTACCTACATCATTTCTTGTGTCACTTGTCACTATCAAGCTACTCCACATCTGTTACTCTACCTAACACCTATGTATACCTAATGTCATTTATAAACAAAGAAAATTACAGTAGGTAAGTACCTACTGTAGTTTAATGTAATGTTTATACACATATACTACACATATTCCCTAAATATCTAACCCGTCACCATAGGGCAGAGTACCCAGAATGCTGATGCTGCCACGATTGTATATCTTAATTTTTGTCGGTACTGTTCGTGTTGATCTTAATATATCTTATCTAATCATAAAATCTTTACGCTAAATTGCTTGTACCAAATACATAAAAAACCGTGAACATAAATATCGTACATTTTCTGTAGCCAAAGGCCGCTGGTTTATAAATAACAAATTAAAATAACTGGAATATTTCAATAAAGCTAATAACCGAGGCATGTTATTATTGAAAGTCGACGGACGTCAGGGCGGAATGTTTCCAGAGTCGGATCTTGTGTCATCATCATCATCAGCCCACATAAGTTCACCGCTGGACATAGGCCTCCCCTAATGAGCGCCATAGCGCCCTGTTAGCTTGTCGCATCCTTTCGTAGTATTTTTTTGTAGATCGTCATCCCATTTGGCCGAAGGGCGTCTTACACTACGTTTAACCTTGTATAACCGTCATAAAATGTAGCCTTTTTTGGGTGTATATTTATGTCAAAAAATGTAGCCTTTTTAAGGTAGGTTACTAAATTCATTATAAGTTAAGCGGGTTAACTACGAACATAGTTTATAATAAACCATAAATGAGTTCGTCAAAAAAGATGGTACTTTATTAACAAAGAAAATAACAATGTAATACATTGAAATAAAATAAAATGCTTTATTGTACACCAGAAAAGAAAATAACATACATAAGACAAGAACTAACAGAAGTAAAAAAAATATCTTACTATTATTTTATTATCAATCCATCTCTGTATTGTCATGTCGGGGCGTTTATTAAAACTGTTGTACGAATCGGAAAATTGAACAGTTACTCGTTAGTGCCTAACGAATGCAAGTTGGAAATAATCTGAAAATAAATGGCAAGTATTATTTTAACAAAAGGCATAATATTTTTGTAATAATGGAATGACAAAAGGACACCTGAAACTTGAAGTTTCTTTGACTCCGTTCACCTTCTTGCTAATAGCACTTCCTCCTCGCGGTTCAGCTACTATTATTATAAGTTTTAAAGTAGTTAAATTAGAAATACTTTCTTTGACGACCACTGTGGCGCGGTGGGCGACGCAGGAGGTTGCGGGTTCGATTCCCGCCTCGGGACAAATATTTGTACGATCTGCAGATATTTGTTCAGGGGTTCTGGTCGTTTTCTATGTATAATAAAAATATCTATCTATTTAATAATATTGTATTACGTATATCAGTCATCTAGTACCCATAACACAAGCTTTGCTTAGCTTGGGACTGATGCTTGATATGCTTAGATGATGCTGTGTGGATTGTCCAGCATTATTTATTTATTTTTAGTTTATTTTATTTATTAAAAATAATTTTTGGCATTGTGTAAGAATGAAATCAATATGGTAAATTTCACAAGGTATTAGCATAAAATAGACAAAAAAAACGAACACAACCTAATTAAATCCAAATTATGTAGTTATTATAATAAAAACATGCAACTTTTTATGATCAAGTTCATCTTATTGTTAACATAATATATTTTTTTGGATGGTAAACTCTTAAACAGTGTAAACCACCCTTCAGTTTTCAGACGTTTTTCAAATGTTTTCTTAAATAATTCTTGAAAATATTTTGACTGCCACTTATATTTTTACTTCCATTTCAGTAGGGAGAACATTAAATTATTTTACTGCTTGATACAAACAACCATGTCTTGCTACATTATGCCTCTGATGAATCTCGAGCTCTGGGACTTTTCTCGGTGCCATGACTCTTTTTGTTCTCTTTGCAGTTTTGTTTTGAGAGGGTTTCGTGCAAGGTTCATCAGAACAACTAGAAAGAAAGTAAAAATATGTTTATATGTGTCACACTAATATATTATTACACACATAAAAAAACCTTAAAAATATTGAAAAACTAATAAGCTAAGCGTCCAGCATTTGAACCATGAAGGTCCTGCCTCAGCATAATATGCCCAGCAGAAGTCTAGCATCGCTAGATTTCTGGCATGATATTATATTTGGTACGCACATGTATTGGCTGACAGACCATCGCGGTCACAAAAAATGAGACTCGTTTTTGTTTAACGAAAGACCGATTTATGATGTACCTGAGGTATTAACAATAATGCTTTAACCCCAAAAACATATACCGTATCTAGGTTTGAATTCTAACTACAGCATAGTACATTATTATGCATATTTTTGTATATATTTTCTTGTGTGAGCCAAAATAAACGAATTTTTTTCTTTCATTCTATAGTAAACCGTTTTTAATTGCTCTAGGCTTGCTTCATCTACAGACTTCGCAGCGTACACGGAACTAATGTGCCTTCGTAGCATCCCCGTTTGATTTTCTAGTTTAGAAAGTGGTCAATGTGGACCCCCAGTAATTTCACATAGTTCGTCAAAGTCGTTTCAATAGTTCGGGTCTTATTATGTTCTAAATGAAGACGTATTTTATATTACCTTTATTTTCTATGGAAATAATTCCTCTTACTTCTCCTATCTACAGCAACATAAAGCATTTTATGTTGCTGTAGATAGGTAAGAATAGCAGTAGGTACTTATTCTTCTAAAACGAATTCCTGTATTCTCTTTAAATTCGTCCAATCAACAAATTCTAACTAAGTTATTTAAAAAGAAGACTGGCGAAGTTGTTTGAATCTTTGCCCCAACTATTTTGTGCCGCGTTCATGAACAAAATCAACCAAGATCCGTACAACTTAGCACGATAAACAAAATGATAGTTAGGATTAAAGATTTTAGGAACAATTAACGATATTATAGGTTACTAGCGGTCCGCCCCGGCTTCGCACGGGTATTAAACAAAAATTTCAGAAATTATATACACTAACACGATGGGTTTCACAGTTTTCATACGGATCCATTACCTTTTTTAATAGCATTGAAGTTTTTGACATTGACTCGACACTCCATAACTGACACTGGCCATAGAGAAAAAGCAAGCACCGTGCGCTATTATGTAACCTCTTTTTCTATTATGACGCGCCATAATAGAAAAAGAGGTTGAATATACAGCGCACTGTTCAATTATTGAATTTTTCATGCGGATCCCTAACTTTTTTGAAAATATTATATAGCCTATGTTCATCACGGAAAATTTAGGATTCTAATGGTGAAAGAATTTTTCAAATTGGTCCAGTAGTTTCGGAGCCTATTCAATTCAAACAAACAAACAAACAAACATACAAACAAACAATCAAATCTTTCCTCTTTATAATATTAGTATAGATAATTGACATTCTAAAGAGAACTTCAACTTCTTTTTTTTTTTGGCACCGCTTGCTTTTTGCTGCGACTCTGCCAGTGTCTGTTATGGAGTATCATAACAGACACTGGCAGAGTCGAAATCGTTGCAGTTTTGCAGTTTGACACATAGTTTGACGTTGGAACGTTCCATTATTGGCACTTACATATTTTATTTCTTTTGGTTTTTGCTTCTTTAAAAACGTTTTGACACTACAATTTTAAAAATGGTATAAATTTATGTTTTTCAGCATGAAAGTATGAATAAGTTCGGAAGGAGTCTCATAAAAAATAAAAAGAAGCACTCGGTACTCTGACATACTGTCTATGATTCAAATAGTATGTCAGTCGCCGCCATAACGCCCATAGACACGAACCTAATAACATCATATAAACAAATCAAAACAAAATGAAAAACGCCGTCTTGTGTGATCACATGTTGCCAAAATCACAATGCGTTTGTCAATAAAAAACACCGGATCACATTTCGTAGATAAATTTCTTATTTCACCAACTTATTGTTTCGATTTGACGCAAAATTGTTATCTACATAAAAATCAAACTCTAAGCACAAAATCTAGCCAGTGCTGCCAACATGTAAACATGTAAATTTTCCAGTAAGTGTGGGAGGATATTAAAAATGTTTTAATTCTCATATTTTGTTGACTTTAAATTATGAATCAGGTAAATAGGCATTTCACCATCCTGTTTATATAAAATAATATGTGTTAAGTATTCGAAATATAATTAGGATACCTACCTATTGAATTTCACTTTGTAATATCTATACAATAGCTTAGCTTTAGGGATACGAATTTCGAAATACCTATGTTTGTTTTTTATTTGAGCTAACCTCCAAAATAGCTGAACCCGTTTGGATAATACTTTTACTGACGATCATGCTACGCAGATGTTATATCGAGATTATCGATAGCCGTGGGGCATACTAATAGTCAATATTTTTTTCAGATTTCTGGGTGATGAAAATTGGTAGTTAAATTGAATTCGCATAATCAGAGAATATCATTATTAAAATAATTTGAAGCCTACTAAATCTAGTGTAGCATGCAGTATGCATAAATATTTTTCATGTAAAAGCATTCGGGCATTATTATGTAGATATACATAATTTTTTATTTATTATGTATCAATAAACAATGAATATGAGAATAATGTATATTTTTCATTATTAGGAACGTTTCATTGATATTCCCAGTAACAATCATAATATGTGGCTGCAAATGTACATTTAAATAATTATAATTTTTGTTTGATTTTTTTAATTATATTGGTTAGGCATTTCCATATGAACAACGTATACGAAGCCGCAGGCAGAAAATGTTGTCAGCCAGTTAATAGGCACAAAGAATAATTTATTCAAACTAAAATTAAACATGGAACGGAGACTTTGGTTTGGTGTTTATGTTTGTTCCTTCTGCACACACACTCAGAGGCCTGAACAGATTTTGTTGAAATTTCTTCGATTAGCAAATAGGGGTTAGTATTTAATCCCGGGAACAATCAAATTCACTGCAGTTAGCACCATAAATATTAATATTTTAAATAGAATATGTTGAATTATTATTTTCATTAACATAATCCAGATTTTACTGTCACTTTTGTGCGATACTTATTGTATTAATTAATTTTAATTAGTTAGTGTAAGTGGTTGTATGACCGTTCTAATTAAATGAATAAATAAAAATAAAGTGCTGGCGTATATTGAAAATTATAAAAAGTAGGACTAATAAACACGAACACCGTGGCTAAAGCAGTACCTAAAATGATTCATTATAATTTACATATTCATATGTAAACCATTATTAGGAAGAATATTTATAAAAATTATGGGTATTTTTTTCTTTTGTTGGCAACTCTCTATACACTGACACTCAATGTCATTCCGCCATTGTTAGGAATCAAGTTTGATTTGATAGGATTCCGTCTGAACTTTTCTCTAAGTCTATGTTTTTCAGAATATAAGCCTGCTAACCAAATTAATTAATATTTATTAATATCATATTTCTGAACAACTACGGTTCCTCAAACAATGAAAAGGCGTAAATAGAACCATTTACGCCAATCTTCGTTCAAAAATGCCTTGACCAGTTCTTGTTTAACTTGATCGATGATTGGCCATTCAGCCTTTATCCGGTCGATTATAGCTCCAAGCTGAATGAAGTCATAATGAATCGAGATATCAAACGATTCAATCGAATAGTGTGATTTCAAGTAATCGATTCGCAACGAAGCATTTTCATTCAACCCTTCGTAATTACTAGGAGCTAGGGTTTTCCCAACAGTGGTTTTACCAGAATTGTTTTGTATGTTGCGGCTATTTGCAGGCATTTATAAAACGACCGATGTGGCACGGCAGGCAAAGATGCGGCTGCGGTTTTGATTCCCGCCTTCGCACAAATGTTTGTACCATCAGCAAATATTAGTGAAGGGTTTTATGGGTTTCTATATCTGATGAATCTTTCTATGTATTTTATTCTATGAAGTAACAAAACGGCTGAGATTATTGAAAGGTCATCTAGTACCCATAACATAACACGAATTCTACTTAGATGATGCTGTGTGGATCGTCCAGCATTTTTTTTATTTGATAATGTTTATTCAAAAATGTTATTAATCTGAGTACTATGATATATTAGATAAACTAATCCTATGAATTGTAGGTAGTTCGTTTTTCATGTTACATGCCATCTCTCAACTAATTTTGCATGCCGTAACCAGTCAAATACACTTCTCAATTTAATATGATTTACATACTATACACAATGTTTTGGCAAATACGAGTATTTACCTAGAAAATAATCTCAAAAGCAATCTCATTCGGTTTTATTACCTTAGCGAAGCAATTATAAAACGAACACGTATCGAATCAATGAAACACAGAGTATTTATTGAACAACCATAGACAAAAGCAAATGAACAACCAAGTCAGCAGAGCGAAGCAAGACCTAGTTCTAAATTCAAAACTACCGGCTCGAAAGCATCTGTCACCAACTTTAGCAGATAAATTGATCGTATTCGATAGATACTGTTGGACTCTCGGGGAATAGATAATTGAGTTTGCTTTTAGTTTCTGTTAGTTATAGGGTTTCTGATGACAGTTTGATTTCGGTTTCTCATAGCTTTGGTGCTTATGATACCCGACTACCCGTGTTTGAATAACTGAATGTGTGTTTTGTTTGCGCAAAGATTACTAGTTTCAGATTGATATTGCACTCAGTATTTTATACATTGTCGGTGATTATACATACGTAATAATATCTGATTTTTATAGTATTGGTAACCCTGAGGTCAGTAATGCTTTATTGTACCCCGTTGACACTCATATTGACGAGTTTTTGTGATTAATTTCCGCCAATTTAATAATAAAGGTCTACACGAGCTATTTCTATTCATTTCGCTAAACGGGAAAATATTGACCACCCCGCCATAATGATGTTTTCTTTATTTAATCCTGAATGCGGTATTTTTGCGAGCGTGTTTTGATTGATTTCGATTTTCCTTATTTGTGAAGGCTTTTTGTGCAATGAAAATAGAATCGAAAGAAAACAGATTTGCTGCTTGGAAACGAAAATATCTCATAAGAACTTTATTTTTGTTACGTTGCCTTATTGATCAAACTTATTTCTTTTGGGCCTAATTTCAGTGAGTTTTGTTTGTGTTGTGATTGGTGACGATTGGGTAGAGCAAGTAGACGACGGCGTCCCGTGCAGTACCTACTAAGAGTAGGTACCTAAGTGAGTCCCTGGACTCCATAATATTAGTATACTAATTATGTATTATGTAAGACCTTTATGAATAAACGATTATTATTATTATTATGTTTAGTACCTAGGACCATGCGCTGTTGGTGGTGCTCTATCTACTTACTTTTATTTACTGTTATAACATGAATGATGCGAACGTAACTGCCGCTATCAAAGTGCAACAAATCACTTTTAATCATTCGAAAAGTAATTGTCGAGTTCATAAGACACTGTTGGATCGTTGTGATACTCCGCAAAGAAGTTTCTCTCGATCAGGTAGTAGCGCTGCAAGGCGCGAAATTTATAGGAAGGACTCGAAAACGAAGGCAATATTCTTATGATAATGCACACAAGCCTAAGACGTTTGTTAAGTCTTTAATTAGTTTTTGTTTCATTATGCACATGTAACTAAGCAAGTATTCTATACCTATTTAAAAGAGGCCTCTAATTATTGTCTATACCTCTATATTGACACCTTTTGAAAGAAACAAAATATGGTGTTTATATTTGGCATTGTTGTTCAAAGAGACCACTTGCTTTCGTTGCAAACGTGCTTTCAATTATTTTAATTAGCATATTTCAAATCCCACAACTGATTTTTCACTATACAAATTTAATGGTATGTCGTTTTACGATCTTTAATAAATATTGTTAACAATTATAATCCTCGACTCCAATGTCAAAATTTGCTGATGGTCCAACTGGTCCAACAATAGGTAACACCGTGTCCAAAGTTAGAATCGTGGGATCTATCGAATTTCCTATCTAAAATGGCAACCCAGCTATTCGCTAATCTAGAGTGCAAACTATCCATTCATCCCAGCATCCATTGTCCGTGTAATCCGGCCCTCGTTAATGCACCTGCATCCAGTAGCTCGTCGATGACAATCGGGAATGCTTAATAACTTCCGAGATTGCATGGAATATTACACTACAGCTGGAAACCCTGTACATAACCTATGTCACCTAGCAGGCTATTCAGATTCAGATTCAATAACTTTATTTCTTTAGGCTTACAAAATAAGCACTTAGACAAGTCAAATTTCAAACAGATTTATTAAAATAAGACAATTAAATAATATAATGAACTCAATTCAAAGTTTTCGTTCGTTTTATTCACACCAAAATGAAATTTTTAATCAATGATGATACGTGGTAAGTGGCTTACCACCTTTAATAATTGACTATAAAACCACCCACTCAATTTCATTGTATCCACAGGTCCATAGGTAGATAGATATCATAGGATCAGTTCTGCCTAGCAGCTCTGCGGTAGAAAAAGGTCCGCATAGTGCATTGCACCTGCAAACTGGGCTCCCGCCAAAAGTAATCCGCTCCACAGATAAATCCCTAGATAGTCTCGTTCACTCGTTCTTTTTTTAAATCTCTGTGGGTCGTTCGAAACTTCGAAACATTTTATTGCCATAGATTACTTACCGACCTCTTTATGTACTTGTGGGTATTTTATTTTAGCTCAATATTTATCAAGGGTCCCATAAACCTTTTGTAAAAAATCGACTTTGATTTAATCAAAGAGAATAAAACCACAACGTTCTAATTATTTAATTCAATATTTTTTCTAATTATTTAGATTAAATTCCGAAAAATCTTTAGGTACTTTTTATTTGGAATCTTATTTAAAACAAATATTGCATTTTAAAAGTACCTACTACGTGGAATGTTTTAATTTTTCAACCTAAGACCGTAAATGTTTTCATAACAAAATCTCATCATATTGTGAAATGGAGCGTAAAATTGTTTAGATTTGGTACCTACGGCCTGTGTTGAGAATTCCGTTCCAATAATTTTATAAAACATTTTATAACACGTGCAAATTGAGGGCTCTTGCGTATTATGTTTGTTACATGGTTAGTTATTCTGTGGTATTATGTATGTAGGTAAATTATCTACCTTCACACGTATGCATTTAATAATGTTAGGTTCGTAGTCATATAAACAGTATTCTATTTCGAGTATCTAGGCTATTCTATTTATATACGGATTGAACTTACGGATTGTTATCAAAGTCGGTCGGTATTGATACGAATCGCAGGAAGAGTGCTTTCGTCTAGTGATTTTTTAGTCTTCAGAAAGATCATTGCTTGGAGCTTTTTGTTCGCTCAAACTTAGGTAAAACTAGAATATTTTACTCCGTCAAAATAGGTGATCGATAAAATACCATTAATTAAGAACTAATGTCTAATATTCTAGAGCACTTTATTTTAAAACGTTCATAAAACCATCCGTGAGTCTAATATACTACTCTTGCGTTCACCTTCCCAAAGTCAGTGATACAATTACCAACAAACATCACAAATAAATAAGGACCTCATTTGCACAACAAGTCGCAAACACCGTTAGAGTCACACATGGTTCCATCTTGTCATTCTCCAAATGACAGTGACATTTATGACTCAAGTCTTGGAGAGAGACTGAAAATCATGTAAAATTCAGTGTCAGCACACGAGCGTCTAATTAACGAGTAGTAAGAAGCAGCCGTGTGGAATAATGAGCATTTTACAGGCAAAGTTTGAGCCTCTTCCCCTTGGAGGTAATTACATAATTTGTTACCGCCGTATTTCGCCCCTGGGACAACCCATGTAGGAACATCTTTTGTATTTTAGATTGATATTTTACGAATGTTTGAACTGAACCTTGCATTATCGGGCCGTAGCTATTAAAATGTTAAATTAAAATTTCGAACGCAGATTAAGATTTAAAGAAAAAAATATGTAAACAATACATAAAAGAGCCTATCCTTTTTTTTATTTCTGTACATTTAATTCAAACATTTCGTGATATTTTTAAAGATTTCATATTTCTTGAAATATTTTTATTTAATTCAAAAATTGACCATATCAACCAGGTAATTAAAGAAAAATATCCCTCTCTGTTATCCCCGATATCACCCTCTCAATGAAAATTGGTCTGTCTAAATCAAACCTCCGAACTCAACCTATATCGAGAGACCCATCTAAACGAACCTTAAGGAGACCGGGATCTTTTTAACAGCTCTACTGCGTTCACCATTCCTTCTACCAATGGTAATGAACATGACAAAACCCTCTTGATGTGGAAACCACAGCGAAGTATAGCTTAACCGTGCATGTACAAGTTTGCTGAAGGAAGGACCTAAAAAGCTAGAATATTTTAGTCATTATGCTGCACTATACCGGGTGCAGCATCCCTAAAACCTGTAGATATACTAGGTATGTAGTTGGTACTAGTTCTCTGACTACTGCATTGCGTTTCGCATAAGTTTCACACTGTACCGTTATTGTGGTCTGTGCTCTATGCAAGCTCCGGATGTTTTATTTCTGCAGTACATTTTGAACGAGTATCTTTATCGTGGATTTTCGGGTATACATGACGAAGAACATTTTATCCTTTCTCATTCGAAATTCAAAGAGAACTTATCCAAATCCAAAAACTTCAAAAGATGTGCTTTGAACAAAAGACAAGCAATGGGTGATCGTGACTGGTTGGCGCGAGATTCAGTTTTCAGTTTTATTTTCTTCTGCTTTCTACAAGGAATAAAACTACCGGAAAAGTAATTTGCCGCCAATTGACAACCATTTTCAGCTTGGGGCTGGATGATGCGATGTGAAGCACCTTAAAGTTAATTTAGCTCTTTGCTAAGTTTGTAATAGGAAGCCAAATTAGGAGAAATCTGCGAAAATTGGAGCGTAGGTTTCGTATAAGTCTTTTGCACACTCCGAGTATTATTTTTCTATGAGCAAAATTACCTAAACGCGAATCGAATATGGGGTTAAAAGCATATGTAACTGACACCTTGAGTTTTACAAAAAAATATTTTGAAAAATCATAGCGACGTGTGACCCGAGAGCTGGTGAGTATCAATTAAATTGCATCAGTATTGCGATATAGCGATGCAATGCAGCCAGCGTCTTGGGGATGCTTCCGACTTTGATTGATAATGGATAAGCTGAGGTAGCCAGATATGCAACAGTCTGCCACTAGCTCAACTGATTCAAAAATGCTAGTTCTAGTTTTATCCTCTTCATTTGTTTTGGAAACAAAAAGCTTTTGTGTAGGAAACAATAGGATATTTTAGCTAATGAAATATGTATAAAGTAGTATGTATACCTATAAGAGTGTATAATACCTAAAACAGCTAATTTTCAACTCCGCCGGATGTCCATATCGTCTAAACTACTAAATATTTAACTTTGAAATTGATATATGGTAAAGTTCAGGACTTAATCTATCGATCATATGTTTCGAAAACAAGATTCCATAAAATTTTCTCGATAGAAAAAAATCGTAAAGTTACCTCTAAATTTTTACTAAAACCTAAATTTCTCAATAAATACAGAAGTTCAGATCTTGACAATAAGCGTGGTAATAGAATTAAGTATAAATAAAAATGTTATGTTTCGGTTTTTTCAAATAATGTCCTTAAGCTAAAACTTGATTTTTGGACTTGCGTTGCAATGCCCTGTCCCGCTCTTATGAACGCAAAATCATATGTCTAGCCTTTTCGCACAGAGTTGAGGTTGTATGGGCCCTTAAAGATACATAATTATTTAATTTCTTTTGATTACCCCGAGTGCGAACGGTTACGCGCTATAATAATATACTCTTGTGCTCTTATGAAATGGTTATTACCTCTTCACGTCAAAACTACAGAGCAGAAATTTTGCATAAACATATGTATAGAAATAACACAGACTTTGAAACCCAACCCTTTGAACCCAAATCAATACTCTTGAGATATTATGTATGTGAATGTATTTGAAGAAATGAAAAAATATTTAAAGGTTTTATCCTTTAAATATTTTTTTATAAAGAAAGCGGGCAAGACCGTGGGCGAAGACTAGTATATTATAAAAAAAAACTTTATACTATACTAAATTTATACTATCTAAAGACTTGCTCAGCGACCATAATGAGGTCAAAAACACTTCGCGTGAGAGGGCTTTTTACGAAAAACAATCGCTGTCCAAAATTTGGCTTCTTTGAACAACGATAATGAAAATTTATTGACATTTCCGCTCACAATTATTTAATTAAAAAGAAGCCAGATATTTTTTCGCTAATCTAATTTCCCTCGAAGTCATCACGCCCCGTTACCCAACAAAAAGCCTCCATTGACGTGAATGTTGCCATTTTACCCGATTCTCCCGAAATTATGAAGTGATCCGTGAAAATCGGTAAATGCTCCTAAAATTTTTAATAAATCTCCGGCTACGGAAAATTTACTGTGAGTTATTCCTTTTTCTCTGTGGTAGTGACTTGAGAACGGAATATTTGATTTTATGAGTTAAGGACTTTGAAACTCCAAAAGTGGTTTCGCCTTGAAATAGAATTGTCGTTATCAATTCGTCAAATTGTCTGTAATTATCTGATTTGCTCTTATCTGTCATTAGATTACCATTTACAAATACATATGTCTGCTTATATGACAGCGATTTTTAAAGTGGAAAAATCAAATGTTTATATATTTCTCAGACAGACAGACTGACATCGAAGTTTTCCTATAATTACTAATATATTACGGGCTCCTTTTTTCTGCTACGTACCCCTAAAATTCGATGTAAGTAAGTGATCTACACCCATGTACAGCATATTTCATAAAGCCTGCCATAAAGCCATGAAATAACCATAAACGTTATATTAAAATCCTTGCACCTCACAGACAAAGTGCTTTTGAAGCGAGGCGATTTAATTAATAGCAACATGTAGGAAAACACTTTATTATTCATAGCTTTCAGATTATTTTTCTAACATGTAAATAAGAAAATTTTCTAAGATTTGTGATTTTGCTGCATTTTGCGTACAAATGCCTTTTTTGCAAAGACGTTTTCTGCTCGCTATTCCTATACTAATATTATAAAGAGAAAAGATATGATTGTTTGTTTGAATTGAATAGGCTCCGAAACTACTGGACCGATTTGAAAAATTCTTTCACCATTACAATTTAAATTTTCCGTCATGAAAATAGGATACAGAATACTTAAAAAAAAATTGGGTTGGAACTACAGGGTTAAAAACCTACACTCAACTCGATCAAGTTAAAAGCCCATTTTTTACCGTTATACAGTTTTCGATTCACGAGAACGAGTAAACAACAAAACTATGAAACGTAAAATTCCTTTGTAACTAAGCTATTTATAATTTTCCATATTACCACACTTACAGCTTAAACTGTAAATTATGTATTCTTATTATTATCCCTGATACTTTTTACATCATTCGTTTTAATATCACTAAGCACTAACAGCGTGCTCGGTCAGCTAACAGCTGGTGAGCTAATCCCGCTAAGCATAATTTAGTAGCTTGAAAAATACGAGACAGCGCTTTAAAGCGCTTTATTCGCTGTGTTCATGTAAGAAACTTATCTAGATAAGAATAACACTTTGTAAGTCGACTTTAGAGATCCCTCTTACAATCATGCGATAAAATGCGTATTTTGTTATGGGATACATTTCGTTTTGGATTGAAGTTTAACAATAGTTTTTAGGGTTCCGAGATTGCTTTCGAAAACCTTATGTCTGTCCTTTTTCAATATTGAGATATTAATTAATATCTCAGTAAATACTCAAGCTGGAACTGAATTGACCCGGCATTTTAAAAATAATAAATCTGGTGTGCGGTATTTAAAGATTTTGATCTACATGAAACTGAAGATTTTCTGTACAAATTTGAATGTCAAACTTTTTAAAGAAGTGTAAAAGAAACATACAAAGACAAAAAGCAAAAGAGTTATCCAATAAAAGGTAATATTTGGCACATTTAAATTTCGGTGGGTTGAAGAAAGTTACTTTTAAAAAAATAAAATAAGTAAAACCAACTTTCGAAGGGGCTCATTAAATTGTTTGAGATACGAGTATGTCAAAGTATTTGACACTCCAAAACTGTTTTTGGTAATTATCTCAGATTCTTACTGTTTGAAATGCATAGAAAAGAGTTCACAAATAAAAAACAAAATTACAAAATTACTAATACCTACCTACTTCCTAACTTTCGAAGTAACCTGTAACGTATTTGTATACATAATCGACAAAAGTTCGGAACCCTTTGCGAGCAAGTTACTTGCACTTGACGGATCTTTTTGGTGTAAAAAGTTTGACGAACAGCCGAATGTTTGTTATATCGGTCTTTCAAAACACGTTGAGTTTAGCAATCCTTGTTTAGTACAAGCTAAGCCAATCCTTATTCAAGCACAGAATCACGGGTGCACAATTCCATTTCCATACATACCCTATCTCCATGTTCTGTTCTGTATTCTTTTGTACCTGTCCGCTTTTGTCGAACAAATTGGTTTTTCTATGTAGGTAAGTAAAATAAGTTACCAGATTCTATTGTCTATTGTCTACATGGTTATATAAACAAAAATTTTATAATTGTCTCCTTGACAAATATTTCCATTTTCGAATTAGTATTTATAATTGAAAAAGTTGAGCTAACTGCTGACTGTAACGGTGGCCTGTTTGCGTTTGGTAATTTTATATAGATGAAACACACTGAGTTTATCTTAAAATTCAAACAGAACACTTTATTACTCACAGAGCAGATCACCGAGCTAGTCAAACCGGAAGTCTCCATCTGTCTATGGCAAGAGGAAAACCGATCTCAAATACAATGATTATTGCCATAGATTATAAAGTAGAAGTCTCGATTCAATAACTAATTTTGTTGCATGCCAATACAGACTGTTGCAAACAAACTACAGGTAGCTCAACTGATCTATATCAAAACCGGTGGGCAATATATTAATTTTAAGTAGAATAATTTATTATGTGGAAACAGAGCAGGTAAGACGTAAAAGCCCCAAAAATTACTAAAAAGGCGTCAATGAAGAGTATGCATTTATTTATAAGTCTTACTCGTGTGCCTTAGACATGTTTTTCCACTCGAATAAGTATCGAAAAAGTCAGAAAATTCCGCGCTTCTTCAAAATTACCTTCATTTACATTCAAGGAAAGAAATTCTGAAGTTAATTCTGTTCCAAACTTGGAAAATGGTTTTCATATTTTGCAAGAATATCCGTAACCTAGTCTCCGGAAACAAGGGGGAGTAACGAACGTAACCTGGAGGGAAGTACCAAAGCCTGTAGAATGATCAAGAAAACATAACTTTATTGATAAGAAATGATGACATTTTATGGTATGTAGTGTTAAATCCTAAATAAGGATTATCTAGACACTAGTAAAACTGCAGTCTTTGAATTTGAAACAAACCTTTTACCAGTTATGTCTTCGTTTAGCAGTTATAATAATCATAACACAAATACTGCTATATTTTCTTACAATACAAACAAGGAAACAAAATACCTACGATCGTCGTAGCACCGCTACGGCGTAGCACCTCGTAGACGTCTACGAAGTGCTACGACGACGGGGCGTAGCGGTAATTTAGATCCATATGACTACAAAGTAAAATATAAGTTTGTGTTTTGCGAGCGGAGTTTACGAGTGAAAATAATAACTTATATTGTAAATTTAATATGCGCTAAAAAACTGTATTACAAATTAAAATTTTGCTAAGTTATTAAATGATTGTTGTGGAGCAAATAAGAAGTAGTTGTATTGTTTACATTTTATGCTTCAATTGAGCTTGCTTCCCAGTATCTTGGGGGTCCTTCCGATCGCCTTTGAGATGCATAAGTAAAGCTAGCTCCTCCGTGCATTCGATTGCACGAACAGCCCTCTTGTACACCATCTATATAAAATGCGTCCTAGAGAATCTTTACGTGATAAATTCAAAGAAATATAAATAATAACAGTATTTATGACAAGCGATCCGCCCCGGCTTCGCACGGGTATTTAATGATCATGCGGGTCCCTTTTTTTGTAAATATTCTATTGCCTATATTTATCAGGGAAAATTTAGAATTCTAATGGTGAATGATTTTTTCAAATCCAGTAGTTTCCATTTAAATATAAATTGTTTCCCTTAAAATTAAAACTCAAAAATAAGAATAAACTCTAGGTGCTACTAGGATACACAAGATTTATATACTTTTAAAAGGCGATGTAAACTCTACTACAACAAAACTCCAAGTAGCAGAGTAGAGTTGCGAAAATTATCTCTAACTCAACTCAAACGAATTGGCAAAAATATATTTTTACAAAAAGGCTTGTTTTGAAATAAAATCCCTACTTGAAAACTAAGAAACCTAACAAGGTTTCTATGTCGCTTCTTTACTTTACCTTAAAAATTTTGAAGTGAACAAAAAATCAAAGCAATCAATATCTTAGTATTACCTATGCAAGTTTATTTTGACGCGTCCTTTAAAGTCTATCTTATCACTTTGATATTGAATATCAGACCCTTACAAGTAGTGGAAGTAACCATTATTGGTGACTTTGCGAGCTACGTGGTGACTATTTTACTCACGATACCCCAAGTTCTTCATAAAGAGATTAGGGACACCTGGATCGCAATTAGTATGTTTAACTTTACTTCGAGTTAGCTAAACGTCATTATGAAAGTTTGCACATTTTTCTTGGCTTCGTGCCCCAAAATGATCTGGCAATTAAACGGTCGGCTGTAAATTCGTTTCAGAGTGGACGTACTAAAGGACAGCTGGGCTAAATATAATCTTAAATGCTATTTAAGGCGAGAGATGCCTGAAGTTGGATGTACACCTCCCAAAAATCGCCACAATTACCAATCCAATGCTATCCACATCTAGCTGTATATAACGATCATTATAAGTAAAAATATAGAAATGTCATGAAATCATCTCTCTTGCTGTCCGGTTCGTTTGAGTGTCCTTTTCAGTATATTGGTTACTTAAATATTGCATTTCATGGAATCAAATTAGACTTCAAATCCCTGAAAAATCCCCCAATCGACAAAGGGAGGTTTTACCCACAGGTAAAACCTCCCTTCCCCCCTCAACACTTGACTTCTTCGTTATCTAAAACAGATCTCATATCTCACAATACTGCTAACAAGATAACGCTTTCTTAGCGAGTTTATTAGCAACGTGACTTGGACTTTTCTCGTAGTTATCGTCTACCTTGTGCACTTAAATCTGTAAGGACGTAAGATTTTATCTTACTTTAGGTACGACCTTTTATTGTAATACCCGAAAAAACGGTCAGAGTCCTCATTTGATTCAAACTAATTTCAAATAATCAATAAATAATTTAAAACAAAAAAAATGCTGGCTAGTACTTTGCCTATCCACACAGCACGATCTAACCGCAAGTTAAGCAGAGCTTGTGCTATGGATACTGGCGAAGACAGATTTTTTTTATTGCTCTTAGATAGTTATATACCCCGCTTACACAACAACATAACAGGTTACTTTTTAAAGCGGTGGACAGAAGCTAGTAGCTAAATAATTTTAGACAGTTTTACACTCTTCAATAGTCTTGACGAGACCCAGGTTACAATTCGAGTCAGTGGATGTCTTTTAGACCTTCGTGATATACCGTCGGTCAAATCTTTACATTCCATCAGGTGAGAACATAGTGAAACGGTCCAAATGCTATGAAAAAAAAAACTAGTCTCAAGGCATAGCTCATATTGTGGGTGTCAGATGACTGATATTCTAGTCAACACATACGCATAAAAATACACAATAATATTAAGATTACATTTAGTATTTTAGGGCATACATTTTATAGTGTGTTAAAGTGTGTTCAAATACACACTATAGAATTACTACATTTTGTTTAGATCTTACGTTGCGTTTGTCGCGGAATTGTAACAAAATATTTTCACCCTTATATTTTAGGACATGATAAAATATGCACTATAGAGGTACAATAGCAAGTGAAACTCTTTTCCTCTCATTTCGTACTCATATTATTATTTTGGTCCATTTGGCGCGGAAATGCTATAAAATATTTTCACCCTTATATTTTAGGACATGATTAAATATGCATATACAATAGCAAGTGAAAATCTTTTCCTCTCACTTTGTTCTAATTTTCTTGGTCCTGTCAGCGTCTCTGTCGCCACGGACGTCTTACAAAAGTATTATACATTTTTTTCTTTCTTTTTTAAACGTTTCCTCGAACGTTTTTTGTAAAGTTAATCATAAAAGTTTTGCAGATATTCAGATTTGTAATTTATTCAGTCAAAACAATGTTGATTTTGAACCGACGAAAAACAAGAGGGTCTCAGTTCGTCTGTATGTATGTTTTTATGTACAGCTATCTTCGCTTGATATTTTATGTACAGTTATCTTCGCTTGAATCAATATCAAGCGAAGATAACTGTACATAAAAACATACCGTTTTAGGTTTTCTTGCTATAAAGAATGGTGCCGAGGTCATATAGAAAATTTAAGGATATAAGAAAATGTATTCTCAAAATAAAAACATTTGCCCAGTACATCTTAATTAAAAAAAATTGTGTTCATTGGATTTTTTTGTAGAAATATCAAATTATGATGTGACAAAAAAAAATTAAAGGATTAAAATACGGAATGGAAATGTTGGAACCTTCTTTACCTAATTATGTATACTCATTCTTTTTCCGCTCTTAGAAAACGCAATTAAATGAGATTATTATGTAAATCAGTTTATACAGCCCCGAGCTTAGAGGTGGATGAATTCATAAAACGCTAAAAACTTTAAATATTTCTTTAGTCTTACTAATAACCTCATAGAAAGTCAGACTATGAAATAATTTATCAAATAAACAAAGTTATTAATTTATTCTCTTCTTCTGCTAAATCTTGGCCTAGAGGCAAATCCTCAATCTATACTAATATTATAAAGAGAAAAGATTTGATTGTTTGTTTGAATTCAATAGGCTCTGAAACTACTGGACCGATTTGAAAATTTCTTTAACCATAAGAATCCTAAATTTTTCCTGATGAACATCGGCTATAGAATATTTTCAAAAAAGTTAGGGATGCATGAAATATTCAATTTTTGTTAAATACTCATGCGAAGCCGCGGGGCGGACCGCTAGTTCAAAATAAATAGCAGAATCTATTTCAATAGGTACCTACTAAAACGTGTAAATATACCAATATCGTCACAATTCCATGGAGATACCAATAGCTTACTAGTCAATTCAAGGGATGCGGTGTATTATTACCAAAAAGGACATAAGGGTTATGGTTGGTGCAAACGTTGTATAATTTTTAGACATTTTAAGTAAACAGACATCTTGCAAATATATTTATCGCCGTCTCCACAAAATGGCGTCACATTCGAGTGTATCATTGACCCTATTCCTCCCTTGGACCGTACTTTAGCTAAATCTTTTGTCTGCTTACGTATTCATGATAAGGGTAAAACATACATTAGTAAGCATCTAATTAATGATAAGCTACATTTGCGCTTATCACATCAGCTATGGCACGTCAAGGATATATTTTGATAGGGAATTATGATCGGTTGGGCTACGGCTCTTGTGGAATTAATGCACGCTTTTTAGATAACCAACAATTGTGACAAATCGTGTGGTTTTTTTCCGTTGCATTAAATTAAAAATTTCTAATATTATGTATTTCGATATTTTTTGTAAGAAATATTCACATTATTTCTCAGGAATTAATGCACGCTTTATAGAAAAACAACAATTGTGAAAAATCGTGTGGTTTTTTTCCGTTGCATTAAATCAAAAATTTCTAATGTATATTTCTTTAATGTATATCGATTTTTTTTTTGTTTTTTTCGTAAGAAAAATTCATTATTTCATATTAGTTGTGGTTCTGCTATTTTGACATTTTATACATATAATATGTACGACATACAGACATATAGCCAGCGGGACGCGACTTTGTTTTGTAGTGATTCAAATCTACGTTATTCGTACATATATGTTATGTGTGCTGCAGTAACGTCAACAAGACCTTGCCATTACGTACATACTTCGTTTGCTTAATACCGTCTCTGATCAATCAAGAACGTCTTGGTTATGCACAGAATAGACATAATCCACGGAGACACGGGCGTTAATTACTCCCAAGGCAATCTCGTAAGCTGATCGATTCAAGTCAAAGTCAATTGCACGATCCTTGCATATCTGACCGAAGTGATGCTAGAGTTAGGGTTGCCACAAGGAGAGGCGATCTTTTCTATACTAATATTATATAGATGAAAGAATATGTTTGTTTGAATTGAATGGACTACTGGACTATTTTGAAAGATTCTTTCAACATTAGAATTCTACATTATTTTTGAAATTCTGTTTAATACCTAATAATGTATATACAGGTGAGTTTTTTTTCAGGGCTACAATGGGGAGGTATGTGTAATCGTGAGAGTTATCGAAAACTCATGAAAAGAGTCACGTGACACAAAAAAATAAAAAGAAGTTTTACGTTATAAAAAGGCAAAGGCCTTTTTAAGTTTTTTTTCATTTCCGAGATTTTTAGTCGATAGTTAATAAATAAATGTTAACGATGTAAAAAAAGCGCAATCACTTTGAATTTCCTTCCATAAAATATTCACTGCAAATATGTATACAGAAAAGAGCATTCAATATTATCTCGTACCTTTCGCAGTCCGTGAATGAATTCTTGAAGTAGAATTTATAAATATTATCCAATAATTTATCCCAACATGTGTAAAAAGTTATATTTTCTATTTAAATTATTGTGCGAAGCCTGCCTCTTAAATCCTATAACAGGACATGCAATATAGAAATTGACCATTATTTCAGAATGTATTTCAGGTATTCATTAAAGAGGTCGAATCTCGACTTTTGGCTTCCATAGACATTGTGTCAGATTAGATCGTGTGTATTTATCTAACGAAACAAAAAGGTCGATAGGGCGGACCGACCTGTCTCTTCAGGTTTTAGGATTACGTATACGAAGGGGTAGAGCCTTGTACCAAATTACCCCTAATTGGGGCTTAGGTAAAAGAATTAGCAGTTTCGGGTTAAAGAATTTACATAGGAATACATTTAGTGGTGGGCTTTTTGCATGATTAGGTACTATTTGATTATTATGGTACTAATACCTACCAGAACGTTAAGTTTGGTGTTCATCATTATTGGGTTCAACTTTGGCATGGATGTTTTTTTGGTTTAATATTCATTTATTCTCAAAAGGACAAATTTTGTCACTTACATGAGAACAGGATTCTTAGGTTAAGTATAGATAGATACATAGGTTGTTGTTTGTTGCTTCATGCCAAAACTACTGAACTGACCGGGATGGAATTTAGCATTACTACTTATTTATATTAAGTATGGTATATATAGCCTGGAATAAATCTACAATTTTTTATTCCATAAATTATACCCATGGGAGAAAAAAACCTTTTAAACGGTAAAATGGTAAAAAGGCATGAGAAGCCGCGGGTTGTAATTAGTTTATAATAAGTAATAAATCGTGAATTAGTAGATACTAATAAATTAATAATAACTAACTAATTCGTGAGTCAAATTTACCATACCACAATATTATGTTACACATTAGATACTATATAATTACTACCTCGTGAGTAAAATTTCCCATACCACAATATTATTTTACACATTAGATACTATATAATTACTACCTCGTGAGTCAAATTTACCATACCACAATATTGTGTTACAGTCACCGAAGCCTTGGTTACAAGCCCAGTTGATTTCAGGAGTCCAAAATTACCTGCGAACTTGTGCGAAATACCCTCAATAATTCTGAGCCACTACGGTTTCCGATTTCATTCTTCCGATTTCTATTTCTGAATCGGGTATAAATTAACATCGACTAACTTTGACTTGTAATATCGCTGTAATTTATCACAAAGGTTTGGCATTAAGATTTGATAGAATGTTATCGAAATTCTTCGAACATTAAACTTTACAGTAATGGTTGCTCCATTGGTACAGTTGGCGAGTTGGTGCGAATCTATTATGAAAATATAATAGGCAACGGACGTTGTAATGTCATTTTTTGCAGTTCTGAATGTGTTTTTATAATATTTAATATTAGGTCCTTACATATGAAATTGGCGTTTTGTATGGGAGGAACAAAAAGTCGAATATTTTTTAATATAATATATTTAATTAATCAAAGTATGAACCATTATTTTCTATGCACTTTTGCCATCTTATAGGTAGTTCATTGATCCCTTTACTAAAAAAACCAGTCGGACGGGAATCAATAAAATCTTTGAAGGCGATTTGGACTGCCCCATCGGAGTTGAATTTTTTCCCTTGCAAGAAGTTATCCAAATTTCGAAAAAAATGGTAATCTGTTGGAGCAAGGTCCGGGGAGTACGGAGGATGTCTTAAACTTTCCAATTGAAGCTCTTCTAATTTAGTAGCCGTCTGTTGCGCAGTGTGTGGTCTAGCGTTGTCGTGAAGCAGCAGTGGCGTGGAGCGATTGACCAGCCTAGGTTGTTTAGCCGCTAGCTTTTCCATCATGGTTTGCAATTGCTGACAATAGACATCAGCCGTAATAGTCTGGACAGATTTGAGAAAACTGTAATGAACAATACCGGCACTAGTCCACCAAACGCTTACAAGTAACTTTTTTGGGGTTAATTTTCGCTTGGGGCAGGATTTGGCTGGCTGGCCAGGATCCAACCATTGCGCTGAGCGCTTCCGATTATCGTAAAGAACCCATTTTTCATCACAGGTAATGATTCGGTTTAAAATACCTTCATTATTGTGCCGGTTTAGTAATGTAACGCAGCAGTCGACGCGCGTTTGCCGGTTTGCTTCAGTCAATTCGTGAGGTACCCACCTTTCAAGCTTTTTAATCTTCCCAATTTGCTTCAAGTGAATTAAAACAGTTTTATCATTAACACCGCAGCCTGCAGCTAACTCGGACGTGGTTTGCGATGGATCCGCTTCCAAAGAGGAGAAATTTGTGATTAAAGTGGCCAGTACGAAAAACGCCAATTTCATATGTAAGGACCTAATAATAATAAAAAAAATAGAGAAAAATACAATTATCTATTTAAATTAAAGCTGGTATTTACAATAGAAACAATTAATTATGCTCACTGCAGACTGTTGCAAACAAACTGCAGTTAGCTCAACTGATCCATATTAATACCAGTTGGTAGTGTACCAAAGATGCTGGCTGCATTGCCTCGCTGTATGGCAAACAGTACATATATGCGGGGAAACAAAAATGGCCATGAGTTATTTAAAAAAATATCTGTGCCTCTGGTCGAAGTGACTTGTGACCTGAGAGCTTGTCAGTATCTGGTGCAGAGCATCAGCATTGCCATACAGCGAGGCAATGAGCCAGCGTCTTGAGGACGCTTTCGACTGCTCTATTGATATGGATCAGCTACATTTAGATTTTTTGCAACAGTCTGCAGTTCTCTCAATTGTTTCAATTGTAAGTTCTAGTTCTAATTGGATATTGAATTCTTAAACGTGCAAAACTGTTTGGTACCCGTATAAAATAAAAAAATTACATATTTTGTGCATGTATAGCAACTAGCAACATTTACTTTGCTAGAGATGTCATTTAACATGATCTAGCAAACAAGTCAATTGCCACACCTTTACCTTCGCCCGTCTAATCCAATTTTAGAGGTAAAACAAATAGCTTCGATAAGGTACCTATTTGTATTCTTATACACGGTATACGGCTTGGCTAATCAACCGAGTCGTAAAGAAACATTATCGGACCGAATATTTGCACAGCCGGACAACCAATAACAACATTCTCTCCTTAAATACTTCTGCAATATGAATTGAAATTAATTATAAAATTAATAAATTGATATTAATGAGAATAAATAAAGAAATTGATTTGTTAATCTCAGAAACTGTAAGTAAGATGTTTTTTAGTGAATTTGTTAGTTGTTATCGAATTCACAACACAATTCTGAAAGTGGATGTTAGCCATCTTTTGAAGAAAAGCTCGCACGTGGAATCTTCTTATAGAAAATTAACTGTATTTCACAATTGTGGTGTGAATTCGCAATTATGATAACCGCGCGAATAACGCACAGTTATCAAAATGTCCCTACACTGAAAGATCCACTTGCTTTCGCCCCCGCTGTCCACCGATGCAATAAATATACAATGGGAAGTAATATCCAACCGTGTAACCAACTCAATAATGCAAAGGGTGAGTCAGCCGTAATCACAGGTCTGAAACCTGGATCCAAGATTGGATTATCGGGGATATATGTCCCGGAGAATATGTTGATTATTCCAGGTGGATCTCAAACCTGTATTTATATGTTTTGGTTGTACTCTATATTTATATAGAGTACTAGCGGCCCGCCCCGGCTTCGCACGGGTATTAAACAAAAATTTCAGAAATTATACACACTAAAACGATGGGTTTCACAGTTTTCATACGGATCTTTACTTTTTTTAACAGCATTGGGGTTTTTGACATTGACTCGACATTCCAAAACTGACACTGGCCGTAGAGAAAAAGCAAGCACCGTGCGCTATACAACCTCTTTTTCTATTCTGACGCGCCATAATAGAAAAAGAGGTTGAATATACAGCCCACGGTTCAATTATTGAATTTTTCATGCGGATCCCTAACTTTTTTGAAAATATTATATAGCCTATGTTCATCACGGAAAATTAAGGATTCTAATGGTGAAAGAATTTTTTAACTCGGTCCAGTAGTTTCGGAGCCTATTCAATTCAAACAAACAAACAAACAAACAAACAAACATACAAACAATCAAATCTTTCCTCTTTATAATATTAGTATAGACAACCAAAACTGGTTGTACTCTATGTATATAAATATATTCATTGTAGGTATTGAAAATAATAACAACTTCGGATCAACTTAAAAAATTGAATTGTTTTTAAGTTTTTTTCATTGTATTGAAAAAAATAAAAACTGTGGATCAAATTTAAAAAAAAATGTTTTTGGTTTTTATTTTATTTTATTGTTATAGTTTTGCAGTATAAATAACTTAAGTTTCAGGAAACAATTTTTTATGAACTGCAAAAGTGCACAAACGACCGACGTGCGTAAAAATTTATACATAGGTACGAGTAGGTACATATAATTATCGCCACCCATGAGGTGTCCAGGTTTCTAGCAATAAAGTTATTTTATATAATTTCGATCAAATAAAAATGGCATTATAATGTAAAAAAAGGTTAATTTAGCTAAGTTTTTCGCAAGAAAACTAACTATGACAATAGATTTTATCATAACGGCCGTCTATAACGTAACATCACGAAGCAATCATTATGACGTACGCGCTTAGAAAATAATGATTTCAATCCAAAAATGTTTCTAAATAATTACGAGTTAAGGCGCTGCCATACGACAGACATCGTAAAACGACCACTTTTTCGTCGCACAGTTAGGCTTACTGCGACATATTACAAGCCCAAAAAAAATACAGTTTATAGTCAAGTGTATGGACAAAAGACTTATACAAAAATATTTCATAAAAACAATCTAGAAACTTGAAAAAAATATCGCAAGAAAGAACACGAAAATATTTTTTCGTCTCGAAATGCTCAATATTTTGAGTGATAACATTTTATAATTTTGTTACTGTAAGAAAGGTAATTTTATCATCTAGAGAATTATGTATAAAAATTTTAATTTACTGGTGTATTTACTTTTAAAATAAATTAAAACCGATAAATAATGTTGACATTGTCGAACAAGAGATTCAACTAAATCAAACGCATCACCATTTTCAACTTTATTTGTCAAGCGCTACGAACTACTAAATAATACTACTTATACCTAAATATTGTCTTTATATAGGGCCTTAAAGATATTTCTTTACGGAGTACCATATTTTTAATGTATTATTCTTTTACGAACATAAACGAATCCTAAATTGAATCTTGTTCTTCAGCAGAGATTCCCACTTACATTCTTCGCTATAATCGAATCTGATTTCTTTATTCTACGAGTATGCTCCTATTGGAGCAGGAGAATAAAGAAATATCTTTATTCTGTGGACTCCATACCGCCTTATCAAGACATATTGTCTGCACACGTCGCTGCCCATTCAGCTAATCAATCTAATCAATCGGAAAATAAATCAACGTGACCCATTTATTCCAAGACAGGGGCCAATTCTGTTAACCAATAGATACTATTACAATGGAATCGTTGCAGAATGTCCCGTAGAAACTGCCGTATGTAGAAAAACTTCAAAGCGATAGAAACGTAAGGGAAAATAAAAAAAGGACGTCATAAATACTCAAATAGCAATAATAATCATCATCCAATAACATATAGCGAAGTGTTATTGCTTCTTTTGTTTTGAATTAAGATTGAGCTATGACACAGAGAAAAATATTTGAGTACAAAAATTCCTAAAAATCTATATTTAGCGGTAGAAACTGCAATTTTTCCGTTGGAAATACATACTCAACAGCATGCTTCAAATGAATTGGTTGGAAATGTTTCAGGGAATGCAAAATTTAAATATGCATGATACAATTCGAAACTGTCATCGAATCTCGTGAAATGTATTTTAATTCGAATTGACAAAGCCATCATTTGCGTTGCAAATAAAAATGTTTACGCAAAAGTGTTGTGTACATTTTTGATCAGCATTCAAGAGTATTTCCATCTGCGTTATTATGTGCTAGATTTGTTTTTAATTTGTTTTCAAGTCAACAAAGCAACAAACTATCAACAACCATCACAAACTACAACAAATAGAGGGATACGAAACAGACCCATAATCTATACTAATATTATAAAGAGGAAAGATTAGATTTTTTACCTTGTTTGAATAAGCTTCGAAATTACTGGATCGATTTGAAAATATCTTTCACCATTAGAATTCAAAATTTTCAGTGAGAAACACAGGCCAAAAAATATTTTCAAAAAAGTAAGGCATCAAAAATTAAATTTTAGTAAAAACCTTAGTTAAAGCCGGGGCGGATCGCTAGTTTTTTTAATATACCTCAACCTTTTTGAATGAAAAGCATGTGATATCGAATGAGACGTTTTCCAAAATGGCGATGGCTGGTACGTCTGTAACAGAGTAAACATAGAAGTATAAAAGAGTATAGGTCCGCTTCGCTAAATTGATTTATCTATACGAAATTAAAGCATACTTGCGAAGTTACGATCTTTCGTAAAGTTGCCTGAATTATGTCGAACTTTAAAACTCCACTCTTGCTAAACTTCACCTAAATAAAATCGAAGTGTATTTAAAATGTCAAAAATACAGAATTTTACTTCTATATTATGCACGGTTTTTGTAACAAAAAACTAATTTTATTTTATTGTCTGTTTGTTTCAGGTAATCTTCTTAACGGCTGGACAAACTTCGACAGGATTTCACTGGCAGATAGCTGATTTTATTAAGGGTAACTTAGGGTAGGTTTAGAAGGTTTTTTAAATTTCTTTATTTATAATAGTTGCAGTTTTTTTAAATCCACTATTTCTAACGAATCAGCGAAAAAAGTTAAAACCCAACGAAATTGATAATTCTACGCGGTCGAAACCTCTACTTGTTCCCAACATTTCCCAATATTTTTACACTTGCTGCACCAAGATTTACTAACGGCAAGCAGTGTATACCCAGAGTCGTCAGCATGATGTTGCCAATGTTGCCATGTGTATGTAATCGCTTCTTCGTCAAATATTGTGCTGTAGTGTAAAATATAAGAAATTTCACTTATTTTATATGGAACGTAGCCATAATTTTTTCAAGCTACATCTTATCGCCCACTTAGCGTAATCACCCAGAGGTTACCCACAGTCATTAAGTGCTCGACCCAGAGGTCCAAATGTTTACCCTTAAGAACCCTTGTCCGTATAGTTTTTCCTCCATTACTCTGAAATGTTATCGTTAAAGGGCTCTTTTAGTTACTGACGAATTGACCAAGGGAAATATTTTGTGTAACTGTTATTTGTTAAAGGGGCGCAGTTATTTGTTAAAGGGGCCTTCCCTCTATAGGGCCCAGATCTTAAGGTAGCCTAATCATGGCGCATGAAACTGGCGAAGTATTGCAAAACGCTATACTCAAATCAGGGTAAATATTACGAACATTGCGGTCCGCCCCGGCTTCGCACGGGTATCTAGTTTTTCCCTTATTTTATTGAAAATATTCTATAGCCTATTCTAATCGGCCCAGTAGTTTCTGAACCAATTCAATTGAAAAACGAACAATTAAAACTTTTCTCTTTATAATAATATTCGTCTTTTATAAATTACTTTAATTTTAACGTTGATAATCTTTACTCTGCTCTGTGGTGAGGACACCTAACCTAATCCACCTCTATTTTTATTTGATTTTCTTTTAATATCTATGTTTGATTTAGTCTAGTTAAAACTAATAAGTGTAGCTATCAAGTCTTGGTATCTTTTTAAGTTGTACATAACATTGGCTGAGCGGAGTCTACTTACACAAAATGGCACCTCCCAAATACATTGATGTTTGTTAGAAAAGGTACTGCAATAAAAGTTTTTTTTTTTGTTGTTTCTGTTAATTTTGACATATCTAATATAATGATTGTCGAAAGGACATCGATAATCGACATCGACATCGACAATCATCAGATTCTATTATAGCCGAAGCGCAATACAATTTTATGAAAACTGTTCAGATTAATAAAATACTGTTATATTTTGTTCAATCTGTTACTGCGATAGCATTTTGCAATGAAGCTGAAAATACGAGTTATTCCGAGTAAAGTTTGTGCACATATCCGGTTAAATGCCATCCAGGAAACGAACCTCAAATATAAATAATTTATTATAACGTTTACTGTAAATTTCGTTTGCATATGAACGAACGAAATTATTAATATTGTCCTTGCAGTTTCCAAATCTATTTTGCATTACCGTTCACTGGTTTTTATATTAAAAGTCCTTAAGTTCTTCTAGAACCAGCAGCGTTTTGAACTTTTTCGTAGCATTTTAAGCATTTTGATTCTTATGTAGGTATTCTAGTAAAAGTAGCCATAAGGTGCAGTTATGTTTTCATAAACATCTTGAGATGTTCAATCTAATCATTTTTCAAATTTTCTGAGATCCCTTAAAGCTAGTGATCGTAAAGCAAACTAAGATCTTAAATAGTTTAGCTTGTTATTAATAATAAAATTATATACGTATGTTAGTTTTTTTTTAATTATGAGCAAAAGATAAAGAGCCCTGCATTTTATGGTAATTTAAGGATAGCAAAAATTACCTTTGTTGTTGTTAGTTTATTAGCACAATTCGAAGTTCCATTTGAAATACATTCTTCAATAAAAATATATCTTTATTTATATCATAATCTCGACTTACCACTTCCTAAACCTGTGATTTTTACTGTTCAGATTTATTGTCAAAAATTAGGTAAGCTACAGTCGACATTTTACAGCTCGACCATGGTGTATAGATAGATCTCTAACACGCGCCGAATGGCGTAACGCTACAAATCATCACGTCAAAATCTACGTCATCCTATATTTTATATACTTTACGTAAAAAAAATATATCTTTTGATAACGTCACAAGACCGACGACGGCTGAAAGGTTCAAAGAGAATCAAAGGGTTTTGGTCTCGCCACGGGAGTAACATTTGCATAATCTGGCAACTTTTACTGTTACCAATGGGAATGGGTCTGTGGTTACACGGTCGTCTTAAGTAGTTTTGTTTCAAGTAGTTTTGAGTTCTGAAGTGCTTAAGAGTACTTAGGTAACTATTAACTACTAAATGTAAGTCGTGATGTCGACGCAAAACTAAAAAGCGTCTCAACAATATGTTACAGAAACTCTAAAGAAATCTGTCCGATCGCAGTCGACTCGGACGCGAAGGGTTTTGTACCATGGAAAAAGAACTATTTCAAAAAAGGAATTCCAATAATTTTATCTAAAAAAAAAAAAACAAAAACAAGTATCTCACTGTTCAGTACTCTACTTCAGTAAGGTTAAGTTTAAATATGTTTTGTTATTTATGCGGCAATAGTTATACACCCTATGAAAATTTCAACTCATGTTACGGTTCAGGAGACAAAGTAAAGTAGCCTTGACAAATCTATAGCTAAGTAGCTAAATATTTCGTTTTGTGTGGGAACCCCTTTTACCACTTGATAGGGCCGTCTGACAGACCGACGGACAGACGAAGGAATCTTAGTGGGTTCCATTTACACTCTTCGGGTACGGAACTCCAAAAAGAAAGTATCTCCAAAGTGCATGAAGGTGCTGGATGCGGTAAGCTGGATGACATGGCGATAGACAGGAGATCTAAGTCCACCAGTTTAAGTACGGTGGTGGGTCGCCGATAAATTGTTACTTCACGAATAGACGACCTCTGTGGCCCGATGGCCTGCGACGAATAGATAAGATTGCGGGTACGGTGCCGCCTCTGGACAAATGTTTGAATGATCTCCTGATTGTCTATAAAATTTGTATATAAAATAAATCTATCTATGTAATTATTGTTACCTATTATATCAGTCATTTAGTACCCACACAACTCTGCTTAGCTCGGGGCTAGATGATGCTGTGTGGATTGTCTATCATTATTTATTTAACTGTCAACAATACGAAGTTCGATAAAATAACATGCACTTAAAGCACAATTAGCTAAGATGACTTTCCCATATGAACCTTCAGATATCAAAGTGCTATATTTTCTTTAAACCTTACAGGACTCTTGGACACTTCTATACTAATATTATAAAGAGGAATGATTTGATTGTTTGTTTGTTTGAATTGAATAGGCTCCGAAACCACTGGACCAATTTGAAAAATTCTATAACCATTATAATCCTACATTTTCCGGGCTGAACATAGGCTATAGAATATTTTCAAAAAAATTAGGGTTCCGCATGAAAAATTGTACTTTTGTTGAATACCCATGCGAAGCCGGGGCCGACCGCTAGTACTGTATAAGTTATTTCGGCCTTGGACATAATAGTATACCTATAGGAAGGCTTAAGGGTGACCATTGAAGGTTTTACGATTATTTTATTCATGTATTCCTACATAAAAGTATATTATCTTATGTAGATGTAAGTATCTTTCACTTATAACTGTCAAGGTCCAAGTTCAACATTTTGGCCAAATCTTAGATCAACAAAACTAAGTTCCTGTTTTTTTATTATTTGAGCGTCTGGTCGAAGCGTGACCCGAGAGCTGGTGATTATCTGGTGCAGCGCATCAGCATTGCCATACAAGAGGCAATGCGTCTTGGAGCCGCTTCCAACTGGTATTGATATGAATCAATTGAGCTTCCTTTAGATTGTATGAAACAGTCTGCAGCTAGCTCAACTGTTTTAATTGTAAATACTCGTTCTAATTTGGTTATTTAATTCTTATTCTGATATTAAAATAAAATATTATTATTGGTACGTATCTACTTAATTCCTTTGTTCAATGCATGCAGAGAGTTATTAGCAACATAAGAGAGATTATGTATGTAAAAAAACACTTTAGAAAGTACATTATTTTCGAATTGAAACGAACTGAAGGGCTGGTGCTCCTTGAGTTAATGCTTGGCGATTAAGAAGGTAGGTATACAATTTATGTACCTTTCGGCTTACTGTTTATATGATGACCTCTTTGGCGCGGTGGGCGAAGGTCCACCTGCGACGCAGAACGTTGCGGGTTTTGATTCCCGCCTCGGGATAAATATTTGTACGATCTGCAGATACTGTATTATGTACAATCATCTGTACCCATTATATAAGCTCTGCTTAGCATGGGGCTAGATGATCCTGTGTTGATTATTCGGCATTACTTATTTATTTATCTATGTCAAATTCAATTAACCGACAACACAAGCTGCTACGCTGGGTTGTGTCAACGTTGTAACAAAAACCAGGCGAGAGGCATAATACATGGCAACATTTAATTAAGGCACTTACCATCAGTATACTCCGTTCGATAATCCAGGATATTTAATGTCAACAAAGCATTTATGATTTCTGATTTCAACAACTTTATTTTAGGCTTACAAAATAAGCACTTAATCAAGTTGCCAGTCAAGTTTCATAGCATTTCAAAGCAAGAAGTAAAAGTTAAGTTTCATACAAAAATTGTTAGATAAGAAATATGGTGTAATTGATGTTCTCTTCAAATTTTTATGTCCGTTAAAAAAATTTAAACAAAGAATTAAATAATCCGGACAATGCACACAGCATCAGATAAATGAACACTTCACACAAGTTATACCTACCTAACAATAATAAAACAAAAAGGTAATCTCTAAAAACATACGCACAACTAAAACGATGAATTGGATTACAAGAGTATCAAAGTAAAACATTCGTTCTAAAATTAAATTTTATATTTTTCTATATAAATTTGTAAACGAATGAAAGCTTTTAAGACCAAAAATTGTTGCGAACTTTAGTGATTTGCTCTGATGATATCAGTGTCATAAAATATTTATTTCACTAACATTATTTTATGGGTAAAACCTTTATTACCAAAGAAAATTTACAATTAAAACCAAATTAAAACTAGTATTTATAACTGAAACAATTTAGCTAACTGCTGGCTGTTGCTCATAAACTACAGGCAGCTCAACTGATCCATTTCAACACCAGTCGGAAGTGTCTCCAAACATTTTTTTAGAGTATTTTGAATTAAAAACTCATTTTGTTTTTAAAATTATCTTGTACGCGAATTGCGAAAACCTACTAACTATAACTATTGCAGGATCACACTAATCTGTGCCTTGCCACGCTTGGAACAAGCGCGTTTGTTTGTCAGTATAAAATCGTGCCCGAATCGCACCGTAACACGGTTTGGAATGACAATGTGGCATACGGAAATACGGAATACGGTTTATTCCGGTGTCATGTCGTAGCTGTGAAACTTGTTGGATTGGCAATAGTGAATCGACCCCTGCTAGATTAGTTTGGTTCCCTTCCGGATTATAGTCCAAAAGCGTTCAACAGTGTCCCAACATAGTCCAACAATGTTGGCTGGAGTTTGTAGGAAGTTTCCTTGAATTTGAATCATAGTGGTTTCCGTGTTGAAAGTACAGCTTGGTATAGCTCTGTCGGTTATCATAATGGCTTTTATGTTAGAGTAGTATACTAGTTTTTTGAGGTGTTGGGAGAATTTGAAGGCACAACCCTAGCTGGGAGCGGTTTATTTTCCAATTTCCCCCCCTTAAAATCGCCATCTGGGAAAAGCCGGAAAAAATCCTTCAGAAATCTCAGTCGGAAACTTTTCTGCCTGTTTTTCCCTAAGCAAAAATAGGTAATAATATATCTCAATCATATGATGATAATATTTTAGCAAATATGCAAATTTTTGTAAAAATTTAATAGATCTATTTTACATAACTCATATTTTTATGAACTTATTTTGACCATTTCCCTGTATTTGTTTAACTTTGGTTGTATGTTATGTACAATTCATAATCGTTTATACGAGTATTTATTAGTCTTAGTTAAACTTAGAAAATATTAAATGAGCCATAAATAACGCATTAAATAAGTAAATCTGTTATTTATCATTAATAAAGTGAACTGAATTATATTATTAAGATTTTTCTCGTACAGAGTAAATTACCCTATTTACCATCCAAACCTATCACGTTTTGGGCCCATGTTGATAATGGATTCGCTTATCTCTTTCCCCAAGCTCCATTATAAATGCGTACGAGGGAGATAGAAGCTAATGTATATTCGGGCGCGTATTCGCTAAAGATATCGAGAAGAGCGCGATCTATTAACGCGTATTAATAAATGTTTATTATTGAATGAATAATACGGGGTTAAAAACTCAACAAACAAAAAAAAAATACAGTTAAATAACCAGATTAAAACTAGTATTTACAATTGATATACCTGCTGACTGTTGCAAAGAAACAACAGGTAGCTCGATATGGATCAATACCAGTAGTCTTCCCTCAAGACGCTGGCTACATTAATAAATTATATTTTTTTCTTTAACATATTCCTTTGGCACATTAATGGAAAACTAAAATTTTTGACCGTAAATACCTATTGAAATACAACCAAAGTAAATGTGGTATGAGTTGCAGAACGAAGTGTAAATCATTTTATTTTACTATTCAATGTGCAACCGCGATTTGTCAGCTCACCAGTTAAGACAAGATTTATGGTATGAGTTGAGCAACGACTCATCTTAGGGCGACTTCGGATAATCTTATAAGGATCAATTGTTTAATACATGAGTGACGATTGGCAAGTTAGTAAGTTAAGACTCAAGAGGTGTGCAGTAAAACGATACTTATCCTACCTCAAATAGAGTGATATTATCATGATTATGGTTTAAATGACTCGTGCAGTGACTTTGATGAGCTCACGAGCCTGAAACTAACAAATGAATAATGTTAATTTAAAATTAACTACTATTATGATAAATTATATTATGAAAGTATAATTTTTAAGTTGTATTTTTAATAATTATTTTATATGTATATCTGTGATCTGAATTAAATAAATAATAAATAAATTATATTCCATGACCTGTAATGTATTGATCCAATATAAATAAACGTTTCATACGTTTATTAAGTGTTTACTAACGTGTTATACAAATTGATGCCGTATTCGCGTCAGAGGGTCGGAATCCCGCGTATTCGTGAATAAGAACCCCGCTCGCTGATGCGTAATGAGTTGGTAAAGCTCTGAGGCCTGAACGCGGTGTTTCTGGCATTCTGAATTTAGTTTCGGTAATGTTTGAAATTTACACAACAACGGAGTTTGAGCTAGTTTAGGTGTTAGACTGCGGCATGCGTGGCGTAAGAATCGACCTCCTAACTCGCCTCGAGGATCTCGTAAAGGCTGAAAGGAATAAATCATAGGACCCTTCCGTTGACAGTTCAGTCGAGTAAAAGTGCGAATAAAACTCAGTAGGCAGCTGTTGACCCTTAGCTCCTAGAATCTAATCAGTTATAAAAAGTATTTCATCTTAATTTCAAAGTTTTCGCCTGATGCTTGACGACCTCTGCGGCGCAGCGGTCGACGTTCCGTCTGAGGCGCAGGTGGTTGTGGTTTCGATTTCTGCCTCGGAATAAACGTACGATGTACGATCTGCAGATATCTATGTGTTTTAGGTGTTCTGGTTGTCAGTCCCAGTGTTGTCAAAAATAAAAGATCGTTTGCAGCACAACTCGAAATGTAAAACATTAAATAATGTAAAACATAATGTTCGTTCGCAGTTATCTATTTTCATTCCCGTGTGGTCGGAAAAGAAAGCTGAAAATTGTAAAAATACTTCCCATTTATACTCTCCATTTTATTTGTAAAATATTACAAAATAAACACTCATATAAACATCAGAGCCAGCTGCTCTACGATCGATGCAAAATATAAAATTTAACGGCGGGGCCAGTGCACGGCTTATGGCATGGCACGACTATGTATGAGAATACGAGATATAATATGAAAATAATATGAGAATTTTGATTGAATTTTAAAAAGGCTCATTTCATTCTACCTTTCAGTCTTGGATTATTTAAAGCAAATAAGGTTGCCATGAGAATTTAGATTGAATTTTCAGTCATTAAATGACCAAAGAGTTCCCATTCATTTTACGTGACAGTCTTTTAAAGTTATTTAAAGCAGATAAAATTTTTAACTAACGCGATCACACATTCATTTGTTTGAAACGCTACTGAAACGTCAGGAAATCAAAAGCTAAAATTAATAATACGCGGTAAATACCACAGAAAAGAAAATTCGATTTATATTTAAGATTTAAACAGTTTCTGTTGTAAAAGTGCCATAACACAAACACAGACCTATTAGTGTTTAGTTACTTTTACATTTATTTTGTGAAGCTTTAGAGGGCGCCATGAAAACTTTATTGTTTTATGCTTTTGTTTTGTGAAAACAAAGTGGTGTTTTGTTATTTCCTTGCATTGTGTATCAACAAAGGCACATATAGCTGTGAAGCTCTATTTGGATCATTATTTGACGGAAAAGTGCTGAGTAAAGCTATACAAGTGTTTGGTATTCACATCTGTCACTGTCAAAAAACCGGTAGAGGGTCATGATGTTTTAGTTGGGTGCAAACCTATATTCCTTTCCTTAGTCGCCCATATTTTACCACTTCACTACCCACTTCCGTTTCCTTACCCCTTTCTCTTCATTTTCTACGCATATTTCACATAAAAATTCAAAAGTAATCCAAAATCAATAATTGGTGCTTATCCCAGTGTCCAGCAATTTCCTGCCCATCGGTGAGTACCTGTGCACTATACAACAAGGACACGAAAAAGAGGGATTTCCTCTCTTGGGTATTTAAATTCTCGAACACAATTATTCGAGTCTCGTTTCGGTCAATTCGTATACCGTGTTATAGAACACCGATCTATACAAACAAAAACAATCGATTGTGTTTTGGAAAATTAAAATAGCGTTTCAGCTTCGTTACCTGTTTATGACTCCTTATTTTTGTAATTAGGAGTGTGTACTTTTAGAGCATAATCTATAATAGTATATTATGCTTCTGTTCGCGGCTTGGCACGCATGCAATGCTATTCTACAATTACATAAATATGCACATCATAATCCTTACAGTGATTGAAACTCCGGTTCTGTAGACGGCTGAAGCGTGATGAAGTAATATTTGGGAAACATTTAAAACTAAATAAAATGGAAGAAATTTTTATTCTTTTTCTAATTTTCATTTTATTTAGTTTTTAACATTTTGTAATTCTTCATTAATAGGGACGTTATAATTATACAAAGTATCAAAATGTACCGCTAATGAAACATAATTTCCCCGCCGACCATTTCGCTTAATTAGACAAAGGTTCACCTCGTGTACGTTAAGCAAATATTTTAAAACTTTGTTTATTAGTTATCAAGATAAATTAACCTCGGCATATCCTTTTAGTTAGACGGGGTGCTTGGTTACTGATTTATGAATTTGCACAATGCTTGGGTTATAGCGTATTTTTAGTTATATCTATAATCTATTTCTCTATCTATTCTATCTATCTCTATCTATCTATTTCTTATATCTATAATATAATCTGCCGTAGCTTTGTGTAATTTTTTGGGTTGTATCTAACAGTACTTCGCCTTAAGTATAGAGACAATAAGAAAAGTGCCAATGCACAAGTTCTTAGTCCCTAATATGATTTTATAAAATTAAGTTAAAACTAAATTACCTATTAGCCAAAGTCATGGCTAGATTGTAATTATATTCTAGTATAACTTACATTAGTTTCAAATGTGGATACTAGAAATCAATAAAAAAAATCAAACAGTAGCATGGCCAAGTTGGCTGTGGTAGTGTTCAGAATGGTCCGGATTCGATTCCATGCAGATAATAGGTAAAGCTTCCACCAAATTGTGCGTCAAAGATTCGTTATGCGGGATGCGAAGCGGAGCGTCAACAACGCGAAACTTTTCCATTAATAAGGTCCCATGTCGCAGTCGCTTGTGCAAGGAATTTTTTTAACTACTTCGAATACTAACACAAACCTTGCCGTGTGGTGCCGGCCGAATTTCACCACCCCAACTCTTCCTGTGGGTGTCGTAAGAGGCGACTAAGGGAAACACACCAGGGGGTGGGCAGCAGCGCCCTCTGCAGAACAACTCCACTGTACTGCGATCCCTAACCCGCATGCCCAGCGTGGGGATTATGGGCAATTACGCTCAAATGATGAATACTGCCATCTATGGCGCTCATTTGGGGAGGCCTAGAGGTCCAGCAGTGGACTGTTGTAGGCTGATGATGATGATGAATATTAACATAACATAAAACCGGTGCCATGTTGCTGGCTATATTTAACAAAAGTAGAAGATACCATGATAAAAAATCAAAGACTTTTTATAAATATTTTATTTAGGGAAGTGAAGACATGTGTTCGAGTGAACAGAATAGCGATTTCCTTCCATTTTCCGCGACGCGACGAAGCTCCTTAAATGTCATAAATAACGGTATATGGCCTTAATAACCTGAAAGGGACAGGTGATAATTCATGTGGAAAGCCACAGAGTAGGTTATTTTAGTAGAAATAGTCGATAATTGAACCATTAGACGTCGCTTTTACTGAGGTAGATTTAACTGGCGACATTTAGTTATTTTTTATAAAATATGATTTTTTGTGAATAATAACTGCTGTACAATATGGAACTATAACACAAGCTCTGCTTAGCAAGCCTTGATCATGCTGCGTGAATTATTTATTATTGCCAGTATTATTTATTTTAAAATACTTAATTTATTTTTAAATAATAAAAAAAAATTAGTACAAAATAAAATGTATAGTGGAAAACCCGTAAAAAATTGCTATAAATCAGGGTACCTATACAAAACACACTGTCAAAGACACCAAAATCAATCACATTTGAACAATATTCCCAAGGAACCATCCTCAGTAGTTTTTGTTGGTATTTCTCATCTGTGGTTCACTTATCGGAAGCTAAAGCGTCCAAAGTCACGAAGGGTGGGATTTAGTTTTCTACCCCTACCCCCAGGGAATTTCAATAAGCATGCATATGAAATTTATCTCTGTTTGGGACATAAAGAGCACCTGCGATACCTGTTTGCGAGTGTGGGCGTTTGCTTTAGGAATTACGAGTTCAAACAAATATAATAGATTTATTTTCAACATAAATACAAAAAAAAAAGAAAGGTAGATTCTGAATGCGGCTGAAGAGAGGATATTAAGGGAGGCAACACAGGGTGATGATGAGTCTATAAAAAGTTGAAAAGAAAAATAAAATCAGCATATAAAACAGAATTTATTATAACATTTTTAAGTTTGTTATTTTATAGAAATAACTTTATATGAATTTATGCTTGTAATGGAACACCCTGTCTGTGAGGAGGGCGATGGTGTCTGCGACACAGTTTTATTTTAAACTACTGCGGGCATCATCGAATTCCAATAGTTAGTCACAACCATGTAATTTGTTCCTAAATAAATTATTTGAAATTAAAAAAAAACGAAAACAGAACGCGCAAAAAAAACACTCAGACAAACTTCCGCTTTATTAGTGTTATTTCGATAACGCTATATTTTGCTGAAACAAAAACTGCTCAGCTGGCGTATACGTCCAAAGTGATTTCCTTGACAAACGATCGTATGGCAACATCTGTATTCTTGGCACAAAATGGTGCTACGTTTTCTATTGCGTGCCTTATTAAAGTGATATGGCTGTGTATGTAAGAAAAGAAGCCATGGAAAAATACTGCAAGAATCTTTTGAAACTATCATGGTTATTAACACTAAAGTCATTTATAACGGGATATTTACCATGATTAGAGTTTTGAGTTTTCCAATATTTCGGTACAGTTTCATGCGCCATGATCACGGAACAATTGAAGGTCACTGCGAGTTAGATTTTATTGGCAGATATACCGATCTACCCTCTTTCTTTGTCTTTTGCTTTTGGAGGTTGTTTATTTCTGTTATTTTGGGAATCGTTATAAGGTATCTTTAAAGTAGGTACTCTAATATCTGTGTTTTCTACCTATCTACATATAACTTCAATGTTTGTGATGTATCTACTGTATTTCTGAATGGAAAAAAATAAATAAATATATAATGCCGGACAATCCACACAGCATCATCTAGCCCCAAGCTAAGCAGAGCTTGTGTTATGGGTACTAGATGACTGATATACATAATACAATACAATACATAATATACATGGATTTTCTTTCCTTCTCTCTATATAGGTATTTCTAAAGTCTTTACCTGTTCTACCTCTATAAATACAATGAATAACTTGCAAATAATTTTAGTTCAAAAAGTATAGCTATGTAGGTACTTAAAAAGTTGAGATAGGTCCCGCAAAGGTATGTTTGAGAAGTCGCTTTCTGTCAAATAACATAAAGTAAAATTATGAAATATCGGTTGATATTACACAGAAACATCCTCCTTATTTTGTTTCTAAAGTTAATGTCGCATAAAACACGTTTACTCGTATCTCTCAAGCGAAGGAACAAGAATTTATTTATTTATTTTTTATTAAAACAACATATTTAATTCATTATATATACACGATAAATTATAGAATAGAACTTTTAGATATCATGGCAAAGGCGAGCTTTACATTAAAAAGAGTTCTCTTCCAGCAATAATTATCGGGAAAGTGAGAGACTAGGACCTAGTCTCTTTAACAACCTAGTCACTAGGTTGTTAAAGAAGCATGTACTCACTTTTACAACTAAGTCTCACTGTGTTTAAAAGGGGATAAATTACTTAGTTTTAGCCTAATTAAGTTTTTAGTAGACATATATTATATATACTATAAAATCTTTATTGTAAATGTGTCTACATTTGTAGCAAAATAATCATTGCATTAAGCAGTTTTCGCTAGCTCGAATTTATAGACATTTTTTTGCGTTTAATATCGAACAACTTTATTTTTGTAAAGGACGTTTTCTACAAAAATGCCAGAAAAAAAAATCTAAACGGCATGAACTTCCCCGAAAGCGTTCTAGGTGAAGTATTGCTTAAAAATTATGCCGTCTCATATCTACGATTAGATTAAATTAGAGGCTACAGTTTACGCTGCCGTGTGGTGCCGGCATAGAATTTCACCACCCCAACTCTTCCCGTGGGTGTCGTAAGAGGCGACTAAGGGAATCACACCGGGGGGCGGGCAGCAGCGCCTTCTGCAGAAAAACTACACCGAACTGCGATCCCCAACCCGCATGCCCAGCGTGGAGAGTATGGGCAATAACCCCCAAATAATGATGCCATCTATGGCGCTCATTAGGGGAGGCCTATGTCCAGCAGTGGACTATTATAGGCTAGTGATGCTGCTGATGTTGATTTTAGGCTATTGTAGGTTTTTGTGTCATTCCAATCAATGGTTCAGATTTATACCTTTGACATTTCGTACGGTAATACCTAATTCTCTTCTAAACATTGAATATAATTTATAACTCAATGTTTCCTTTGAAGATTACCAATTAGCCTGCAGATGAAACTTAATTTAGGATTTAATTACAGCGTCACAAAGTTCCTGAGTTAAATTATAATTCGTGAAAGAAGAATTTATTGTTAATATGTTGTATACCAAGTTTAAAACACAAATATTCTGATACTGATTTTATTACCTTTAAGATTATAAGACGCATAGAAACGCGTTTTTTTTACTTTAATAATAACTAGCGTCCTGCTACGGTTTCGCACGGGTGCAATGCTGATACAAAAATCTTGCTGTTGAATCACTCTATCTATTAAAACAACCGCATCAAAATCCATAGCGTAGTTTTAAAGATCTAAGCATATACAGGGACAAACAGACAGACAGCGGGAAGCGACTTTGTAGTGTACATATGTGGTGATGGTATAATGAGGAAAATTTCAAACGCCCTACAAATGTTAACAACCGTAAGTTAACATAAAAATACGTAATTTTTGACTTTATTCGTGTATCATATTATGTATATCAAAATATTCTCTTTGAAAAAAAGTAAACATAATACCTTGGTCATTAGAGAGCTAAAACAGCCAATAATACACCCATTCAAAATGTAAACACATTTTACCTTTCAAAATGCCGCTACCGTGCCTTGACCCTTCTGCGTCAGATTTCTGACCCTTGCAAATAAATATCTTTTAATGTGCGGATTCGAGTGCTTGTTTGGAAAAGGGTTACAGAATAAAAAACGAAAGGTGTTTGCTCAGTAATATCAACCCTTCAAAACCCTTATTTTTCAGTGAATGATATTCCCAATTTTCAGAAGCCTACAAATCCCATTAGCAGAAGCTACGTCATTATTCCAACAACATAATAACATGTACTATCGGCAAAAGATATGCCTGTCCAGTTTGAAAATATTTTGCTTTGCGTTTGTTTCGAATTCTCTAGAAACTGAGTCGGTGAACTAAACTAAGTTTAGCTAGATATAATATAACACAGGATATACTACATAACTACATGACAAAATTAAGCATGCCGTTTTTATTTTCTCATATAATGAGACTCCTTCGACTTTTATCTCTCAACTTTTCTATCTCATAGTTTGGTCTCTAGCCTTCCACTCCAATCTCTCAAAAGGCACCCAGTTCAGTACTAAGTAGGTATTTACTAGAAAGAGATAAATTGTAGGCTCCGTGGCCCCCTAGCACGAAAATTTGTACATGAGAAAATTAACTTGAAAAAAGATTTCGTATGAATTATAAAAGACAATCGATACAGAAACAAAAGACGATCATAACGACGATCATAACAAATACTAAAAACGGATGAAAAATAAACAAAAGATAATCAAATTAAAAATTGAATTTTATTTGAATTAACGATATCATATTCACTAACGCGTTTTGGTAAGTCGATGATGAATGATTTTTACACAAATAATAATTATTTGTACCAACGCGTTAGTGAATATGAAATCGTTTTCTTGCCCACCGACAACCCATAACATTAAACTCGTCCAGCCATAAAAGCATTAAAAAATAATGATCCATTAAAACGAATAGTTCATAATAGAATTTTATTATTCCCCGATAACATTACAATGGTTATTGCCGTAAATTCAAGGCATAGAAAAACCATTACGAGATACGTGTATCAACTAACTACGCGTGTTGACAAACAAGTGTGAGTCAGACAGATAAACATTTCCATTTTCATTAACATTATTGTATCTCTCTTTGTTTCAGAACCAAGATGTCTGCCTGTATGAGGAGTCAACTCGTCCAATGACAAGCATGGGATACTTCCACCGGCCGCCATCATTACAAATAACGTTAGAGGTAAGAAGTTTTGAGAGTAAAATAATACTTTTGACCGTTATTTCTTACGCATTTAGGATATTAAACAATAACCCAAAAATTTTCGATTTTGGAAGACCTGAACCCGCGGCCCTCTCTCTCGTACGGGAGTGTGCTGACCACCACACCACGAAATCAAGTACCCGACTACACGATACATACTCGTATGTGGCTGGCCCACTGCCATTTCAGTATCCTTATTCTTTTATATCCGATAACATTCGTTATCCTTAACGTAAACATCCGAAAGGATCCTTCCTATCCTTTAGAGGAACAACGAGCACGACTTTTTACTGGTAGACCAACCCTAACGTGAGTGCCCACGTCTCATCTCCGTAGGTCATGAATGGTAGGATGCACTGATTAAAAACTTTCTTTTTTAAACATTGTGGTATGGACAACGTGAAGACTTGACGTAGTTTTCCGAATAAGTACCAAGAGGTTTCAATCAAAGCGTCTAATCACACGTTTTCATATTTCAGTGGTCGCACGCCCGTGTAAACCGTATGCGTTGATGGGCGGGGCGAGCGGCGGCGGCGGGCGGGCGACGCGCGCTCTCCGCCTACTGCTTCTGCTGGTTCTAGCACTGGCAGCGGTCGAATACCTCTTCGGGGGAATTCTGGAGGCATCGCCTCTCAAGACCTATCTGTATACGCCGATTTACAACGCTACTCAGCCTTCTATAAGGTAAGTACATTTATAACTCTACTGCTACTGCTGGTTCTGTCACTGACAGCGTTCAAATACCTCTTCGGGGGAATCCTGGAGGCATCACCTCTGAAGCAAGACCTATCTGTATATGCCGATCTACAACGCTACTCAGCCTTCTATAAGGTATGTTTGTTTATAACTCTACCGCTGGTTCTAGCTCTGGTAGCGGTCGAGTACATCTTCGGGGGAATTCTGGAGGCATCTACGTATGTTTATAAGTCTACTGTTACTGCTGTTTCTACCCCTGGCCGTCAGTCGTCGAATAATTTCGAGGGAATTCAGGAAACAACGTCGCCTTTCTAGACCTTTTCATTTAGAAAACCTACAAAACTAAAGTTCGTAGTGTGCAGCAACACCAATACCAGTCAAAGTCATCAAGCAACTCCTTTCTTTACAGAATCGCGAACAAGACCGTTAACTGGCTCAAACCAACAAAAGAAAATTCCACTACAACTTTCCACACCAAGAACGCCACAATCACAAAATATAACGTTACGTTCAACGCAACGGAAAGCAAACCGGAAATTTTGATGCCGCACTTGAATAGCTCTGGAGAAATGGCCGTTACATCTATCAGAAGCGCGAGTCCTGCGTATGACGGAACACCGCTGTTGATAAAGAAACTTATGGATAAGATAAAGAATTTCGCAACGACGGCAGTGGTCAGGACTGAAGAAGTGAAGAAGACGGAGCCAACGCCACCGCTGTGTCCTAAGATGCCCCCAGATTTGGGTAAGTTTCTTAAACTTTCTTTTTACATTTTTATTCATAAACATAAAACTCTGCTATATTTACGAAATAAATAAATAAAGCTTTGCGAAATAGATAAATAATGCATGGCTCAGCATCATCTAGCCCAATGCTTAGCAGAGCTTGTGTTACAAGATGTGGGTTTGTGGGTACAAGATGACTGATAAATACTTAATAGGTACATTAGTTTAACAAAGATCTATTATTTTACCTAGAACATCTTGAACAAATATCTGACGCCGGTTTAAGTGGTGACGTCACGGGCCTGTCTCTACCTTGACATTTCTCCATGACGCGTATTTACAAAATACACACGACATCATCACGGACCTATTTGAGTTCATTTACCGAGTAAGAACAAAACGTATAAGAATGTTGTTAACGATATATTTTCTACCTTTCAGGCCCTGTCCCAGTAAACAAGACTGACTTGGAATTGGATTTCGTGGAGAAGAAGTATCCAGAAATCCAGTGGGGCGGACGCTACGCCCCGCCGAATTGTACTGCCAGACATAAAGTCGCTATTATTGTGCCATACAGGTATTCCATTTGATTATTATCTTAACTACTTTCCTTACTGTATGTATAAGTAAACTACATATCCTTGAAGGTCGAAAAATTGGTATCTTGCCGTAACGTGAACTTCGGCTCATTTATGGTGAGAGTGTCATTTTCAGGAAGTTTTTTGGACGCCTGTCATATAACACCGCGCATGTGTCATCGGAACGTCGCGGCGTCGCTGACTCGTTTATTTTTATAATATTTTTATCAACGTTAGTCTCTAAGGTATTTATTATATGGGCTCTAATTAAGTTACTTTTTGTACACCTTCTTTGTTGCCTGAAATAAAGTTAATATTATTATATCCTATGTTAAGAAAATCCTGAATTTACTGCCTGTCTTCCAAATAATTATAAAATAAAATAAAAATAAATGGTAGCAGTGAGTGACATCTGTGATTTCGAAGAGCGCTTATGTCACTTGGTTAAGTCACTCATTCATTTCAATTTATATTTCAATCATGGTTTACAATCAGCATCGTCTGCATCTTGACTCTGCTAAGACCACGATCAAAAATTATGTAACTCTAATAAAAAATATTGATTTTAAATCATTTGTGATAGGTACGTTTTCCCATTGAGAAAATTTCGACCTTCACTAAGAAAGTATTGAGAATTGAGCGTAGTCGCCGACCGTTGCCGTCAATTCTTAACTGTAACTGTAACTCGAGGAATAAGTAAATAGGTCTATTTTATGTGTAGTATGGATATGACTCGAGTAAATAGGTCTATTTTATGTGTAGTATGGATATGACTAAGTTGTCTGTTTTTAGACTAATTTTATATCAACATCACCAGCCTTAAATAGTCCACTGCTGGACATAGGCCTCCCCTAATGAGCGCACTAGATGGCATCATTATGTGTTGCCCATAATCCCCGCGCTGGGCATGCGGATTGGGGATCGGTGTAGTTGTTCTGCAGAAGGCGCTGCTGCCCGCCCCCCGGTGTGTTTCCCTTAGTCGCCTCTTACGACACCCACGGGAAGAGTTGGGGTGGTGAAATTCTATGCCGGCACCACACGGCATGCAGGCACGAATTTTATATGGGATTCAGTTTTTAAGTATATGTATCAAAATGTTACCTGAAATAAATAAATAAAGCTGAACGATCCACACAACACTATCTAGCCCCAAGCTAAGCAGAGCTTGTATTATGGGTACTAGATAGCTGAAATAATATATTTATTATTATTTATGAGTCTATTGTATTAAACTAACGAATTTAAATCTTTGTTGCAGGGACCGTGAGCAGCATTTAGCTGTATTCTTAAATCACATGCATCCATTCCTGATGAAACAACAAATTGAATATGGGATATTTGTCATAGAACAAGATGGTAAGTGTCCTACGCTATTTAAGAATTCTAGAATTTTGCGCTGTTTCATTATGGGCGATAATTACCTACCTACTTTGCATGTGCGACGCGACAAGATTATAGCGCTCATAAGGGGAGACCTATGTCCAACAGTGGACTGATATAGGCTAACGATGATTATGGACAATAATAAATTTTGTTAAATACCCGGCTTCGCAAGGGTATTTAACAAAAACACAATTTTCATGGGAAACCCTATTTTTTTATATTCTAATGCTTATGTTCATCACGGAAAATTTAGGACCTTAATAGTGAAAGATTCTTTTTCAAAGAACCAGTTGTTTCGGAGCCTATTCAATTCAAACAAACAATCAAATCTTTCCTCTCTATAATATTAGTATAAACTTATTCTATGTTCAGGTAACAAGGATTTCAATCGCGCCAAACTGATGAACGTCGGCTTCATAGAAAGCCAGCGGCTCGACTCCGGCTGGCAATGCTTCGTCTTCCACGACATCGACCTCCTGCCGCTCGACACCAGGAACCTGTACTCATGTCCTCGGCAGCCAAGGCACATGTCCGCCAGTATAGATGCCTTCAACTTTAGGTGAGTGTTTATACCACCAAGGTGGCAAGCATGCGGCCCGCCAACTATGGACGCCTGCAAGGTCGAAGACCTGCACGACATTCGTTTATAATTGTTTTTGTCTCTTTGAAATAATAAACAATAAATGTATGATAACAGCTTTACCTGCTTTCATCAAACGTACGTAAAAAGAAACTCAACCAAATCGCCTTAAAATAATACGTTTCGGAGTCACAATGCTATCTCGAACGAATGTCTTATTCTTGTTACCATTATTGAAATTTTCATACGGAACCGTAACGCTTTCGAAAATATTCTACAGCCTTTGTTCATTAGGGATAATATAGGATTCTAATGGTGAAAGATTTTTCCAGTAGTTTCGGAGCCTATTCAATTCAAACAATCAAGTCTTTCGTCTATATAATATTAGTATAGATTTGCCGATGCAGTTAAAAATACACTTCATTTTGCCCAATGTGCCCATATTATACAATACAAAAATGCTTTATTGTATACCAGGAATAGAACATAACAAAAGACAAGTACAATGGGGGGCCTTATTATATTATATGAACTGTTTAATGGTAACATAATGTTATTTTTCAGGTTGCCTTACGAAGATATCTTTGGTGGTGTATCAGCGGTGACGCGTGAACAGTTCAAGCGAGTCAATGGCTTCTCTAATAGATACTGGGGCTGGGGCGGCGAAGACGATGACATGTTTTATAGGTGAGCTGGTTTTATACTGTTCTTCAATACTCTGTCTCATTGGCAACTTTTATTAAGATCCGTCAGCCATTAAATCTCAAGAAGTTTTTTTTTTTGCAGTCAAAGTTTTTTTTAAATATTTTTTTTATAATACAGGTAATTTTTTATGTGTTTAAAATTTCAGATGAGAATGGATCAGCCATTTTGTACTTTTAGTGTAATCCTTGGCTAAATCTTCAAAAAGACACAAACTTTTGTTTATATAATATTAGTAGGATCTCTAAACTCACTTCAACATCATCACCAGCCTATAATAGTCCACTGCTGGACATAGGCCTCCCCTAATGAGCGCCATATATGGCATCATTATTTGGGGGTTATTGCCCATAATCCCCACGCTGGGCATGCGGGTTGGGGATCGCAGTTCGGTGTAGTTGTTCTGCAGAAGGCGCTGCTGCCCGCCCCCCGCTGTGTTTCCCTTAGTCGCCTCTTACGACACCCACGGGAAGAGTTGGGGTGGTGAAATTCTATGCCGGCACCACACGGCAAACAAACTCACTTAGTTATCTGTCAATAGTCTCTATTTTTTTTTTATAAAATAATATACTTTTTCTTTTACCTGACTGACGTTAAGTACTCTTAATTATGTTGTCTTCGTTACAGGCTGAAGAAAGTAAACTACCACGTTGCGAGATATAAGATGTCCATAGCACGGTACGCCATGTTGGACCATAAGAAATCCGTACCCAATCCCAAAAGGTAAGTTACTTAAAAACCCGAAAAATCTACTTCTGTACATACGAGTACATAACAGGCAAAGGACCGCCTGCGACGTGGGAGGTCGCGGCATGCTAAGTAGAAATGTTAGGAACAAGATACACGCTCTGCTTAACTTGAGGCTAGATGATGCTGTTTGAATTCAAAAATTATCTATTTTTATTATTTAAAAGTTTTGGACTAACATACAGGATTTACAAACATTTAGATCCAGATGTAGAACATGCCTGGATAGACCAGTAGATGTTTGTTGACAGATAATTTGAAGTTTTCGCTAATAGAATGCTTAAAAATATACAAGCTGAAGATTTTTCCAACAGTGCCAATCGAGCGTCATCATCATCATCATCATCATCACCAGCCTATAATAATCCACTGCTGGACATAGGCCTCCCCTAATGAGCGCCATAGATGATGCCATATCTATGGCATCATCTATGGCATATTATAGGTGATGGTGATGATGATCGAGCGTAGTAATAATAAATTAAATGTCTTGTTCTAATATCAAACGTTTCTTTCCAGGTACCAGCTCCTCTCGCAAACATCAAAAACCTTCCGAAAGGACGGTCTATCCACTCTCGAGTACGAATTAGTAAAGGTGGTTCAATACCACTTGTACACACACATCTTAGCGAACATAGACGATGTTAGCTGATGGATGTACTTCGCCAAGCTCCTGTTTGGCGACGATAGGTAGCAGTGAATGTGTTAACAGGACGTTTTCCCGAATATGTAGGTGCCAGACTTGGTTTTCACTAAAGAAAGAAAGAAAATACATTTATTTTGATAGGCAGGGTACAGGAATAACAACTAGATTAAAATTATATAGATCGGGCCGCTGCCGCCATGTGTGTGATCAGTGCGGTGTTCCTACGTTACCTATCAAAAAAAGAAAATTGCATATCTTTTCCAGGTATTACCTCCTATGGCGTGCAATCAAAAGATTTCATGTGGATGGGTTATCGTCTCTTGAATACAGTATACTTCAGATTATGAGAAACCATTTATACACGCACATTATAGTGAATATTGACAAGGTTTTTCAGTAACTTGAAGTCAGTTGGTTTTTAAAAGGTACGAAAATATAAAAGATAAAACCCCAGAACATAAACTGACCTTTAGTGTTGAGAGAGTGTGTTGTATCAAGATGGAACATTAAAATAAACCTAAGAACGAGTGAAAACTACGTATGGCCCGTTGATAAATTAGTTAGTAATCTAAAGTTACCCCGAAGTTGTTGATCTCTTTTTATTATAACGTGAAAACTTATCTGGCGGCAATGTGTTGTGGTAAGGCGTGGTAAAGGGCGCAGAAGAGGTTGGAAAATTCCCTTAAGGAACCTTCGATCTCAATTTAGGGTCCCTCTAAGTAAAGCCCCGGAACTTAGGGTCCAAATTTGACCTCAATGGTCCGTCGATATGTTGACAAGAGTAATTGCGAGCATCGTGTTGTGCCAAGCACGGGGGTTGTTCTCTAGGGTAGAATAGACAATAATGACATCGCATCGCCATACATTGCGTACATTATTGAAGTTGAAGAAATTAATTTCAAATAATTTACGCATTCGATGACAAAGTGACGTAATTTTTCTCTATTCTACCTTAGACAAGAAAGCCCGTGCTTGCTCTACAGGTTGAGAAATCTGTCATCGCAATGCCCCATTTGCTAAAACTCGCTCAATACGTCGAAGGATAATCAGATCATCTGAGTTTACGATTGAAAAGGAATCGCATCGTGCATTGATCTGAAATATGCCTCGAAATCGAATATAATAGTGGCCCTGACCAGTTATGACCGGTATAATGGTTATAATGTAACGAATGTCAGGAATTCAGTGAAAATTTCGTGTGACTCACGCCTTGCCACCCACTGTAGGTTACTAGTAGGTTTACTACTACGGATGAGTCAATAGAAACTACTTTTGCGTAGTTATCTCCGTATGCAAACACGCTCATAGAGTTGTTATAGAAATAAATGGCATAATATTATGGGACAAGTCTCCATGAGATTCCTACTGCCATTTCCTCAGAGAGCATAGCATTGCTGTTGAATCTTTTACAACACTGTTGATATTACCAGTAGATTTACTAATATATCGTTATTGCGAAGGTAAGTAGTTATTTGTAGGTGCCTATTCGTTTGTACTTGACAAATAGTCAATAAGATCTTCTTTTTTTACTTTAATTATTCATGTCATGCTTTTAATTTTTATTTATTAACAAAACTGTACACTAAATAGCATAGTCTCTTCATATTTTTTTTAAGCAATGTTTCTTTTTCATATTTTAGTCTTTTTACAAGTAAGATTGTTTGTGTGAGTGAGATTTATTCATCAAATAGTTAAAGTGCCTCCTTTCTATTTCAGATTTGGAATAAAATGTTAAATGGCACTAATTTTGGATTAACATTTGAATACATTTTATTAAAATTAATAGTGCGCTAGTCTATTTCGTGCATAATAGTCTTCTACTTCTAAATTCGAAATGTTAACCAAATTAAAATCTCAGGTGGTGGCTTGAAATATGCTGAGCATTTTTCATCGACTATATCATAAAAAATCATCACAAATAATTTTAAGTTGTGTATTTATAAGTTATACCTTAGCTAATATCGATAATTCGTAGATAATGTAAATATATTACGGCCATTTATATTACAAAATGACAATATAGATAATATTAATACGCTAAGAGCGCAATTAAAGTAATATAAAATCAAGAATTGTAATGCCAAGATAACTCAATAACTTAGGTAGGTACATTTTTTACTGTTTATTTGTATCGGCCTAAGTTATACCTAATAATAACAGTCATAATAGTCTTTTATTTATAATAATTATTACAACCAATAACTATTACGTAATGCCAATACCCCAACCAATAATTATTACATAATGCCAATACCCTTACAGTTTGAGTTTCTTATGATTTTCTCGGTGATCAAAATTAAAAAAAAAACAATGTTTTTATCGTCAATTATGGTATATGATTTTGTGTTTAAAAGTTCATATGTCAAGTTCATGGTCTATGAATCTAACTAAATATTACTACTAAATTGCCAAATCAACCATATTGGATTTTGATATTATTTTCCAGGTCACAAATACAACCCAGAAGTATTATTATGCTTTACTTTTTTCCATTGCTATATTATTTAACAAATTATTTTACGTTCTATGTCTAGTGGTGTCAAATCACAAAATTCGCGTATTATTTAACAGAAAAAACGAACGCACTTTTACAAAATATGTGCTCAGAGATTCTTATAAATATAACGTAATAAGTAAAATAGCTTAAGTAGATTTTATATTACAAAAAGTACTTAAATTTAAAAACCCGTTACCCAGATGTAAATGCTTTTGTAGATAGTTTTAATTAGGTAATATTAGCCGCTTAAATTGTAATCTATTTAGATTTACTCTTAGTGTTTCACAATACTCTACTAATCGTTTATACCCAAGTTTATAACTTTCATACATATTTTCCTTTTAGCAAGATATTTTGTGTCAGTCATACAATTAAAGGCGGCTAAGAAAAATTGTATTATTTTAATCTAAGCATTTCACGCACCTGTTTTCAATTAACTAAATTGTGATAACGTGAGATTACTGAACGCCCCATTTTGTGTCATGTATAGCTTACATTTAGTTATAAGGGATACCATGTGATACAATTGCGAATAGGAAGAAAAAGTTATAGCTCATTTTGGTCTTACTTATTACGTGGGTAAAATTAATTTATGTATCAAAATACCATTATAGTATAATTATGTTGAATACTGTCATCTCATATTATATTAATATAATTATATTGATTTCATAACTCAACATAGCCTGTGACGTAACTGCCGCATCTCAACTCGATGCTATTTGTAAATACGCAGGCTTCAGAAATCATTTTTCTCCAATCAACCAAGTGTTTTAACATTTATGTAACAACAAAATAGGCTATAACTTTTCTTGGATTGGCCTAAAATAAAATGTTTGTTTAATTTCTATGTACTTTTTGGATGTTTAGGTACTAAGTATTTGCCTAATTATAAGCACTCAAGACCTAACAAAAGTAGGGCGGGTTCCCCAACTGCGATTATAGCAAATAGCCGAGTGTGCCTCCCCCAAACAAGGAAGGCCCCACTAATCGCAATGTGTTATAATGAGACAAATCATTAATAAAATAATACTTTGGTTATTATTTTCTTTTGGTCCTATTGTGTTAAATATAAAGTCCTGCAGAATATATGGAAAAAAATCAATTATTTGCTTTGTTGTATCATCATGTGTTTTACACTAATTAAATAAATAAAAACTGTAAACAGCCCCTCATAGCAATGATTTTATTAACAAATGATGATCCTAATATACCTAATATTAGGATCATCATTCGTTAATACTACCCATACGAATGATAAATCTCTAGGAGTACTAGTAATATCTTAACGGGTATTTATCACGTTTATTTACCTACTTTTTTTCGAGGGTTTTTATCTAACCATCGTAACCACGAGCTTTTCTCATTATAAATACTTCTTTTTTACTTCTTTGTTCACAAAAAATATCTAGGAGTATTTCGGCCGTGTGATTCTCCTCAGCAATAAAGTGAATAATAAAGTAAGACTTGGATGAGATAGAGTTTATACATTCATACCTATAGACACTAGGTTCTACCTTCTTAAAATAATTTTTAACGAATAGAGCATAATCATCATCATCATGATGATAGAGCATAATGTTATACAAAAATTATTATTATCTTTATTTATTTTTTTAATAAATGTAGAGTCTCAGGCTGAACTCAAAACTCAGAATTACGTATTTAATTTTATGTTTTACACATTTTACACAATATTATGTAAAAATATGTTTTACACATTTTTACATAATATCTTATCATATTGGTAAATTCAGATGTATTCGTGAGTGAATCGCCCATACTATTTTATCCGCAGTTATTTTCAGTTGTTTATTATTCGCTAACAAATTGCGGCAAGCGGTCACAATAATGATACTCATGAATTCACCTGAACCAACATCTAGCATAGCTATCATAGCATAGCATCTATAGTAGATAACCTGCGTATTTTGTACCTAACTTAAATATTTTTTAATTAATTTGTTTACAGAAGTATGTTTCAATACCTAGTTATGTATTTAAATTTTCTAGATACCTACCAACTTTTTTTCATGCGCTAACTGTAAAGATTTATTTTAAGAACTAATAACCAACGATCTATGTAACATTTTTACTATAAATCCCTAGGTTTCTTATAATATGTACCTACCTATTATTGGTACATATTTATGTACCTATTATTGTTACTTATTTACTATAGGTATTTTATACCAAACGTGAATAAACATGTAACTAGGATAATAGTTCTTACCTACAAGAACTTAAGTCTTAGAATTCCTAGATCATGAGAGTTAAGTACTTAAAGAATGTAATTAAGATAGTTTTCATTTTATTGTCGAATCGTTTGTAATAAAATTATAACGTTTTTTAAATTAGGTTGTTTTAATATCTATACCTCACAGTATAAAACTGTGCTGCAAAGCTGATATAGTTAATTTAATATAATTACGTAGATAAAGATAAATATTTATTACTTATTATAGAACACGATCAGAACACCCGGAAAATAAGATAAGATTATTTATCCTCAAAAATTATGACTAAGACATGAAACATGTGTCATGACATGAGGCGGGAATCGAACCCGCAACCTCAAGTAAAGATACACAAGTGTATAGATTACGATTATCCTTTCTTGTCACTAGGTTAATTATCACTTGGCGTTAATTGCTTCTAAGGCTTAGCTCAATTGCATTTAAGGCAAAGCTTAACTACTGCGATGTAGTGTTCAGGCCCTGTCTACTCAGTCGCACTGAGAAGTTGGTCCAGCGAGTTCAGAACGCGTGCGCTAGATTCTGTTTCCATATACCTCCTCGATCACATGTCACACCGTACCTGAATTCGTCAGACTTGCTGAAGATAAGCACGCGGTGACTTGCACTTGGCGACTCTTTTATTTGGGATTATTAAATTTAAATCACCCCCTTACCTCTACAATAAACTAGAATGGGCGTCTGAGACTAACTCTAGATATCCACGTAGAGCCCACTCTAGTCTAAAAACACAGAACTGCGGCTTTCCGAGGTTCATTCCGCTTTGCAGCGTCTCGCTGTTGGAATGATTTGCCACGCCTATAACTGCACCAATTAGGCATTGCACGAAATAGGAAAAAATCAATATTGCACTAATCAGTACTTTGTACGAAATAGTACCTAATTGTACGAAATAGGAAAAAAATTTATGACTTTCGATATCGTTCTACAAATTAGGAATTGTACGAACTGCCCAGGAAGGCCTAAAGTAAGGGCTCCTCCAAGATCAAAATGAATTAAAAAAGTATAGGTATCAAGTATGTTTTTTTTTATTTTTTCATTGCTGAAATTCAATTTTTACAGTAAAATTTTCATACAAACGGTCATACAAACAATAGGGTGAAGGAAGTAAAAAAACATGCGAGAATTTATTACATTACAAACAAAAAACATATCATACGATGACGTTAAGAACACACTGCCTCAGATACAGAAAAGATAGAACCAGGTACTCGAAAACACTAAATCGAAGTATCTCATACATTTTCATGCAAATGCTAATCTTATGCAAGCGACATACGAGTTGATTTTGCACGGACACGAATGAGAAGAACTATGAAAAGAACTTCGATTTACCTTTTCCAAGTAGGTAGGCCCCCCGAGAACCAGTTAAAACCGCATCATAGGCCGGTTGTTCATCTGAAACCATGTCCGGAGGCCTACTGCTAGTTGTCTAGGAAGCCATGTGGTGCGCCAGGAGGTTCGTCGCAAATACCACGACGGCACTGGTGGGCAGGCGATAGTCAGGTCCAACCAACTTTGGTCTTGTGGATAGAATTCCGTTGTTGGCCTGTATGGTTGAATAAACATTGTGAGATCGGTTACTATTTAGGAGCTGGTGGAATGTTATATAATGCTGATGATGTTAAGTATAAGTATGTTGGGAAGGTGCTAGTGGTAGCATACGTGTTATCTACCAATAAAAGTGCGTGATAAATGATAATGCAGGTTGTGAGGATGGCCATGACCGACGTATACGTGGTCGACGGACGTTGCATAATATGGATTACTTCCTATTTGGTAGTAGTAAGAACGGATAACAAAAATTCTAACTGACTACGGCTCACTACGGTATTCTGTAATATCACAGTGTACATATAGACAGTGTGGAAACTACCTACAAACGCTCGAAACGGCTCACTCACACATGCATGCGCATCTACGAGAGCTCTAAGGGGTTTTCGCAGTGCTGTCAGTAGCGATTGTCGCGTCGCGTCGCGACGAGCGGTCATGCGTAATTTAGTTTTTTGAAAAATGCTCGATAATATTGCGTTGTATACAGCTGTGTGAACTCAGTTTCATCGAAACCGGAGCTTTCGTATTTTAAACTTCCTGCTGATTAATATAAGAAAAATTAACTATTATTATTATTGTTATCGAATAATGAGTCCGTGTAATTGATCATAATGAATTCTTGAATTTATTTGAAAATCCAGAATGAAGGCGGTTTAAAGGTTGTTTAAAGTCGATAGGTAGAATGAGAATATTTTATACAAAAATTCCTATAGGTAATAAAGAATTCCGACGTGTCGTAGTCGTAGTAGACGCAAGTACTTTTATGTGAATCATTTGTAATAATTAAGAATAAACATTTATTAAGAAATGTTTTTTAATTACTAGGTAGGAATCACACGCATTTTCGCATTGAAACACGCACGGTACAGTTTGCTGCCGCTCATGAGCATTGCCCACGCGCCACCTGCGCTGCAGTGCCTGCGCGCGCCGTTAAGTTACAACCCTAGTGCTATAATGGAGCGTAGGTATTTATTTCATCAACTAGGCTTAGTTTCGATACTGGTCATATCGCACCTTCGGTAGAACAAGGGCTTAATTGCCATGTTTGTGATTTTACAGGAGATACATTTTAAGATTTTTTTGTGTTTAGAGACTATTTATCTTCTTCTTATATTGAGTTTGAGGTAATTTCCTTAGTGTGAAATATACCTTATAGTTTTGTGAATAATGGCATGCTCTCTACAATGCTTAAATATTTATAGTTTTAATTATTTTCATATAAATATAAAAACTTACCCACACTTAGGCCTTTGTTCCACCAACATTCTTAAAAAATAGTAAAAATGTCCTTATTTCTCTTTATTTTTATGGGATGTTTTTCAATAAAAATAGCAATTATTTAACTTTTAAATTATTTACCATTAAAGGTTTAATAGGAACCGACAGAGTCAATAACACTTAGTAGTTAACAACATTAAATTCTAAAGTTTTTGTTCTTAACTTAATACAGTCTTTGCAATCTTAAATATTTAGAGAATCAATACTATTAAAGTTATATAAAATATAGAGACGAAAACAAGACTATAGTATATTTTAACTCAGATTTAATGGCAATTGAACGTATCTGAGTTTAAAATTCTAACAAAACAAAAGTTTCTAAAATCAAAACAAGGTACAGTAATTACAGCTGCACTCAACGACGTTAATGTTTACTAAAACTACCACTAAGTTATCGTTACTTAGTAATAGTTTAAGCAATCATTAACATCTTTGAGTGCGGCTGTTAAATAATGCACCTATTTATTCGAAAAGTGAGATCGTTCTCATCTTGATTAAAATTAAGAATAAAAGTTTCAAAAATCTAAGCTATAGGTACGGTACCTTACTGTACCTACTCATTCAAATATGGAATCGTTTCTTATTTATTAAACTAGTTGAGCAATTAACGTTTGTCATCGAATCACAATTAAAATAATCCATTATAATACTGTTCATAAAATTTTGGAACAATGTTCGAGGCAATATAACTGATTAACTTGATTTTACGACTGCGAGATTGTTTACATTTTGGACATACAAAAGCACAACTGTTCGAACGACTTTGTACCATCAAATTATCTTCTAAGAAATGGGCATACGTAAAGAAAGTGAGACTTTGTTCCTCCAAAACTCTGAAATTAAAAGGGCATATTTACCTTAACGACTTCTACGCTCCAGCTGACAATCACTCAGCGCGCCGGCAGCGCCGCAACTGACCAATAGGATTTTGTCGCGCCAATACGTTTGAAAAAACTCTACAATGTGACAAAGGCACTGTCGCCCTCTGGCGAAATTAGATGGAACTGAACGAGTGTCTTTGTTACTCCGGGTAAAAATACGTTTTAAAAGGACTTTGGCATACTTAAGTCAATTTTCGAAAATTTGGTAGTTCGGCCCTTGTTCTACCGAAGGTGCGATATGTGTACTGTGGTAATATCCACCGTAGGTAGTCGTCAGTGTAGGATTAGGTAGGTAGGTAGGTATAGGAAAGATTAGTTGGTAATCTTGTATACCTACATACTATAAGCATCAGTAATTTATTAAAAATTACTACCTTAATGCTTCTTACTACTTGGTACCTTGGTACTTAACTACAAGATAAGTTCTTTAATCCATGCTATAAGCATGGCTATAGGTAAGTAGTAATAGATGGTAAACCAACCTTTCCAGCTCCCCATCTCTATCCCTTTCTCTCCGCTTTATTTTCCGGGTAGGTGTCCTCGCCCGAAACCTGTAGTACTTAGGCATTTTTGAGCAGATAGTTAATTAAAAAATATAATTCAACTCCAATTAGAATATTACCGAGCATTTCCCTAAAATCATGAGCACTAAAGGAATTAAATAAATAACTGTTTGAATAAAAAAAAAACATAGACTATGCTATGTGATGATGACAAACCTCAGAACAACGATTGTCTACGTTTTTCAGAGTGACAAACTGAGTGTCTTCAAAGAAAATTAACCACTCAATGTTGTCATTATTCTTGTTGGCATAGAGTAAAAGCTCGCTCTTAATTGTATAAAGATAAAAACTAGAATGTTACAGTACATACTCGTAGGTACACGTACCACCAAAGAGTTTTCTCGAAGCTTTTCATTATGCCGCCACAATTTGGTGGTAGCATGCATGTCATTGGCGTAAATACACCATCAATTAATGTCACTGTCATGTCATTACCGTCAATTTAGCTATAGTTACTGTCAATAATTAGCTGTCAATGTCAAAACAACTTTGATTTGATTTGTTGTTCTTGTTTTTTTATTTTTGAGTCAGAAAGTTATATTTTTCATAAAAATTCAAAAGAAACAAAACTGAAAAGTGTTCTTTGTTCATGCAGAAACTATTAAAAGGCGACCGGCCCGATTATGGCTTTTCTAGAGGTAATGTGATATTCGTGAAGGCAAGTGAGAAGATTATTTCTACGTTAGATTTCCTTGTTTATTTGAAAAATTACGCCCATCGCCTTATTTTTCATGACTTTCTATGTTCAGTCCAAGAATAAATCACAACCAGAACATAGATAATATCATGACTGGACATACTTTAAGTGGAACCAAGAAGTTAGTCGGAAAGTAAGCCTTACCTTGTACTGCAATCTCATTTTCTCTAACAACTTTTCAGTGGCGCAAATTCACGTTCTTTGACATCAACAAGAATGTCGACAATGGGAAAATCGCTGAGTGCCTTCAAGTAAGTATAATTTATTGAATTTTCTGGCTAAGAAAGCATGTCAATCTTCCCATCTAATATTTACTTAATCTTGTAAGTTGTTCATTCATTCAAGACCCTTTATTACAGCGAGCAAGTACTCTCTCAATCTGTGATCTATAAAAGGTGTACGAAGTACAATGTGTAAGGTCAGAGCAATCTAGTTTCCCTAAAGTCTTACTTGCAATACGTGATGTATGTTATTCTAGATTTAATATAGACTCATAAGTGTTTCCTCTAAATTCTCACGTAAGATACGTGATGATTATTGTTCCGTATTAAACCTTCTTTATTACCTAAATTTTATTAATAAACCAGTTGCGATCTATCAGCGTTAGAGTTATCATTTACCCTGTCTACGCGGTACCTCTAACATTCTTCGAGCCGGATTCACAGTCAAAATCCGCGATCGCGCTCACCACTGTCTCTCGAAGGACAAAGTGATAACGTCCGTTGCTAAAACGTTATCCTAAAGTTATACTACGTCGCGTACACACGTAGTATTGTGCGAATGGTGTTCCCTACATTGCCCGTCGGAACCTACATACATCGCACGTAGAGCAGCTCTTGCAATGCGAATTGTGTTTCCTACATTATTTGCCGGAACCTACATCGCGGAGCAGCCCTTGGAAAAGTATCCAGATATCAAGTAACGTCTTAATTTTACCCACTTACATAATGGAGATGCAGATTGATGCAGCTATGCAAAATTATATACAACCTACATCTTCGCCGAGTCCAGCGGAACGAGCCGCTGAGTTATTGAAAATGCAGCGCACACTTTTTAAACGATTTTGTCGCTACACGAACAGATTCAAGGTGGAGGAGATTAAGGCAAAGTGGGAACTTGAACATATATTAAAACGTGTGCAGAAGAAATGGGATGAAATTGAAAGGTATCATATTCAAATAGATACTATCCTGGAAGGATCGGATGTTGAGTACGAGGAAGAATTTTACCACTACGAGGAATCTTACGAAGCAAAAATGCGAGCCCTCAACGAAAAGTTGGCGTCTACTTCCCATCTTCATCAATCGACTCCAAAGCTAGAAGTGCCAGTATTTACGGGAAGCTACACTCAATGGCCTGCATTTTTAGACCTTTTTTCCGAGAGCATCCATAAAGCCAGGACGGCTAGTACAACATCTCAACATTTCATCCGAAAACTACGAGACCGCGTGGGAGCTCTTAAACCGCAGGTACAACAACCCTCTAGTTCTATTCACTACACACATGGAAGTATTTTTAAACCAGTCTAATGCAACGAAACAAACGTGCAACGACATAAGACGTATATACGACACCTCCATGGAAATTATTCACGCCATTCAGAATCTCGAGATCGACACGACAACATGGGGGCCCATATTGGCCCACCTCATCTGCAAGAAGCTCGACTCGAAAACACTGGCAGACTACAGAGAAACGCGCAAGGCTCCTCGAGAAATACCCACGCTCAAAGAGCTTATGGAATTTTTAGAAAACAAGTTCATATCTTTGGAACCATTATTCGGAAATGATATGGATACTTCAGCGCCACAGATACCGAAATCCAATTCCTGTCAATTAAATAGAATACCCTGTCATCGATCAGAGGGACCATCAATCGATAAGTATCATCACAGAAAGGATTGTTCAAGCCACAGTGAGTCAAGCAACCTTGAATTTATTTCAGCATGTTTTTATTGTAAAAGCAATCATGCCATATACAACTGTGATGATTTCATAAAACTCAATGCCAAAGACAAATTAAATGCAACGATGCAGTTAGGCATTTGTCAAAACTGCTTACTTCAGCACGAGGTAGGTCAGTGCCATTCAAGACGCTCATGCAGAGTTTGTCAAGGTCAACACAATACTCGACTGCATGACGCGTTTAAGTTTTTAGAACAATCTGGGTACACTAATTCTCATCTGCTTCCATCTAGACCTAATGACCAAAAAATTGTAGCATTTTGTGTTCTTGACAAGTCCTTTGCGACCCAACTAGAAAAGAACACTAGAAAGATCTCACAGAACGAAAATTATATTCAAAATCAAGCAAGTTTAGAAAAACAATACTATGCCCCAATCAAATGGAAAACGGGCACCGGCAATGTGTACCGTCAGCCACCGTATCGAACATTCGACAAAGGAAGTCAACATTCCTCTCCATGGAAGCGACGACAACGTAGGAAGGCGAAGCGAGCAGGAGCAGGAGCTCACCTGACGGCGGCGATCAACTCGGCAGCCCCTGTGGAAGGCCCCAAGGCAGCTCAGCATCAGCATCAAGCAGCATGTGACGAGCTATACGCGCCGAGTGTTTCGCGATATAAATATAAGGTTCCTTCAATAACTTAATTTATTTAGGAACGAAAGTAGACATTAGAAATCATAAGGACATTATTATAATTATAATCAATATCTCATACAATTTTAACATTTTACATTCATTTACTATTTATTTGCATTTTGTATACCTACTGTACTTTAAAAATAATTTATTCATTTTTTAATTTAAACATAATATGTCTCTTCTCAAGTGGGATGATTGTACATTATTATATTATGGGAAAAATCTAGTTTGTCTGTAATCTCATTCTTATGTAACAATTGTAACATTGATTATTTCTCTTTAATATTATTTTCCCTTTTTTGTGGCCAGGATGTACGAAGTACAATGTGTAAGGTCAGACCAATCTAGTTTCCCTAAAGTCTTACTTGTAATACGTGATGTATGTTATTCTAGATTTAATATAAATTCATAAGTGTTTCCTCTAAATTCTCACGTAAGATACGTGATGATTATTGTTCCGTATTAAACCTTCTTTATTACCTAAATTTTATTAATAAACCAGTTGCGATCTATCAGCGTTAGAGTTATCATTTACCCTGTCTACACGGTAGCTCTAACAAAAGGGATAAGGCTAGATTAAGTTAATTGGAAAATAATTATATAAGTGGTTACAACCCCCTACAATTCCATAATTCAAGACTTACAAAAAAAAATAGTAAAATCAACTACACCCTGTGATGCTCGAATAAGTAATGTGCATTTTCCAGGACACAAATGTGGGTGTAGCTACAAGCGGCAATGGCCATGTTGTTCTCTGTGATACCACGGGCTGGGCTCACCTTATCTCGAGAAGCTGGGAGATCACATCATTCAAGGCATATGAGATGACAATATCTTTAGCACAGCAGCTGCCTCATGACCCATATTTAGTTACTATTGGGGTGAGTAGAATACAAGAGTTAAAATTTATTTCATTTATTATTGCAATATTATAAACCCTTCAACCCTTCAATTTGACTACTGTGACGCAGGAGGTTGCGGGTTTGATCCTCACCTTGGGACAAATCTGATCAATCTTTATATAAACTGCAAATAATAGTTCAGGGTGTTCTGGTCATTTTCAATTTACAATAAAAATATCTATCCATGTACTCTTATTTTATTACATATCACAAGCTCTGCTTAGCTTGGGACCAGATAATATTGTGTGAATTGTCCAGAATTATCTATTTTTAATTTATATTTATTATTTCATAAGCCAAAAACTCCAAGGACACCAATTGTAAACTTGTCTTACATGTTAATTAAATTGGGAATATTTATTTTATATTAAGTATTATGAAACTAGCCTCTGTTCAAGGTTACTCTGTTGTTACCAACACACAGATGGAAGCTTTAGATTTCTTTTTCTCTTAACAACAACAACAACATCACCAGCCTATAATAGTCCACTGCTGGAAATAGGCCTCCCCTAATGAGCGCCACAGATGGCATTATCATTTGGGGGTTATTGCCCATAATCCCCACGCTGGGTATGCGGGTTGGGGATCGCAGTTCGATGGAGTTATTCTGCAGAGGGCGCTGCTGCCCGCCCCCCGGTGTGTTTCCCTTAGTTGCCTCTTACGACACCCACGGGAAGAGTTGGGGTGGTGAAATTCTATTCCGGCACCACACGGCAGTTTCTCTTAACATAATTATTTATTTTAATTAATTATTTATTTTTAATGTTAAGAGGTAGGTACTCTGTTGTAAGGGGTACACATGTGAAACTAGAAGTAAGTACATAATTTCATAAATAAATACAGATGCTTGTTACTTAACAAAATGTGTTGAATCTAGACTCGCTATTCTAGTTCTAACAGGAAGTTGCATATAAAAAATAAACTTCTTGATACAAAATATGTCTTGATTTGAGGTGGTGACGCTACTTTCCTATGTTGATACTCAAATGTAATTGATAAATAATTCTGTACAATCCACACAGCATCATCTACCCCCTATGCAGAGCTTGTGTTTTGGGTACTCAAGCTGGGCTGGTAAGCGCCTGGTACACAACATACACTATGAATACACTCCGATGCGAGATGTCAGTGCAGATCTTAGTTTCCTCACTTAGAATTAGAATTAGGTACTCAAGGTTTAATTGCTATTTCATATACAAATGTTTGTGCTTTGGGTATAGGTATCTTGTGTATTCCAGATTCAACAATGTTTTTATTAATTATATTCCAAAATGGGTAGAAACGAATTAGGTAGTGTAGCTCGAATGTCAATTGTATAGCAATTTCCGATACCAATTCTAATTCTAATTCTGAGTGGGGGAACTGAGATCTGCACTGACATCTCGCATGGGAGTGTTTTGTGCATTATCCCCCTGCCTAAACAGGCAAACCTAACCAGCCCAGCTCCTTGAAGTACCGGAGCAGGACCTTTGGTGATTGACAGCTACGAATCAGCTTTTCTGTGGGTGAGGATAGGGTTGATGCCTCAATGATACTCATTAGCCCCGTTTTCCGTCTGGCCTCCTCTGTGGCCGTGCAGTGTAATACAACGTGTTCCACAGTTCCGATACCAAATATGTAATCAGAAAGTGAGATGTAGGGTTCCTTAAAACTAAATCTCTCAGCACAAAAAGGATCCGTAGATTAATCAATGTAAGAAATAAAGGCGGCCAAGTGTTAGTAGCCTCACACAAGAGTAGATAGTAGTAGAATAAATGGAACCATTTATTCTACGTTGACCAGTTTCAAAAACAAAAATTAAAAAAGAAGAATTATTACATTGGAACATAACTTTGGTTATTGTATAAAAAGTTTTTTTTCTCAAAAGGAAGCTGTTACCCTTTCTCAAGTAGGTTAGACTAGTCGCCTCTTACGACATCCATTACCTGTTCCTCAAACTATAAATATTTATTAATTTATTGTGTTGAGATAACTAAAACCTTGATATTTTAGGATGATGACGCCGGCGTCAACCCCCTGATAAAAGTGTGGGACTGGGGCCGCAACGACCGGCACGGCAACCCGACCATGGCACGGATGTCGCGCGCCGTGCCGTCCCATATGCGACCCACACCGGCCACGGCGCTCGCAGTCCATGAGAAGGTAACTGAATCATCTGTCCACTGCTGAACATAGACCTGCGGCTCTAATGTCTAACTCAACTGGTAATCGTAATCGGCTTCAGTTTGGCATTTCAAACCTAGCCTGGACTTCGATTGTCACTTTCGTATTGTGTAAATAGCTGAAACCGAAGACCAGTTGAATACCTTAGACAATACCGACAACATTCTGACTGGATCTACAACTGGTGATCGGTTTAAAGTTCACTGGTAATGGATTTCAAGTTAGACAATAACGCTGCTGGAAAGCTCCGTGAATCCGGAAAGCCGTGAATTCAGATCTAGCTGTCTCGCTGTCTTTCGAAAATCCTCATCCTCCAGCTAGAGGCCATTAAACATATTTGACGAGTCAGGGCCCAGTAGTTTCGGAGCCAATTCAACTTGAACAAAACAAATATTTTTTACTATAAAAACTATCGTAGTTTGACGAATTCATTATGAATGTAACCGGGTTAACTACGAACCTATTTTGTGTTGGAAGAACACCAAGTTTCACCCCTTAACGAAATGTACTTACAACACAAACAAATATTTCCTTAATTTATCATATCGATGAGTATAGACATATTTTATTTTTGATGATCAATCTACCTATACTTTAACATACTAAACTGGTTTCCCAGTAGTGGGACCTCCCTCTAAACACCCAATATAAATATATAATGCTATATACCTTTCAGAATCTCCTCGCAGTGGGTTTCCAGGACGGTTCAGTATCACTGTTCCGAGGAGACATCACCAGGCAGCGCAGCACCAAGATGAAGACATTCTCCGATACTGGCACTAGTGCTATCACCGGGCTTTACTTCAAGTTAGTGCTGATAAAGAGCCGCATTCAGCTCAATTAAAAAAAAAAAGTTTCTTATTTGTGAGCTATAATAATAATAATAATTAACTCATAATAATTAGGTCTGAACAGAGCCTACAAATTTGCTCCCCTTGGAGTCGAGATACGAGGTCCGTGGGGTACCGAGGCTCGTGAACTCGACGACCTTATTATACATAGAAAACGACCAGAACACCCTGAATAAATATCAGCGGATCGTATAAAAATTTGTCCATTTCAACAGATTTTTTGCAGAATGTTGTGATTAAAACAAGTGATAAGACCTTACGAATTTTGACATATTTTTATGCCAAAATTCGTAAGGTCTAAAAGGTTTAAATCACGAAACATAAAATCGTTCTGTAAAATTAATTATATATTTTTTGCTGTAAGGTCAGATGTTTAAATTGTAAATACTAGTTCTAATTAATATTCAATTGTAATTTTAATTTAATAAAGGTCCCATTAACTTCGCATTATACTCCACAGGGACGCAGACAAACTATTCATAGTATCCCGTTCGTGTGTGATGATGGTATACGTGGGTGCGGAGCGCTGTGTTACTCTGGACTCTATGGGCGCTCTACCCAACTGCTCCGCGCTAACCGGCAAGAACCGACTCACAGTAGCTAATAACGACGTGAGTTAACTTTCATTGTCACTATTGGGGCAACAACCGACTGACGGTGGCTAATAACGACGTGAGTTAACTTTCATTGTCACTATTGGGGCAAGAACCGACTGACGGTCGCTAATAACGACGTGAGTTAACTTTCATTCTAACTATTGGGGCAAGAACCGGCTGACGGTGGCTAATAACGACGTGGGTTAAAATTCATTGTCACTATTGGGGCAAGAACCGACTGACGGTGGCTAATAACGACGTGAGTTAACTTTCATTGTCACTATTGGGGCAAGAACCGGCTGACGGTGGCTAATAACGACGTGCGTTAACTTTCATTGTCACTGTTAGGACAAGAACCGACTGACGGTCGCTAATAACGACGTGAGTTCGGTTTAAAGATGTTTATTTTCTCATAAAAACAAAATGTTCACTTATAATGAGATACAATAAATCTTAAAAGTAATGCTTAATCTAATATTACGTTATACCTCCGGGGCCAGTAGGCGGTAAGTAAAGTAAGAAAGTATATCTAATAAAGTAGGTAAATACTATGTCTATGATTTATATAATATAGTGAGAAAGTACATTTAATATCGTAATTAATTATAACTGCATTGTTCTTAATGTAACCTATAAGTATGGTTAATAAAAATATTATACGGATGTTTAAGTTAGGCTATAAATATATTTTTTTAATTTTGTTTTGAACGTCCTTATGCTAGTACATTCCTTAATCTCGTTTGGCAAGCTATTAAATAACTGCACTCCCTTGTAAGCAATTGTTTTCTTGCCGTAATCAGTACGTGCTTTAGCTAATTCTAGTTTATATTTGTTTCTTAATGTGTAGGGATTAATCTTTTTGCGTAGCTGTAGGTTTGATTTTATTAAGTTAGAATTAATATTTCTTACTAAGATGCAAGTTGAGTTGAGACATTTGTCTAAGGTTAAATAATTTAGTTTTATTATATATTTCTTTCGTTGGTGTTAGGTATTTAAAATGATACAGTGTTTTTATAATTTTATTTTGTGTCCTTTGGAGAGGACTTAAATTTGTATTAGCGGCAGATCCCCAAATTTCGTTAACAGTTAAAAGTTAACCTTCATTGTCACTATTGGTTAGTGTCATCCCGTCTTTTACGCCTAAACTACTGAACCGATTTTAATGGAATTTCTTACAGACGTTGTCTAGACCGGAAGAAAGGACATACATGATACTTTTTATCCCGGTGTCATGTTCTCGCGGGATAATACTCGGAAATAACCGTATTCTTTTATTTTTATATTATTTATATGTATTAATAAGAAAATTAATAGCGTAAAATTACAATTAGAACCATTTTCGTCGTGGCAAAAACTAGTTTTACCATAGAAAACGACCATACATAGAAAACAACCATACATAGAAGCATTCTTTTTTAACTTCCAGGCTATTTACTGCTACACATCAGAAGGACGTGGTCCCTGCTACGCCTTAGAAGGGGAGAAGGTCCGCCTAAACTGGTTTCGGACCTACCTCGTCATCACCATCAACAAGACTGCCAAAGGAGCCTCAACAAGCAACCAGACTCCAAGATCTCACCACATCACCATCCTGGATATACACAACAAGTTCATTGTCTTTTCCAAGGTTAGGATTCTCTACCAAATTCTTCTCTACCCAATTTGCAGACTTGATTTAACTCAAAAAGCATCTTGTTTTGTTTGAGCAACAAGGCGAGCGAAGCGAGGCGCTTTTCAGTGTGACGGCACTTGTAATCGGCCCGAGTTATCTTTCTAACCGAGTAATAAATTTAAATAATGGTCAAACCTTTACCCATGTGCCAAACGAATGCATTAAATCAATTAATAGTTTTGTCTAATACCTATTAATTATATTATTACTTGCCTGTAATGTTTTTAAATAATGATTTTTATAATCTGCGACGTGTTTGTTCTCTAATCTTTGTTGATGTTAACTGAATCAATTTAATCCAACGAATTAAATATCTCAGGACTTTGAAGAAATCGATGCGGTATTAACCGAATGGGGTTCGTTTTACATCCTAACGAAGAATAAAGAGATGATATATTTGGACGAGAAAGATTTGCAATCGAAACTGTCGCTGCTCTTTAAGAAGAATTTGTATGATGTGGCTATTAGGATAGCTAGTAACCAGCATTACGATAAAGAGGGGCTGACGGAGATATATAAGCAGTATGGCGATCATTTGTATGGAAAGGTATGTTATATTTTTAAGTTTTGACATCGGTTTCATAACCCTGAGTTGTGTTTTGAATGAATTTTTCATATCTCAGAAACTAGCGCAGATAGTGACTTGAAATTTGAAATAATAATAGATTTCGTGCGCCACGTACGTAGGAATCGAAATTTTAAAAAGGACCTACGAAGTCATTAGTGTTATCCAATAAAATAGATTCCATATGAATATGTGATTTTTCCACATCTTAAAGTTATTATTCGTCTTTTGTTACCTTAGCTATTGTGAAAACTTGTGCTTGAGTCAATTTTAACTGTTTTCAGGGAGATTTAAAAGGAGCAATAGATCAGTACGTTAAAACAATAGGCTGGCTGGAAACCTCCTATGTCATCCGCAAATATCTGGAGTCACGGCATTTAGGTAAGTCCATAGAGTATAAGAATAAAGATGGATTTTTTGAACGTAAATCAAAGGCAAAAATAGCAACAATCTTTTCCATCCATTTATTTTACTTCCTGACTTATTTTAGATTTAAAAAAAATTATATACACCATGATTATTTTCTGCACTATTACATTATATTAATTTAAAATTTATATCGAATATGGACACTTTAATATATTAATATGATCTGAAATAAACCCATTGAATTAGCCTATCTATAAAAATTGTGTAAATACTTTTTTATAAATAAATAAATCTCTACAAACACAATTTCCAGAGCCTCTAATCCAATACCTTGAGGAGCTCCACAAAGCGGGCTTCGCGACGGAAGACCACACCACTCTACTGCTGACGTGCTACGTGAAGATAGACCAGCACGACCAGCAAGGGAAACTGAAGGGGTTCATCAACTCCAAGAATAAAGCTATTGATTTCGATGTGGATGTCGCTATAAAGGTAAAGTACTTAGTCTTACAGCCTTTTAGGTAAGTGTTTACCCGATTTTAAAGAAGAAACTAATTCCAAGACCCGGTACCAAGAATAAAGCTGTTGATTTTGATGTAGATGTCGCTATAAAGGTGAAGGTCTTAGTCTTAGTCTTACAGCCTTTTATGTATGTGTTTTACCGATTTTGAAGAGAAACTAATTTCATCACCCAGTACCAGGAATAAAGCCATTGATTTTGATGTGGATGTCGCTATAAAGGTAAAGTTCTTAGTCTTACATTCTTTTTGGTATGAGTTTACCCTATTTTAAAGAAGAAACTTATTCCAAGACCCAGTACCAAGAATAAAGCCATTGATTTTGATGTGGATGTCACTATAAAGGTAAAGTTCTTAGTCTTACAGCCTCTTTGGTATGAGTTTACCCGATTTAAAAAAAGAAACGAATTATCATGACCCATTACCAAGAATAGAGTCATTGATTTTATGTGGATGTCGCTATAAAACTAAAGTTCTTAGTCTTACAGCCTTTTAGGTATGGGTTTAAAAAAGAATAAAATTCAAGAACCATTTCAGCTATAAGGTATTCTACGAGCAATTTAGGTGTGTATATTCCTGATTATAAAAATAAAAAGATTCCAAGATTTATTTCCATTCCAATTTTAAGAATAAAGTCATTGATTTTGATGTGGATTTCGCTTTCTATAAAGTTAAAGATAAAGATTATTATTTATTTATTTATTCTCAAACTTCATTTTTATCATGTATAGTCAATTGTAATTTTTTTGATGTTAAACGTTTTACATATTCGTATGTTTATCTTATCTTAGGTTGTCCGTCAAGTAAGCGTAGAGGACGCGCTATCCCTCGCAGCCAATCACAACCGCCACGACTCCTACCTACAAATCACTATCGACGATAAAAAGGACTACAAACGCGCGTTGGACTACATCGCGGAACTGGAGTTTGAAGACGCTGATACGTATATGAGAAAGTATGGGCAGAGGTTGATACAGCATGAGCCTGAGGCTAGCACTGACTTTTTAAAACGTAAGTTATGTAAAAATATAGCGAAGTATGTAAACTTTTTGAAAAATTGTCAGTTAGATAATTGTCAAACGTGCGGGGAGGGTGTATTTTATTGAGTGAGATATCAAATGAAAAGCTCCTTACTTTTGATTTCAAAACAGTTTTTGAATATAGTCTAAAAAAAAACTATTGTAGTTTGACGAATTCATTATGTAAGGGATGGAACGTTGGTGTTCTTACAATATATAATTGGTTCGTAGTTAACCCGCTTACATTCATAATGAATATCGTAAGTTTATTACTTTTTGATTACTAGCTACCCGCCCCGGCTTCGCACGGGTGCAGTGCTGATACTAATGCATGTTATATATGTGCTAGGAAGATCGCTTCTAAGCGATATGGCCGCCCATTGTAGGTACTTGTCTTTTGAAATATGTTTCAAACGAACAAAACATAAAACAATATCAGTAACGTCTGTTAAAATCATCCAAACGTAAAAAACCCACCTAAATTTAACATTCCTGGGCAAACCTTAGGACACCACAAAAAATACTGCTTTCAGAAACGGGCATGCTAGTTATTTTCTCTGATACAAAGATAGTTCATAGACATGGCGCTATGGCGCTCATTAGGGGAGGCCCATCTCCAGCAGTGGACTGATTCAGATTCAATAACTTTATTTTTTAGGCTTACAAAATAAGCACTTAGAAAAGTCAAATTTCATACAGATAATTATTATAAAGAAGAAATAATTCGTTATTGATTTCTTGATGTGGCTTGATGACGATGAAAGATAGTTCTGTTTTTAATGCCAATAACCTTTTATCTTCTCCAGTATTATGCACAGACTACAAGCCCAGATCCAAACCACTAGTGGACGAGAGCGCCATCTCTGGAATATTCAAGGAACCAGATAGAGCGTTACCCGATGACTACATCCATTTGTTCCTGAATCACTCAGAACAACTCATTGACTTCTTGGAGCATATGGCGGCCAGCAGTCTGGAATGTTCGAAACTGGTGTTCGACGCGCTTATAGAGCATTATATACATGTGTGGTAAGTTTCTATATTATTCCCTAAAAGTTTAGATTGATGGAAGCGCCATCTTTCAACTGTTGATGTAACTAGATAGAGGAAAATGTTTATTTAGCTAATTATTAATTATTTAATTATTATATTAATAGTTACCGGAAGAGTGCAATAACTTATTTTTAATTAATTAATACCGTTTTTATTGAAATGATAGAAATTAAATTTATCGAGTTGTGATTCCGTGATTATGAAACACACGGAATCTCTGCTCTATAGATTTCGGAGCTCTTGTTAATCGAGTTAATTTGAGCCATTAGACTCGCATCACTATTCTTAAAAATAAGAAGTAAATAAAATTATTGATTTATTTCTTAGTTATTAAAAAAATATTTTTGAATTTGAAACTATTGTGTTCGAGATTGTGACCTATATATCAGTGCTATCGGGCTAAACGACGTTTTGAAAGATCCACCAGTTTTATTTATTTCAATATTTACGTAAACAATCTCTATTTTCAGGGCAAAGTCCGAAGGCGAAGAAAAGGAGCAGTATTCTGAGAAGATCCTGAAAGTGCTTCGCGACCCGGAGGCGAACTACGACAAGGATCAAACTCTCATCATCTGCCAGATGCTCGGCTTCGATGCGGGCGTGCTGTATCTCTACGAGGAGAACAAGTTGTAAGTTAATGAGAAAGATGGCGTAATTTTACTTAGACTCAGCGGCCGGTTAAGAAGCAGTGAGCACTTTTATTGTTAAATAATCTATAAACATGAATGGACAGTGGCGCTTTTGCTTTTAGGAATCACATATCATACAAATTTATCTATAAACGTAAATCAGTATTGCTCAAAAACTCATAATGTTTGCGAGACTGCCCTCGGCCGTTTGCTGTCATCCCGGTGAGAATTGAACCTAAGCATTACACGTCCGATTTTTATAACTGATTGTCAAATTAAATTGAATATCATATTGTGATTTGTGTGTTTACGAATGTGTGGAACGCCGTGTGGTGCAGGCATAGAATTTCACCACCCCAACTCATCCTGTGGGTGTCGTAAGAGGCGACTAAGGGAAATACACCGGGGGTGGGCAGCAGCGCCCTCTGCAGAACAACTCCACCATACTGCGATTCCCAACCTGCATGCCCAGCGTGGGTATTATGGGCAATAACCCCCAAATGATGAATAATGCCATCTATGGCGCTCATCTGGGGAGGCCTAGAGGTCCAGCAGTGGACTATTGTAGGCTGATGATGAATGTGTGGAACGAACGCCTTCGGATCTTCGTTACCTAGCTATAAGATCTGATATGTAACTGTAATAATGTATTCGGTAAATAAATGATTTGATTTGGTTTGATTTATAATAAGTCCATGGACTTAGTTCACTGTGATCAAGCGTTTTTGATTCAAATCAGACAAAAATCGGACTCCGTCCGTCCGTTGGCACTATCTCAGTATGGATCACAAAAAAATTGAATTCTTCACAGATGGCGCAACATAGTATCTTTACACATGCGGAAAAGCACGGCAGAGGGCGCTGAGAAGGCGCTGGCGGTGTGTCGCGCGCGCGGCGATCTCTGCCCCACTCTGTGGCTGGATGTGCTGTGGAAACGACCGCCTAAGAAGTGTCTCGCGGAGCTGTTGCAGGCTATAGGTCAGTAGCTACACTCAGTGCTATCCCACATGTGGGAAGGTATGGTAGAGGGCGCTGGGAATGCGCTGGTAATGTGCCGACCGAAGCGACTGTTCTAGAAATGTCTGGTGGAGCTTTTATAGGTCAGTTAAAGATTCACGTACCTTCCCAACAAGGGCGTCGCCAAGAGGGGCAGCTGCCTCCCTAGAGTTGAAAAAATGTACACCCAGGGGTTCGTAAAGATTTGGGATGAAAATTATTTCCGTACTTGTTCTATACTCTTGAATGAGAAAAAGTAACAAACAGTATTGTTACTCGTAAAAAGCCTGATATAATTAATTAATTACAATAATTAATTTATATTATTTTCTTTAATTAATTAATATTATTAAGGCCCTGTATAAAGACAATATTTAGGTATAAGTAGTATTATTTAGTAGTTCGTAGCGCTTGACAAATAAAGTTGAAAATGGTGAAGCGTTTGATTTAGTTGAATCTCTTGTTCGACAATGTCAACATTATTTATCGGTTTTAACTTATTTTAAAAGTAAATACACCAGTAAATTAAAATCTTTATACATAATTCTCTAGATGATAAAATTACCTTTCTTACAGTAACAAAATTATAAAATGTTATCACTCAAAATATTGAGCATTTCGAGACGAAAAAATATTTTCGTGTTCTTTCTTGCGATATTTTTTTCAAGTTTCTAGATGGTTTTTATGAAATATTTTTGTATAAGTCTTTTGTCCATACACTTGACTATAAACTGTATTTTTTTTGGACTTGTAATATGTCGCAGTAAGCCTAACTGTGCGACGAAAAAGTGGTCGTTTTACGATGTCTGTCGTATGGCAGCGCCTTAATTAGTTACATTTTGTCTTTGACATATCAAAGGGCAAAAAGTAAAATATAAACTAGGCTTATAATTATAATCCAACCTACTCGGTAAGGTGTAGTTATATTTTTATATTTCTTATTTTATTTTATTCGTTGTAACTCATGTCTACGCAATTTGTTAAAATGTTATACACTAATACCCAAGATGAAATCTTTTCATTACTCTTACTCGGAAAGTTGGTCTGAAGTTTATGTCAATAAAAATTCATTCATTATTTTCTTTAGCTAACTTGTGTTTTTATTTTTACTTCCTAATATTCGTAATGAAAAGAACAGTGTTTACCTCGGGTGAAAGTGATTTATTTAGACCCTCGAACTATTGGCGCCCTCGCTACTCTCTGGCGCCAAACCCTGTCTCGGGACTAAATAAGTTACTTCCAACCCTAGTGTAACAATGTACTATTTATGACAGTCTATGTTTTATTCAGCAGGAGGTATAGCGCAGATAAGCAGGTTACCCAGCCATAGTTTGTTTAAGTTCTGTTTGTTGTTCCAGCGACTGAGAAGCTTCTATCCCCGATCCTAGTGATCGACAGCCTCGCGTCCACACCTTCGTACTACACACTTGGAGACGTCAGAACGTAAGGACATTGTTACACGCTACTCTACTAACTGGCCACAGATATATTATGCCTTTTTTATATGACAACACGTTATGTTTGGTATATACCTACGTTTGGCGAATTCTTTATTGCACGATAAAATATATACAATAGAAAAACATAATTAGAAAAATAAAAATAATATGATGGCTTACCGGATTTTGTATCAAATTAAATTCTAATTCCAATTGAGTAATAAAAATTCACGCTAAAACCTGTCCAGAGCTAAATTATGTCTTTTTATATGACACGCGTTTGGCGAATTCTTTGTGCACGTACATTAATAGGAAAACATGAAATTAGAAAAATAATAAGGCTCACTGGATTTTTTATCAAATTAAATTAAATTCTAATTGAGTTCACGAAAAGAATAATAGCTTAATCATACAAATCGAAAGGCTTTATCTTAAGGATTATTTTTTTTCGCGGTTTTTTTTCGTATATTCAAAAGCATGGTCTGATTGCCCCCCTTCTTTTTTCGGTAATTGTTACAACATATATAGGATAGGATACCTACAAAAAAAAAATTACTTGCCCGTAATTCTTGTATTCAATTAGGTAGGTTTATTCATAAGGGCTTTGAATTTTATTTTACCCATAAAAATATCTATTTTCACAGCTACCTCATGGACGTGCTAAAATCCGAGGAAGAAGTAATTACCCGCGAACGCGAACTATGCGATAAGTACAAAGCAGAAAGTTCGCTGCAAAAGAATCAAATCGACAAGATCCAGAACTCGCCCATGACCTTCCAAAGTTCCCGCTGCGCAGCCTGCAACAGGCAACTGGAGTTGCCAACTGTGCATTTCCTTTGCCAGCATTCTTTTCATCAGCAGTGAGTATAATTATCACTTTAACCGACAAAAAATCAGGTCTCTCATAGCTCGGACTATGTTTCAAGCACTTAACTGATACAGCTCACCCGACTTCCCCCATTCTCAACTCTTAATTCTTTATTGCACGATAAAATATACAAAAAAACATAAAGATGTAAAAGAAATGGCAAAGGCGAGCTTTACCCTAAAAAGAGTTAATTTCCAGCAAACCTTATTAGAAGAGCCAGAGATAATATTATAAACCCACATTATAATGAATGATTCAATTCCAGCTGCTTCCAATCATACGCCGAGTGTGAGTGCGAGTGTCCCGCGTGCGACACGCCGCGCCGCGCCGAGCCGCCCGCACACCAGGCCGAGACGTTGCATGCCAGGCTGCAGAACCAACATGAACCGTGAGTATACTGAGTATTTCCTGTATTATACAGAGTATCATTATATAGAGTGTAAGTACGAGTGTCCGCCTGCGACACGCCGCGCTGCGCAGAGACGTTTCATACCAGGCTGCAGAACCAACATGGGCCGTGAGTATACAGAGCATCATACTGTACTATACAGAGTATCATATATAGAGTGCGAGTGTCCCGCGTGCGACACGCCGCGCCGCGCCGAGCCGCCCGCGCACCAGGCCGAGACGTTGCATACCAGGCTGCAGAACCAACATGATACGTGAGTATACCGAGCATCATACTGTACTATACAGAGTATCATATATAGAGTGTGAGTGCGAGTTACCCCCTGCGCCACGCCGCGTGTCGCGCCGAGCAACATGAACCGTGAGCATACCGAGTATCATACAAAGAATCTGAGTGCGAGTGACCCGCTTGTGTCATGCTGCACCATTCCGAGCCAAGAACCAACAATGAACCGTCTGTATACAGAGTATACTCTATACCAAGTTTAATTCGAGACTATGATGATCTCCTACCCAAAATTCGACCATGGCGACCAGAATCAAACTGAAAACTTTTTAGAAGTGAACGCATTAGTGCTTATATCATGAGCTTTGTCAGCTAAATACAGTCCTCGTCTCGTCTCTATAGACGGAATAAGACCGATTATTAATGATTTTTTTATTTTATAGGAAACATCGGTTCTGTTTTATGTAAATAAATATAGTGCTTAGCACTAAGGTGACCGAATAGGTTCCCACAAATAGCTCTACATTTTAGAAATGACAAGAAAAACAAACCAAAATCTAGCATGCAAGTTAAATTAGTATGATAATTTTGTTTCACCAATAAATAAACAAAATCAGCATAAGCTAACTTTCTAACTTCAAAAACTTATCGGGTTTTCTCATTACGTCTTCATGCTGTTTTATACAAGCATCAATCACGTAGCCGAGAATTGCTTGAGATACAGTCATCCACGCGATGTTTATTAAATACAATATCATTAGAATCATCCTTTGTTATGTGTTGTATCTGGTAACAATACGCTGGCTCAGGTTTATACCGTCACTTTATACAACACGAGCTATTAATAATAAACAATGAGGCTAGAGCAGTATTATATTAATGAGATTATCAAAGTGATTATAATAATGTAACAATGATATACGGAATATCTAATCAATCTCTTTTATGATGTTGAACTCGTTATCCGGGGCCTACTCGGATAATCGAAGGTTCTGATTCGTTTTAGAGCAAAACCTGAATTGAATTGGGTTGAATAAGATTATATAAGATTGCCGTGTGGTGCCAGCATAGAATTTCACCACCCCAACTCTTCCCGTGGGTGTCGTAAGAGGCGACTAAGGGAAACACACCGGGGGGCGGGCAGCAGCGCCCTCTGCAGAACAACTCCACCGAACTGCGGTCCCCAACCCGCATGCTCAGCGTGGGGATTATGGGCAAAAACCCCCAAATTATGAACAATGCCATCTATGGCGCTCATCAGGGGAGGCCTATGTCCAGCAGTGGACTATTATAGGCTGTTGTTGTTGTTGTCGAATAAGATTAGTCAATGGAAATTTAACGAACTTTAAATAGGACAATTAAAGTAGGCACTTTAATTGACCAATTTAAATTTCGAGTTTCCTTTCGTTCATTTGGTGTACTCTAATACACTGAAGGCGCACAAAAACTAATCAGAGGGCGTACTTTAATTCACCAATCTAAATTTCGTGTTTCGTTTCGGCCAATTGGTGTAGGTACTCTAATACCCAGACTGTCGGTCGAAAAACCATTGGATTAAGTAGGCCAATTGGGGGAGTACAGAGGAGATCTACTTCTGTTACTATTCGGGGGAATTCCACCTTCAACCCTCAAACACAATATGATTAACCAATTGACTGTTATCAATATTTGTAAAGTATGGAATTATCTTTTGAATTTATGGAATTACGAGTATCTACTGATATGACGAAAATGTGAAACCGTTTACTGATAAGATTTAAAACCTATTTTCACCTTGTAATGCGACAGACGCTCTTAATCTCCAAATATCCATAGGAACTAAGATAGTAGTTTTCAGTTCTACAATAACAAATAAAATTACTATCAAACAATGGAAAAAATCTGAACTTTATTAAAACAATCTACAGGTAGTAGTACAATAGGCAACTCATCCATATCATTTTTTTTATACAAGTTATTATTTGTCCATTACAAAAATTTCTTAGTTATGTGTATAATAACAACTACAACCTTTTACTAAACTTATGTATTAAAAACAAAGAAAAACGCAGTAGGTAATATTGGAATGTGGAGTATTGAGTTCCTGTCCAATGTCTCGCACAAAAAAGTCAATAATTGCTATTATTTACTATCCCTAAGAAAGATAACAAGATGGCAAGTCTTGGTGGCGCTTCCGACTAGTTAGTATTGACATGGTAGTATTGACATGGTAGTATTGACATGGTAATATTGACATGGTAGTATTGACATGGTAGTATTGACATGGTAGTATTGACATGGTAGTATTGACATGGTAGTATTGACATGGTAGTATTGACATCCGTTAAGTTACCTTGTTATTGTTTGCAACCCTCTGCAGTTAACACAACTGTTTCAATTGCAAATACTCGTTTTAATTTGTTTGTATTCTTTGATTTTATTTTCAGAGCTAGTCAATTAGAATATAATAGTTGATTGTAAGAAACATCACAAATTATTACATACATAATAATTTGTTTGGTATTATGATAGGTATTATTGACAAATAAAAAAAATGAAAATTCAAATAGTTGAGATTATAGTTCAAACTTCAATTAAACATATTATTTATTTTCAAACTGAAGCATAACATTACTATATTTCACCTCCAAACAGCTACACAACAATAAAAAATATTATCATATCTTCGCTCGTCATAGTCCAACCAAAGCAGCGTCAGTGCAATTCCGACGCTTGGCGAGTGAACATGTCCTAGTTATAATCAATTATTCGAATAATAACGTGTGGTTCTAGTATGAACTTATCGGTATTCAGAACTTTAATGATTCCACCGTTTTCTTGGTGTTTTACTCATAGGACTGATGAAAGGTTCGTATATTTTTCGTGTGATTTATCGTTTAAATTATTATTTGTTAGGTTTTACTGTGTGCTTGTGTTTAAAAAGATGGTATTGGTTACTAATAAAATACCAATTTAGTAAAAAAGGAAACATAGTGACTGAAATCGAAGATATCACATGATATCCATATGTTTTAACTTTGAAATTAGATCTTTTCTTCAAGTGTTATACTGTTTTATTGACGTTTGCTAGCCTGTACAAATTTGTCTTAAGAATTCTTACAGCGCTTGGGTAATATGTTATTTTGTTGTAAAAATTGTGAGTTTTACATTAATACAAAAAGCAATTAAACAACCGAGCATGCTGCATTTTAACACAGCATAGTCCCTTTCTTGCCCCAAAGTGCAAGACACGACGGTGCGGTGTAGAGAATTTAAAATCGTGATATTACTTTACCCCTCTGCGCAAAAAGGATGATTATGTTTTTCTAGATTTTTGTATGTTTCCGTTTTCCGTACAGCATGCACCTAAAGATATTCTGATGTCATAGACGTCACTAAGGTTGGGTTAATTGTTTAATTTGAACCTAATTTGTATTCGATTATAAAACAGATTAGCCTTATCTATACTATAATTATTTTTATTAGAGGATCCAAAATAAATGAATTATCCTATACATCGTTGATGTGTTGACATGTGCAGTGTTATGCACCAGTATTCAGTTTTGACCTCGAGCTATTTATAGTGCAATCCGCACCATAATCTTAACATACCTGAGGTTTTTATGATTCAATTAGATTGTACTTCAAGTATTTTTCAACTGTTAACATCACTTTTTACACTTATCCTTGTTGTGTTTTATTTCTGGTTGAAGGCATTCTTTATTTGACTAACCTCTGCCCGCGGCTCCGGCCTCGAGACCTACCTAGGGTATTCGTAAAAACGAAAATGATTGTTGTCGTGCAATCGCTTAAGAGCGTGCCAAAATTCAAATTTCGAGCAGAATGACAAGATATGATTTTCGTATGAGTGAGAAGCACAGAGCAATAGACGTGCTCCGTATTTTATATTTCCAAAACTGTTATGCCTAATTACAAGTTATTTACACAACTAATCGAAAAATTAAAAAGACGAAAACGAAGAAATTCTACTACGTTTCTTGACAAAACAAAAATCCAACAAAAAAATGAGGTGGTTCCTGAGATAAATAGCAAAATGTGTGCAAAACATGTATTTTTCAAAAAATAAAAGTATCGAGAAATTTTTCACCAATCGTGTTTTTGAAAAGACGGAATCCAAGATAAAAGTTCGAATTATCATTTACCTAAATATGAAGGTGGTAGCTTTCACAGATTCTGAGATAAATAACGATTTCTAACTATAAAATTACACAGGGTACACGCTTAAGAAAGTGACAAGAGTTTACTTTGCACGAAAACGGATCAGAAATGTCGATTTTCGTTTTCGAAGTCCCCTAAATACAACACGTTGACGATTCTGAAGATACTTTTGCTTTATGTAGCTTTGACTATGATATTTGTCGTGCATTTGTTACATTGTTTTAATATTTGTTTGTATAATAGAAAACGACTGGAACACCCGGAACAAATATCTAACGATCGTACTAACATTCCTCCCAAGGTGATAATCGACTCGCAACCTCCATCGGAGGCGGGCCTTCGCCCACAATGCCACAGACGTCGCGTATTGTTATATAACTAACTACTATCAATCCATTCCAGTTACGCCGTCGTCTCAGAATACTACGGGCGTGGTCTCTTCAACAAGGTGACTCTCATAACGGAGAGCATCGGTCAGGAGTCTCCGCCCGCGCAGCTACCCCCCGCCCCCGCCCCCGCGCCCTCCTACGGCCCGGGGGCGGAGGCCCGACTCCGGCTCACGGAGGGACAGACTAAACAAGGTGAGACTCTTAACATCTTCAACAATCGCTTAAGCATAAGACATAAGAGTTTATTTTGCACGAAAACGGATCAGAAAGTCTATTTATTATTATTTTTTTTTATATTATTTTTGCAGCTCATGGTTAGAATATGCTCAAATTACAAATCATTTCGGTATCACGTTTGTATGGGAAATTCGCTGCCCAACTGTACGACCTACCTACTTAAGTTTGCCCCCATGTCACTCACTATTCTGCTCAATATCTTGTCTGCGAACAGTAAAAAAATAATGCAGGACAATACACACAGCATCCTCTAGCCCTAAGCTAAGCAGAGCTTGTGTTATAGCTACTAGATGACTGATATATATACGGTCCTACCCGTGCGAAGCCGGGGCGGGGCGTTTTTAAACAAAAATTTCAGAAATTATTATATACGTTGGGTTTCACCTTTTCTTACGGATCCCTAACTATTTTAGCAGCATTGAGCTTTTTGACGTTTACTTATTTTTCGACAGTTGACTTGCGTCTTGCACCGCAGTGACAAATTATGACTTCTATGACACTCCAAAACTGACACTGGCTGTAAAGACAATATATGACACAGATATATATTTTTATTATACATAGAAAACGACCAGAACACCCTTAACAATCATCCGTAGATCGTACAAATATTTGTCTCGAGGCGGGAATCGAACTCGCAACCTCCTGCGTCGCAGGCGGGACTTCGCCCACCGCGCCACAGAGGTTAAGCAAGCTCTGCTTAGCTTGGTGCTAGATGATGCTGTGTGGAATTGTCCGAGATTATTTATAACCTTTACTGATCCCAATTTTTCTTATTTCAGTATTCGTACCCAACGCAGCGAATCAAGTCGCACCGAAAGGCACAACCGTGGTCCCTATCCCGGAAGGCAGAATGAGGATCATGGAGCAAGACCGATACAGCTCCAGCCTAGAAGCGAACATGAACAAACCAGAGCCCGTACACTCGAAAATATCCCCTATGCTCCCCAAAAAAGAGACCACATTATCACAAAGCATCTCAACATCAGTAGCCAAGAAAACTGTTAGTATAAAAACTCCAACGACAGCCCAAAATCCGTTTGAAGAAGTAAACTACGATGAGGCGAAAAATCCGTTTGCGGAAGAGGAAACGGACGATCCGACGAATCCGTTCGCTGATGATGATGATTATGATAGGAATTTGAATCCGTTTTCGTGAGGTATGGAGGGTGAACTTGTGGCATAGATTCTCTGGTCAATACTAAATAGAACTGTTAGTACTTTTTCATACTAAGGCGTATCAGTGCAGGCCTATGTCCAACAACGGTAAAACATAGACTAGGCTAGGCTAGTGAACATAGGCTAGTGAGGTCACTTCCGCCATCGTCGATTAGGTTATATGTTTATTCTTAAGCTAGATTAAAGTTACTACGATTAGCGCTGATCGTTTCGATCGAAGTTTGTGTTAAATTGACAAATTTAACACGTTCACTGCTATACCGACGTGTGTGTCGAACGCGTCTGGTTTCTGAGAATGAAATAAAGACAATATAGAAAGGAAATATGTTTATTTACCTTTAGAAATAAACTATACACAATAATAAATAAATACGTATTCGGAAGATGTTTACACATAATTCTAATTACTCGTGATCTAGCTATTATGTATTATATTTAAAAATACGTTGTAATGATCACTTGCCACTTGAATTATTATTATTACCACTTATTTAATAAGCTTAAATGTATCAGAACACACAATAAATGCATTAAAATTATTATATACAGCTAGTGAATATCGTTAGAAAAACATAACTACCTACCGCTTTCTATATCCTATAACAATGTATGATTTTATTATAAATATTGAAATATATTGTATTGTTAGAAAAGCATAATATTTTATACTGCATCGTGTTATGTTATAAGTTTGTACACGTGTGATAATAAATTAATAATGTAAGTGATGAATGTTTTTTTTTATTTTTATTGTTTTTTCATTTGATTATGTTTTACAGTAAGTACTTAATTAATCTATAGCTAACATAAGCCATGATACGATATTGATGATATTGCAACGATCCATCGTGAATATAGATTGATTCTTTGGTAAACTCAGCCCGCGGGCCAACACCCTCTACGAAATTTATTTATCTATACAATATTATAAAGGGAAAAGATTTGATTATTTGTTTGGATTGAATAGGCTCCGAAACTACTGGGCCAATTTGAAAAAAATTCTTACACCATTAGAATTTTAAATTTTTTCTAATGAACATAGGCTATAGAATATTTCCTAAAAAGATAGGGATCGGTATGTAAGCTTCCATAGTATAACCCAACGTGCGGCGCGTGACCCGTATATCGACTTCTGCGCAGGTTCAAAGCCAGCGTTCTTTTCATAATCATTTATTTGCCAGAATGTATGTACATTAGTTCTTAATATTAGGTTTGTCCAAATTACAATCTACCTAATAAGGTGTGCAAAATTTTAAACATGATGCGATCATGTATATAGTCAAGTCAGGCCGCGGGCCACGACCCTCATGAAAATCTTAACTATGCCCAAAACTAGGACATAAAAAAACTAAAGTGGTCCACTTTAATATGATATTATCGCAAGTAAGAAAAAAAAAATTACGAAAGCTCTATGGGTTTTCATAAATTGGCGACGCTTCAGCAATCGGAAGGAAAAATGTAGGGATCTTTAATGAAAACAACATTATGGAAATTTTCAAAGCATTTTATTTATGACCTTTAACACGGTGTATAATATATTTTGATAGTACATTTAGAGCAATGAGTAATATTACCAATTATTACATTGTCCTTATTTTCATAAATTGAATGAAATCCATAAATTATAGAATATATAGTTTCTCAAATTCATTCTCGCCAACAATCAACAATCACTATCGAAATCACAAGGATCAAAGGGCCGCAGCCCTCTCTCTCACACCCACGATAATAAAGCGAGAAAGAAAATATCTTACACGCCCTCGAGGCAAATACAACAACGATCAAAATAAGAATAAACAGAGAACGGAACAACAGCTAGTTCTATAAAAATAGCAGTACAGCTTAGTATACTCTATAAAAAAATATAATACAGCATCAGCTGTCCTCTCTAATTTAAAATGTTAATTTATAATAATAAAAACATAATCGGAAAATAGCAAACGAAAATTCCAAAAGTAAAGGTATAAAACGACATAACATCCAACTCGCGACCACGCCCGTGATTTGAAACACATCACTATTCAACTACGAAACACCATTTTGCTATGCAAAATATATTACCCTAATATTCGAAAATGGAAAATAATTACAAACTTTGGAATGTAATAAAAATGACTAGAAAAAAGAAAGGTTAAGAGTTTCGACGCACGTCTTTAGCACGAGATCTATCATTCATTACAATTAACATACACAATGAAGTTACACAAATATTAGTTTCGTAATGGCGAAGAGTAATGGACATAATGATTTCGTCAAGACATTTCTGTGGACGTGAGTAAAGCACATCGTCGGAACTTATTCGAATCAACGAAAAATATTTTTAGACCGACATTGCGCTTCACTCACGAAATGTTTTAATGTTTAATTGTTATAATTTGATTTTACTAACACACAGCATTTCTAAATTTTGGATAATACTTTTTTTTATCTTAATTCTAATATTATTCTAATTTATTATCAGGTTATTCTATAATGGTAGCCGAGTATTGGAATCTAAAGTACATCGTAAGCCGTGTGACAACGAAGTTAAAGGAAGCTTCAAAGAAATGAAGAACGCTTTAGGATATTTACAACGTCTAGAAAATATTAACGCATGCAGTGCCCACCAGCTTCGCGTGGTGCGAATAAACACACAAACACGTCACACGGGCGCGCACTGAATGCGTTAAAGATTTTTTTGTTAAGATTAACCCGTATACTCAAACGCACTTCAGATTAACCAATAATTATAATTAATTAATAATAATTAAACATATCAAGTGACAATTTTTTGACAGATTTAAATTTTAAACTGTCAAAAAATGCGACTTAAATCTACCTCAAGTTGCGTTTGAGTATATTTGAACCTTTCAATACTAAGTAGATATTACGTCAAAGACTACGCGGTAAGAAATACGGATATCCATACAAAACTACACATTTATCTTCTATCTACGGATAGATTAAACAATCCGTTGACGTCAACACAACAATTAATTTCTACTTTGTGATTACAACATGATGAAACATGAAGCAGTATCCATCAGAGTCTACGGAAGTTATGACTAGTCTAATCTCTTATTGAAATGGCCCTAGATGTATCCGTAACCGAGATTTCATGCCAATAACATTACCTACTTTATACAATTATTTCAAAGATTTTAACAATTACGATTACAACACAAATCGATAAATAAATCGGAAATATAAATTAGTAGCGTAATAAAATGATTTAACCGCATCGCCTACATTTACTACAATTATATTATATTATAGTTTTATGCATTTTTATTTACAACGATTTATAAATTAAAAAATTGTCATGAAAGATTACGTATGACATCATACGACTCCGACTCCTTTCATCTCCATTGATGGCATTGAGCCTCAAAATACATTTTATTTTACCGCTCGGGCCATACGTATATACAAGGTAATTACATAATATAGTCAATACTAATAAATTAGTATTTTCAGTACTTGTCTTCTCGGACAAGCGAGCTTTCTTAAAATGGAGCCTATCATACATCGTTTCGATACATTTGTGCGCAGAACTTACGACAAATAGTCGAATGCGTACAAAACTTGGCATCGTCTTTACCACACAGTCGAGGGCAGTGGTAGTCAATAGATAAAAAAATTACAGAAAACATTGATGATTTTATAAAATGTAAGCCAAGTCCGAGTAAATACAGAGTAATATTGGACTGTTCTAACATTTAAGTTAACAGTAATAAACGCTTCACTGCCCACTGACTAAGCCTACTTTTACACGAGGTTACTAAAGTTCTTTAGAATACTTGATATTAGAAGGTTCCTTTATATAGTTTGCCTTGGTCTTATCTAGTCACATCATGTAAAAATAGTCTTGTAAATTGCAACATTTAAAACAACACGCTTTTATATTGAAACAGGCCGATAGTATAAGAAGTTATTGTATTCAAAATTCGCTTCAATAAATATTATCATCATACCCCGATCCCGTTTGTGCACCGGTTTGGTCCCAACCTACTTACACTGTTTGAATATAGAATAAAACAATATATAATATACTATACACAGTAAAATATATATACCTATTCGAGTATAGACCGTTTTAGCATTAAATGCGGATTATATAGTATATTTGAAGATATACATAAGATATGCTAAAATAATTGATTCTGAAATTCTATTCGCCCATTCCGTGGTACTATGATAAAGTTCTTTTATTTAAGGGTTAATTAACCCTGACCACAAATAGTTCAATACGATTTATCTAATCGAAACAATCCACCAAACCAGCCACAGAGAGCGTTCAGTCGTTATATCGATTCTAGAATCGAATCTGTCACAAAATGCAACTCGAGTTATGGCACCGACTGTTTTGGCACCAATTTTGATAAATGCGATTGTATACAGAGTAAGAATTTAGATCCGTTTTGGCAAGTTTATAATTCCGTTATGATCTATATCCTATCTCATTTTCAAGTACTATCGAATATAAGCGCTGATCAAACAGAGAAATACTTGAGTTCGTGCCGCCTCTATCAATTTCTTAACACACACTTCAACATCTATCTGAATACTAAACCTATTTTCACTATATGAGCCTCATTGCATCACTGTGATAATAATTTCCACCCATAAACACTTCTCAAATCATCTGTTGGATCCATTATCTATTCAAATCCAAAGTCTCAAGCATTTCTCAATCCGCCAGTTCCATTCTCGATTCAAATCCAAATTCCAAATTCAATCTTTGAATTCAAGCATTTTTTATTCAAATCCAAATTCAATATTGAATTTGGATTTGCCCACATTTCTCCACCTGTCAATTCTACCAACAGTCAAAACGGTCCCCGATAACCCTCGACCTGTTTCAATAGCTGAGCGCGTGTGTGTGTCTAGTCTGGTAAAGAGTGCCGTCAGCGACGCACTTAATAAACGAGGATAGGCTCCATGGTGAGGTCTCATGCTTGCGGCGGCGGCTTGTCCCCGCGGCGCGCCGAGCGGGACCTGTGGGGAAAAACCTTTACGTCTATATTGACTTGGCTCAGTGTATAGTGGGCTTATCGGCTAATGAATTTAGTTAAGGATGTAATGAATAGTGTCTAATACCCATACATGGCTGAATAAATAAAATAAAATAAATAATGCTGGACAATCCATGCAGCATCATCCAGCCCCAAGCTAAGCAGAGCTTGTGTTATGGGTACTAGATGACTGATATACATAATACAATATTATTAAATAGATAGGTATATATTTTTTTATTATACATAGAAAACGACCAGAACCCCTGAACAAATATCTGCAGATCGTACAAATATTTGTCCCGAGGCGGGAATCGAACCCGCAACCTCCTGCGTCGCAGGCGGACCTTCGCCCACCGGGCCACAGTGGTCGTCAAATTTATGAGTGGTTATAACAGAAGCTAGCCGGACCTGCGGGGAAAAACCTTTACGTACTTTTGTTGGGGATGTAATGAATTGGTATTTATTGCATACATAGCTGTTATTTATGTGTACCCATAACACAAGCTATATTGTTTGTTATATGTACATAAAACAAACAATATTGTTTGTTGTATGTTGGGCATGTATATTGATAATCCCGGCCAACTTCAGAATCTAGGACCTGCGGGGAAAACCATCTATACTGACTTGGCTCATAATATAGTGGGCATATCAGCTAATGACTTTACTTGGGGATGTAATGAATTGATATCTACTGAGTAGTATGGGTATACATAGCTGTATATTACGACTTCCCATACAACAGTGAACTAGTGCCCACATAACTGTTAAGTATAGTTTATTTTCCAGAAAAAAAGGCTGATAAAGTACGTAATTTATTTAAACTTAGGAAAGAGCGTTTTAGTGTTACATGGTAAATGTATTTTATGAGTGACCATAACTCAAACTAGGGTAAAAATTATTATGTATGAAATGCTAAGCATTATTTATTTGTATGTTGGGGCATGTTTTTATTATATATTGAACCACATATTATTATGCACCACATATTATTATGTTTCGGGCATATAAATGACAATGAATAAGTTCTATAGCAGACATAATGCGACCTCACCTGATTTGTCCAGCGAGCAATGGGTTGATTGCGTACAGCCAATCGTGGACCTCCTTGTCGCCTAGCGTTTGTAGTAGATAGCCGCGCTCCTTACTCACGACACTGGAAAGAGATTTACATCTATGTATACAGGGTGTCCCGAAACTCAACGTCAAATCGAAATAAAAAAAGAAAAAAATAAGAAAATATAGAATATCACCCCAACTCTTCCCGTGTGTGTCGTAAGAGGCGACTAAGGGAAACACACCGGGGGGCGGACAGTAGCGCCCTCTGCAGAACAACTCCACACTGCGATCCCCAACCCGCATGCCCATGGGGATTATGGGCAATAACCCCTAAATAAATATTGCCATCTATGTCGCTCATTAGGGGAAGCCTAGAGGTCCAGCAGTGGACTATTATAGGCTGATGATGATGATGTCCAAGAGTCCTGTAAGGTCTAAAGGAAATAAAGCACTTTGATTTTGATGATCCAGAGAGGTGTATTACCTGAATGTGTTAGGCATCCGCACCATCTGGTCCTGGTGTTCGGAATACTCGACGTGTGCGTTCGCGAGGTTGATCAGCGCACGCTCGATTGGGTCGCGCTCGTCGCGGTACATGAATACGTACGGACGGCGGACCACCTGCAAACGGAATAGCACGATATGAATTAAAGTGTACACTAAAAATGCTTCCTTGGACTCAAGCGCAAAACAGCTTTTAAAAAAGCATTCATCGCGGTACACAAATACGTACGGACGGTAACGGAATAGTACGATGTATACTAAAGCACGAAAGAACGTATGTACGCTAAAATGCGTCCTTGGTGTCTCGCGCTTAGACCGCTTTGAAAACCTCAACAAAAATTATATAAATGAAAGCACCAAAGAACGTATTTACGCTGAAAATGCGTCCTTGGAGTCACGTGCAAAACAGCTTTTAAGAACTCTCAGATCCAAATTAGGGTCGTCACCTATTTTAGCTTATACAGGGCGTCCCACGGCTATGCCACATGGAAGGAAGGTACCTTAAATATTGTAGACTAGCGTTCCGCCCCGCATTGAATTTCTCATGCGGATCCCATTTTTTTTTAATATAATATAGCCTATCAAAGCAAAAGTCATCAAGCAAAATTTTGGAATTTAATGGTGAAAGAAATCAATCGGTTCAGTTTCGGAGCCTATTCAATTCAAACAAACAATCAATCAAATCTTTCCTCTTTATAGTATTAGTATAGATGGAACATTTTACTGAAAGAAAAATTAACTGCTTTCATAGTTACACTGTTGAACCGGGAATAGAACTCGCTACACGAGAAAAATAATTACCCTGTAGCTGTATAACACCGATCGATAGGCTTCATCATAAGGATTAAATCTAACTCAAACTAAAAAACATAGTATCAGTTTCATGTGGCATAGCCGTGGGACGCCCTGTATAGCGGAAATGCGAAAAAAAGAGTTGGTGGTCAATACGGAGGTCCGTCACCTTACTAAGGTTCGGGTACTGATGACATATACGAGTAGTAGTTGTAGACCTAGAGTAGTTATGTTATTCATTTATTTTCTTTTCTTTACTGTATCCTACTTACCAATGTTTACATTATACTAAGAATAAATAAATGTTTTATGTTATGTTTTATAATGAGACGCATATAAAGGGGAAAGCCCCTTTGTGTTGCTTACCAGCCATCGTTTCTTCCAGCCGTGCGTGCCGTGTTGCAACACGTTGAGGTGTCCGCGGCGCGCCACGCAGGCCGAGACGCGCACCTCCTCGCACTCCGCCACGTATAGGGCGCCGCCGCCGGACCCGCCGCAGCCTCCCCAGCCGGACATTGATTTCTCGAGCAGGGCGCGCTCCGGGGAACATAGCCTGGACGATACACTTTTAAGGTTAAGTTGCGTTACTTTCAGGGAACAAAGTCTGAGTGATACAAGTTTGTTAAGGTTACGTCACGTTACTTTCATAGAACATAGTCTGGGTCTGGGGAATTATACACTTTTGTTAAGGTTACGTCACTTTCAGGGAACATTAGCCTGAACGATACCCTTTTTACACATGTACAGACAGAAGCATTAATTGGTAACCCCCCTAATAGCTAAAGTTTACACTGCAAATCACTGTACGATTTACAAATCTTTTACTCAAATACTAAGAAACAAAAATGTATCACCCAGTGGGAAGCGAACCAGACATCTAATCGCTCACACAACAAGTAACGCACGCACCAACCAACTAAACCAAAGAACCAGTTATCAACGCATCGAAATTTTATGTTATTAGTGTCCGACAGCGGATTTTTATTTATGGGATCTCTTTACACTGGACACGGAAAAAAAGAAGTTTTTGAGGGTAGATCTAAATATAATCTTGGTGAAAAAAGAAAAGGTCACTAGCCATTCTCAATTCTAGTCTTGACTTACTGGTTTGAATTATAAATGAATTGAAGAATATTGAAGGAAATTATGCATATTATTAGTAATTTTGTGAGAACCAAGATCGCGGTGCTTTTCGAACTGCAAATGAGTAATCAGGAGATTGCTCGCTATCTTTGAATTACGGTAAGTTATCTACTTATTATTGCGTCATAATCGTAACGAAACAAGACATTTTTTTTTTTGTAAAACTTTGTTATCTTTGGCTTATATATATAAATACCTAAGTATTGATTTGTTGTCTTACAGATTAAAACCGTGCGCCTATGTGTGATGTGGGGATGTGTATGTAAGAAAAACAACAGGAGTGTATACAAATCAGTGCAGTCGCCACAATAATATTGTTGACATTCACTCGAGTTCGCCATTTGCATCCACTCGTTCTACTGCTCAACAATATTTTTGATATCAACATCAATAGAAGGCATTTGCATGCAGCTGATATACTTACACAATTATCGAGCAGCAAAAATAGAACTGTCTGCTGAACTCAACCGCAGGGCAAGAATAACTTTACGTAAGTGATAATACTAATAATTCTCAGCAAATCCAAAAATCCAAAACCTTTAAGGCGAGGTATTCCTGCAGCTGTAGGCATTTTGTCCTGTCTAAAGTTGCGCGCGAAATACTTAGCGCAGATGCAGCGCCAACGACATAGTATAGAAATAAGCAGTAGCATAATATTATTTCACTTTAGAAACGCTGTTGCTATGATCAAACTTTGTTAATAGTTTTCAGTTAGAGTTTCGTAAATAAATGAAGTTGTTACAACTTCATCTCTATTTATGTTTCTTAATATAGATAATGAATTAATAATAAAGTAATTGATCCCAAGATAACCAACCAAACCAAGAACGCTGAAAAACGTCTGGACCAGACCAACAAAAGGCATAGTTAATTTCCGAACTTCGTTTTTTAAGTACCTACAAAATTTGAAATAAATACCTACTCAAATAAAGAAGACAAAGAAGCAAATAGAGAACATTCGCTTCTATGATTTAAAATTTTGTTTGAAATAAATACAAAGAATAAAGGGTATCAAATAAAACAATTATAATAAAATATTATTATTTTCTCAAAATTCTCCAATATTCAATTCTAGCGTGCTTGTACCCGGTTAGTGGCTCAGGAGATGATAAGGCTATGGACATCACATAATTATTTTTTCCATTTGTGGTAAGGCTAGGAAGTCTATATGGGTTCGAACCTACAATTCTTTTTTCGACCTTTTTCAACGTATTTTACTTAGTATGAAACTTAGGCGATTTTCAAAACCTGTTTTGAATTGTCGAATTCCATACCTTTGATTTGAATTGCTCTCAATGAAAAAGTCTCATTGTATGAAAATTTGTTTTATGACCATATTTCAAAAAGTTTAATTTTTACAGACTTCTCTATATTTTTTCTGTAAATTTTAAATCTATATCTACAAACGCATAGTACATTTTACATCGATCACTCTGCAATCTTCGGAGATAGGGGGTTGGTGGGGGAATGGTTAATTTTTTGACCATTTATTACATTTCACATCGATCGCTCTGCAATCTTTGGAGATAAGGGGGGGAATGGTCATTTATTCGACCTTTTTCTAAATATTTCAAAAAGTATAAAATTCATCAAAATTTCAAAATCTGTTTTGGAATGTGCAAATTGAAACCTTTCATTTGATACCCCATTCGACTCTGTAGGGTCCCATTTCAATATTCAATTTCAAAATTTGTACCTACTGAAAATCTTTATTTTGATTTTTCATTTTTTAATTTTTGCCGACCAGAGCGAGGTCGGCGCATTCTGCAGTGTTCGGGGAACTTCGGGAGGCTCGGCCGTCCGAGAAAGCCCGAACACTGCATCGATATGCTGCACACTTCGGGCTGCGTTTATTCAATAACTATTCTTACTCTTTATCTGTTTATATCAATTAGGTACCTTAGTAGTTTAAGACACAAAAATTTTGTTTTATCACTCACGTAATAAAAAACGTAAAGTATGTAACCAGAGGAATGTAACATTCGAGTCAAATCCTCAAGGGCTTAACGAATGTTAATATTTAATAACTAGAATAAGTTTTTCAAGAATAAATAAAATAAAAAAAAAATAAAATATATTTTCATAATTCGCCGCCCCCACCGAATACATAATATGGTAACCGACTATTACTATAGAAGTGTTTTTATTTGAAATAATTGTTTCTGAGGTGCGATTACATTTTGTGAATTTTTTTCAGGCAAATCGTACGAGTAGTTCTTGAGATAGGCTTTTTGTAATGGGTTTTACTTTTTTATTAAACGAAAAATAAAAACAACTCTTTGATCCGAACAACATCGCAACAGGTTAATACTCACTCCTCGATATCTCGCTTTTTATTGTAAGATGTGATTGCGGTTTTATTCGGGAAAAAAAGATAAAACTTATTTTACGTAAAGTAGAAAACGCTCTTATTCATGTTTTAATTGCAGTTTTTTACTATATAATAATTTAAAAAATCTGAAAACAAGCAGCGGAGCCATAATAGAAAAAGAATATAGGTATAGCGCACGGTTTAATTATTGAATTTTTCATCTGGGTCCCTAACTATGGTCATCACGAAAAATTTTGCATTTTAATGATAAAAAAAAATTCAAATCGGTCCAGTAGTTTCGGAACAATTCAAACAAACAAACAATCAAATCTTTCCTCTTTATAATATTAGTATAGATAAAAGAAACCTTTAACATGTAATAAAATTATAGATTAAAAACTAGAGGTTAGCAGCTCGGGGGGAGTGCCTTGCCTTAGGCGGCCTTATCGCATTGGAGTTTTTACTTTTCATAACCTAAAACGTCTTTGATTTGATGGTAATCGATATCCATGTGTAAAATCTGCGATAGTAAACTTTCAGCCATCTTGGATTTGAAAATGGACATCTTTTTCGTAATCTACGTGTTTGATTTAGTCGAAAACGATACCCATATAAGTGGGTGTTAGGTCACACAGCACAGCTCGCTTCGCTCGCCGTGCTGTTCCTCTTTGTCGCATTGCAGCTCGCTTCGCTCGCCGCAGTGCTTCACCCGCTTGCTGGGAGAGGGGGGTCGTGGGGGTCACAGCACGTCTCGCTTCGCTCGCCGTGCTATTCTCCTTAGTCGCATTGCAGCTGGCTTCGCTCGCCGCAATGCTCCACCCGAAAAAAAAGGTCAAAATTTGGCCAATTTTCGGTTTTTTATAAAAAAAGAGGGTAGGGTCTACATAACTGTGAAAAAATTTTTCTTCTAGGTCGATCCGTTTGGGAGATACAAAAAGGGAGGGTGAAAATGTGGGTGGAGGGGGGGTGATTTTTTTTTATTTTTCAACACTAGAAGAAACCTTCTATACGACTCCGCAATCCAAATTTTTCTATAACGACTATTTCCGGTAGCAACTTCAAAAGGGGGGGTCTGGGGGCAAAGGGAGGGGGGAATTTTTGCCTGCCTTTCAACTATTTGACCCTCTCTATACAACCCCACAAAAAATAACATTCAGTATGGCTCTGTTTGGGAGCCCCCCTAAAGGGGGGGGGGGAGAAGGGGCAAATTTGGAAAAGTCGGAATTTTCCTTAGGTCCCCCCGATGCCCTCTATACGATTCCGTAAAAAAAACCATACCTATGATGGTGGAGGGGGCTCCACCATCAAGGAGAACAATTATGTCAATGCTTTATAGATATATAAAATGTTAATGTAGTTAACTAAATATTATTGGCTTCAATAAATCATTCCAGTAAGTAGATAATATATTTTTAAACTAGAACAATAACCTTTATTAATTTTCTGCCTTACATACCGATGATTTTATACTATGGCACTACGACCGTCACATATCATGTCAAAGGTTGAAGTAAAATTGAATCTAACGCCATTGTGTCAGAGACTAAAATTGCATAACAAATGAAACATTTACGTACTTCATAAATTAGCGGAAAAATTGACATAGGTCCGTCGTCTGTAAGCGCCAGAGCGCGACTGATCGTGTCTGCCAAGCCACCACGCTTGTGAATTTTGTAGTTATTTCAAAATAGTGATTTTGAAAATCATTTTATCAGGACAAACTCTGCCAATTTGTCTAGAAATAGTTACTGTCTTTAATTGAGTACAAAAAAAAACTTAAAATATCACATAGTTTAGTCATAATATTGAAAAAACATTTCAAAAAGGGGTAACTTCGAGATTTTTTTTCCCGAGCGAAGTTTATAAAATCTTGTATCTGAATGCGAATTTGACTAGACTAAATCCTTAACTATTACATATCTTTTTTACAGAATTTTTAATCAGTATTCCTACATCTCAGATGGTTTTGAAAACCACAAAAGTGCGGCCTCTGTTGGCCTACCTGGCCTTAACCCTTGGTTTACCTGGTGACCCCAGATCACTTAATTTACCCCATGGAGTCCATGAGACTCCTTGCATAAAAATCATTGATTTTGATCAAAATAAAAGCAAAAAAAGTATTCAAAAATGGTTTATTCTACTTAGGAACATTATATTTATAAGCTTTAATATCAAAATTCCTTATTAGTTGGTAAACAGTCTTGTTGACAATTGAAAAACCTAATAGGCTAAAAAATAGGTAAACAAAAAACAATTCCAACTTCTGGCTCGAAACTTACATACAAGAAATCATTATTTTAAACTATTTATTTCAATAACAAGTCTAATGTATAATCAACTTTTAAAAACTAATTAAAAAATGGCACAGGTTTATACGAAAAAAAAAATCGTGCAGCGCTTTTTACTCTCTATCTTTAGCTGCACACTGAACACAGATTTTCTTTGTACATGCCAAACATTCCTCGTCATCTGACGTATCAGGTGAGCACTCTGAATCAGAGTCATGATCAGAAGGTATACATCCATCTTCTGAATCGAAAAACAATTCGTTTGGCACTATTTCATGTTGTGGTCCACCTTGTTGCCCTCGCTCCTCGTCGTTGGACTCGTCATCACATCTGAGCCAGTCAAGTACCACCGACTTAGCTAAATCATGTGTCTCTAAATCAAGTAGATTTACTGACCGACTGTTTGAAGCCATTCGTTAGCCTAAAACTCAAAAATTACATTGAAAAAATGATAACATTACAATGCAGCAAAATAATATTTTTGTCACACAAATACCCCCATGGAGTCCAGCGGACTCTATGGGCACAATTACTTACCTTTACGCGCGGCGTAGGCGTACGTCCTCTTCACCCCGTGCCCGGGCTGTTACTGCAGGAAGGTACTGGGACGCGCGAAAACAAAAACGCGATAGTTAAGTTTTTAGACAAAATGAAACTTAGCGCGGAGTCCCTGGGACCTAACAGATAAATTAAGGGTTAACAATGATTATTTCATCATAATAATGATCTTTTTAACAAGTTAGTATTCACACGAACTAAATAAACATTATAACTTGATATAAGTTGATTATTTTTTTCTTTTTAGGTTTTTGGGGATGGATATCCTCTATGGGTCCTGGAGAAATAGTAAAAATAACTGGGCGCATGCATGAATGACGAGCAATATTTTTCTACGCGGATCGCATATCCAGAGGCCCAAATTTATTTTGTCCATGATAATTGTGCAGTGTATCTTACGCGGATGGTCTCTGAAGCGTTGTTCATCTCTAGAAGACATTACTGTTATTCCTTGGACATCTAAAAGTTTGGACCTAAATCCGATAGAAAATATGTGGGGTCAAATGGTTTTAAATTGAGATCCGATCCGTTAGCCCTTGAGCTATTAAGCGATAAGTATAACTAAATATAAAGGACGATAATTATCACTACTAAACCCTAATGTAATTTTAACAATAATATAAATAAATAATTTTAACCTTTTAACATTGTCAGAAAAACTCCATTTGACCTCATTTATTTTCAAAACTACCTGATTATATATTATTCCATGATTTACAGGAGATCCAAATTGTTTAATTCATTAGATTAGCTAAGTAAACGAAAATCTAATGAAAACATGTGTATTCTCGAGCACTAAATCGAAAATGGAATATTATTTTTCAGGATAGGAAGCTATTTGTAAGTAGGCTAAATAATAAAATAAAACATGTCAGAACGAATTACATTTTTTGTGTTGTTGTTTGTTTACGTTTATTTTTTTCAAAAATTTGCATACGCAAATTTTTGAAAAAAATAAACGTAAATGTTTACCTGAAATTATTATTATTGTTTTATTTTATCAATTACTTTAAATTCATACTAATAGACAAAAACTTCACTATTACACATGAATAAATGTCATTACATTACTAAAATTTTTAAAAACAAAAACATCCACTGCGAGGATTCGAAGACGGTCATTACGATGTGCAGTGACAGAATCTCGGTTACACTAACCACTACACCATAGTTACATGTGTTTTTTTTTTTTTTAAATCTTTATTTAAAGAGCTTAATCACACTGCGATTATGTCGCTCTAACTAATTAACAGAAAAGAGAACAAAAACATAATGATCAATTTTAGAAAAACTTAACAAATTTAACTTACATCTACAAAAGTATTTAAACAAATAATAACATTAAGTTCAGCGCCGATCGGCCTGATCGGAGCTGAACTTGATGGTGTACAATTTCACCAGATTTTTGACTTCTTCCGAATCAGGGATTGATAAGGCAATATTACAATCAGCAAATTCTTTTAAAAAATATTTACATTTTTCTGTACGGAAGGTGTCGTTCTGGACACACTCCATGAGAACGTGAAGTACGTCCTCCAGTACTCCGCACGAGTCGCAGTTAGGAGAAGGCACTTTTCCCATAAGGAATGCGAATTTCTTTGATGGAATGTGTCCAGTACGCAGCCTCAAAAAGACTACTATATCTTTTCTAGACATCTCATTATCATTAATCCATGGAATTCGAAGAGGTTGTGGCTGGACAGTTTTGTACCAAATCCCTATTTCTTTCGAGCGTAAATCGAAATACTCTTTCCACAAATCATAACACTGTCTTCTAATTAGATAAATACAGTCGGCATAATATGGAAGTATGTTATAGTCTACCCCTTCGCTAGTAGCCTGCCTAGCTAATAGATCAACTCGCTCGTTATTTTCAATTCCACAATGAGAAGGGATCCATTGTAGAATGACAGATTTTGATGTAGATATTAAATCAATTATAGTGTTAAGTACAGTGTAGGCGATAGGTGTACCTCGGACACCCGTAGTACAACGAACCACGTGTTGTAGCGCACTTCGGGAATCCGTAAATATGACTATGTTGCTTACATCGAGGGACATCGCGTATGACAAAGCCTCACTAATCGCAATAAGTTCAGCCTCCATAATACACATGTTTAAAGACGTAATTTTGAATTGTTGACTAAGATTACATTGTGGATCTAAGAAAGCTGCGCCGATTCCAACTGTATCCTTAGAACCATCGGTAAATATTTTGTAAAAAATACTATACTGTTGATTAATGAAGTCCTGACAAATCGACTTTAAGTTATAACTAGTAAAATCGCGTTTAGGTTTATCAAGGTTTGGTATGTTGCAGCAAATAACATTGTCTAGGTCTACACTACTCACCCAAGTACTCATCGCAAACACCTCCAGCCGACGACTCGCGTAAATGCGTGTGTCAGCTAGATATGTGTACGACAATAAAATCAACGGTTTTCTTTTGTTTCGCCAGTACCTGCTATCTTGACATTGAGACAGCTCATCTAACAAAAGATTGGTTGTATTATTTTCACGAGATTTAGTTTTCAACATGAATTTACCCGCTAAGTATGTTCTTCGTACATGCAATGGAGGGAGACAGAGTTCACTCTCCATTGCATAAATGGGAGTAGTTTTAATAAAGCCTCCTATTACTCTTAATGATTGATTCTGTATTTTGTCTAGTTTATAAGTAAGATGTTTACTGCAATTGTCAAATAAAAAACTTCCGTAATCAAGACGACTTCTAATAATAGCTATATACAATCTTCTTAGATGTTTGGGATGTACCCCCCAACCCGAACCTGCTAAAATTTTGAAAATGTTTAAATATTTGGAAATCTTGTCCAATAATTCAGCAATGTGCTTATTCCATTTCAAAGAACGGTCCAGCCACATTCCCAAGTATTTCACAGCACCGACTACTTCTATGGGGTTATTATCCAAGTTAATCGCTATCAGGTTTCTATTTACACCTTTCTTAAAAATACATTTCTTCGATTTAGAAGGTGATATTGTTAATCCTAAATCACTAAGCATCTTACACAGGTGAGTCAAAGCGCTTTGTAACTCATTTGATGCAGTACCAGGGTTCTTATCAGTTATATACAATGCATAATCATCTGCGTACTGTGAAATGTTAACATTATTAATGTTCCTACAAATTTTATATGTCACAATGTTAAATAATAAAGGGGACAGAGGGTCCCCTTGGGCTAAACCTCTACTAGTACTTCTAGAAATTACATTATTATTGATCTGAATACTTAAATGCCTTTCCTTCAAAAATGACCATAAGTATGTACATATTTTTGAACCAACACCCAGTTCGTTCAAAGTAGAAATCAAGACCGTAACGTCAACATTATTATAAGCATCTTGTATATCAACAAAACAACCCAAGGTTATCTGATCTTTCGAAAATCCTAGTTGGATTCTTGTTACTAAATTGGTAAGATTATCTAAACATGATTTCGTTTTTCTGAATCCCCTAGTTTCCTCAGAGAAAAAATCTCCATTTTCCATAAACCATTCCAGCCTTTTAGTAATCATAGAATGAAAAATTTTGCAAAGGCAAGACATAAGTGAAATGGGCCGTAAAGCCGATACGGAAGAGGAGTCACGTCCTGGTTTGGGAATAGGTATAACTCGTATTTCGCGCCATTGGTGAGGCACAAAACCACATGAATAGAACTGGTTGAATAATCTAAAAAGAATGTTAAATGCAATCTCTGGTAAATTCTTGATCATTGAATAAGAAATGGAATCCACTCCAGGTGACGTATCCTTTGATTTGATACATCTCTTTAGTTCACACAATAAAAATGGGGAATCTAATTTACTGTGGGTACCATTAAATGAAAAGACTGGGTTTTTTGGGCAAACATAGTCCGGAGTCAAATTACGCAATAAAGTATTCGCCATTGATTCATCAATATGTGAAGTAGGAGAATTGTATCCTTTCAACCACTTCATCTTACGCCACATTTCAGAAACTGTAGTGGATTCGTCAATAGAAGAACAAAAATCACTAAAACTCTTAAATTTAGCTCTTCTTAGAAGTAGTTGAGAATTTCTGATTTTGTCTTTTAATTTATTTAAATTATCGGGAGTAGGATTCCTTCGAAAAATAGTAAGGGCTAGACGTCTCTCTGCAACTGTCCTAGAAAGATCGGAATTCCAATAATTCTTGGGCTTGAAATGTTGAGATGGATTATGACTAATTTTGTATAAAGGAATATTGACATCAGCGGCCTCATTAATTACATTAAGGAACGAATCATAGCTTTTTTGCAAATCATCATGAATAGGATAATTATTAGATAAATTAAACTTAACAGAATTCCTAAAATCTACCCATTTAGCTTCTTTAAAATTGCGCTTCTTAGTACATTGAGGATTAATATTCCTGTACGAAGTTTTAATTTTAATTAATAAATGATCGCTACCTAATGTTTCATTAGTGACATTCCAATCAAAACACAAAGCTATATCAGACGATGCTGTAGAAATATCCGGGGAAGATTCCTGTAGAATTCCATTCACATATTTAAAACGGGTAACTCGACCATCGTTTAGAGAAACAAAATTATTTTCAATTAGGGAATCAAAGATATTATTCCCTGTCAGGTCAGTCTTACAAGACCAACTGGGGTGATGCCCATTAAAATCACCCAGAATTAATGTCTTATTAGTTTTAAAAGAGAACACTTCATTCCAATCGCTAAGGGAAGTTCGTATTGATGGCGGACAATAGACAGACATTACATATTGAATGTGTAAACAGTTCAAAATTTTGATACAAACAATTTCTATTCCAGGATTAGTTAAGTTCAATGATACAAGTTAGGCTTTTACTGATTTATGAACTAAAATTGCCACTCCTCCATAGGAATCTAAACGATCTTGACGAAAGATGTTATAACCGCTAATCTTAAAATCAATTTCACAATTTAACCACGTCTCGCTTAGAGCTGCAATATGTATTGACTCACGACATAGAAATTGTTCTAGTTCCACTTGCTTAGGTTTAACACTCTGTGAGTTCCACTGTAATATGTTAAATTTAACTAAATCCATTATAAACCGAAAAAGTTTTTAAAAGGCAGATCACTAAGGTACTGCCTTGCCGCCGATGTCAGCCACTCAATCAATAAGGAAACTATTTTATTAATCTTACCCTTCATGCCATCCTCACACTCTGAAAAAATTATTGCACTCAACTTGGCTATGAGCTGTGCGAAACTCATGTTGGTTGTACGATTCTCAGTCTTATCTACTCTCTGTCTTCTAGGTCTCTTTTCATTGGCCGATTGATCTGATAGGGTATCTTTCTCGCATTCAGACACCGACGAAACATCCCAATTAAACACTTGATCATTGTCCAAACGACTTCTTTTATTTTTCTTTTTCTTAATCTTCTCTTTAGGTTGAGATGCATTCACACTGATCGGTTGAGATACCAGGTCACTATCACGCTGAGAATGATCTCTAGTCGGCTTTGTCTTGACTGCACTTGCGTACGAGAAGTTATACGAGCTTGTTTGTGTCGTAGGGGCAGGGGCGGACTCAGGCAAATCAAATGTGGGTATCGTTACAGGTTTGTCGTATGAAACCGGAGGCTCTGGAGGAACATACACCTGCAAGGCTTTCCGATAAGAATAATTGTTTTCTGCCATAAAATCTCGTAAATATTTTTCTTTTCGGAACACGGGGCACGTTCTGTCCAGCGCGGTGTGACTACCGGCGCAGTTGATACATTTATATCTAGTAGATTCACAGTTCTCGTGTCCCTTTCCACATTTGGGGCATGTTATTTTTTTCGACGGGCACATCCGTAGTAAATGCCCAAATCTCCAACACCTGGAGCATTGAGTTACAGGAAATACGTAGGGTTTTACGTTGATCTTCATCCCATATATGTATACAGCGTCAGGCAACGTCGGACCCCGAAATGCCAATCGAACCGATTCGCTGTCTTCCCATCCCGAGCCATCCTGTATTCTACGCCTCAGCCTTTTTACAGCCATTAATTCAGACTCACTTTTGATAATCTCCATCATTTGTTTTTCTTCTAAATCTGTTTCTATGTTTTTAATAACTCCATAAGAGGTAATCACTTCGAGAGGTTTTTGAATTCTCCATCCTAGGTCCTGCAAAGCTTTGCATCCGATTAATTTTTCGGCGTTCTCAGAGTCATCGAATTGTATAAAAACCTTGAACGGGTTTAGGTATTTCACACGAGAAATTTTTTCAATTTTGTGGGTATTCAGTAATTTAGCCATGGCAAATTGTTTAGGCAAATTCTCTGAACTACTAATGTAAACATCGGTCTTCTGTGTTAGTTTTGCATTCTTTCTAGAAACCACTGGAATCCATCGTTCTTCACTCTCATCGTGTCCTCTTTTACTTTGTTTCTTAACAACAATTTCCTCCGCATCCATCAAAATGTCATTCGTTATTTCGTCCAGGTCCTCAAGGTCGGAAGGTAACGGTGCCATCATCAAGTCACTGCATCCACTGTTCACATTCAAATCATTCCTCACATCTTCACCGATCGCGTCTTCCGCCATAGTGCATAGCGTGCACAGGCGAGTGCACGTTACGACACGTTCTCAGCGAAATAACCGGTTTGAGCGCGCGCGAAAAACAAAAGACGAACGTGTGTGTCTCGTTCCAATGCTCACAGCAAACTGAGTTACATGTGTTACAGATTTGAAATTTCAATATCGTTACTCCTGATAAAAGAAATGTAGGTAATGAAAAAAACATTTGTTTTTAATTTAAACAATTAAATAAACTTTATAATAATACAAAAATAAAAAATAAAAAATAATGTTAATTAAAATGAACATATAAATCTTCACGGGTTTGAACCTACATGCTACTGAATGATAACTATGACATATTCTGTGAGGGGGTTACCAATTAATGCTTCTGTCTGTACATATCAACAAAATACTTACTCAAAGCTGCTCGCGCTGTGAATAGATGACAGCAGGCTAGGTGTGGAGATGTCAGCGGAAACTCCCTCGTCGACCGGAGTCGCGGGCGAGACTGCAGTCTCTACCTCCTTGGCAGCGCTGGTGCTGCCTATTCTTCCTGCAAAGTAACATACTGTTTAGTTCACGTAAGCTATGTGTTATGTTAGTAAATTTTTTTAAACTTTCACTCTTTGTTGACATATTAAAGAATATGTATTGGGTATTTATCGCGTACCTTTAGTTTTATTAAAAAAACGGGGAAAATTATATAAAAGGTACGCGATAAATATTCTTTAATATGTCTTATGTTATTATGGTAACACGGAATTCTGAGTAAATCTTGAAGATATCTGTTTGGGATTCAGATTTATTTATTGCATACATAAACAATAAACATTTCTAGAGGTCCGTCCCGGCTTCGCAGGAGTATTGTCAAAAAATTTTAAAAATATTCCTTCATTTTTACATACGTGTAATAGCCTATGTCCGTCAGAGCCATCAAGCATCCAAATGCCATCTATGGCGCTAATTAGGGGAGGCCTATGTCCAGCTGTGGACTATTATAGCTGATGATGAAAATGAATGAATGTATATCAGTCATCTAGTACCACACAAGCTCTGCTTCTCTTGGTGCTAGATGATGATGTATGGATTGCCCGACATTATTTATTTATTACTATAAGTATCTGATGTACCTTGTATCAGTTTAAGGTACTTGGTGGCGAGGTCTCGTTCGTGCTGCGTCATCTCCCACGGCTCGTAGACGCTCTCGTCGCGGGGACCGCTGGCCACGCCTACGCACTCGCCCGCGGCTTTCGCTGCCATGTTGCACACCTCCTGTGGATCATAACATATATTTAAGATATATTCAATCATAATTATCTTTATTCTTTATTGGTATTTAACAAAAATTGCATATTCCCATGCGTTAGTTTAGTTAGAAGATCCAAAAGTTATGGATCCTTAACTTTTTTGAAATATTCTATAGCCTATGTTCAGTAGATAAAATTTTGGATTCTAATGGTGAAAGATTTTTTCAAATCGGTCTAGTAGTTTCGGAGCCTATTCAATTCAAACAAACAAACAAAATCTCAAAATATCAAATCTTTTCTCTTTATAGTATTAGTATAGACAACTAGCTTATGCCCGCGTCTTCGCGTGCCCCTGTACTAGGCACCACACGGCAACAGTATAGCCTCCCCCACAACTAGTATACTCTCCCCTACAACTAATATACCCACCCCTACAACGAGTATACCCTCCCCCCTACAACTAGTATACCCTCACCTTTTCCGTCTTGGTGAAGTCATTCGGCGCGACCGTGTTCTCATGTCCGTGTCTCAGTCGCTCCCGCAGCGCGAGGAAGTGTCGTGTGCGACTCACTTGCTCCAGTCGAGTCATCTTTTCTAGCTCCCACTGAAATTTAATATACAGGATTATTATTAGCAAAGAAAGGAATCTTTTCTAGCTCTTACTAAAATTAAATATACGGGTTAACATTATTAAAAAAAAAAGTAATCTTTTCTAGCGCTTACTAAAATTAAATATACGTGTTAACATTATTAAAAAAAAAAGTAATCTTTTCTAGCGCTTACTAAAATTAAATATACAGGGTTATTATTAGCAAGAAAGGAGTTGCGTTAATGAAAAGGGTTACGTTCTGGCAAAAGTTATAGAACAAAATTTGACACTCCGACACATTGGCGAAATATTAGCGACGCCATAAATAAAGAAGTTGAAGTTGAAAAGAATGGTCTCTGATCAATGAATGGAACATCCCAACCTCCGCCAGTGACCACACGAATAAATAATATTGTTTATTATAAGTATATATAACATAAGATAATATTTCTTTAGTTTCAAAACTTATGACTACGACAACATAAAACTATACAGCCAGAAACTATAAAGCCTTTTCGCTCGAAGCTGTAGGATTTTGATCGGATAGAGAGAAAGATTATTTGGTATTTGTGAGAAACTGTTAAACTCAGTTTCTCACAAATACCAAATTATTGAAAATACAACGCGCACAAACTTCAACGGAGTTGCGAGAGAGCGGGAAACGGAAAGCAACAGTAGCGCCACCCTAGGAGGGATGTTTTACAAAAAAACTTCAAAGCGGTTATCTATCTATAATATTATATTATCTATATATAATAGATAATATCTAGCATGAGAACGGGTAAGCTACTGAGTCTAAGTCTTGCACTCGATAGCTTACTTGTTCTAGTATTAAGTATTAGTTTGTAAGCATTCGTATAATTTTACTGTTTTTGTGCTGTGCTGTAACTGGGTTGTGTCAATAAATGTTTCTCTATCTATCTCTATCAAAAGCGGTTTTTTCCAGGCAACCACAGCTTAAAATAGAGTGAATAAGAATATTACCTGATGATCGAATATGAGTGAGTCACCGCGCGGCCTCCAGCCGTGCAGGTTTTCCTCTCCCCGCACGTACGTCCCGCTCGTGTCCAACACACGTCTTTGTCTCCTCTGTACACCTGGGTACAAAATAACATACGTTTAGTTATTCTTGTCAGATTACAATACCTCGGGAGACCGAGAACGCATAGGGAGGCATGCACCGGCGTCAGCGAGCTGCTGGCTTTCCTGGGGCATATCGGGTGGTTATATTAGCAGACCCCACACGTCACAAAGGACCCACCTGTGGCCTAGTTGCGGAAACCAGTCCAGAAGCAATGCAAAATAGTTATTCTAATTCGTCACATTACATTGTAATATCGTAGTTATACGAGAGATACAGTTAATAAGAACAGTTACACTTTAGAAAAGAGAACCTTTATTATATCTCATCTTATACAGGATGTCCCATAATGAGTGGATAATCTTAAAGGTGCTGATGCGGCAGGTCAAGGCCAATCAGAATATTTTTAAATTTTTCTTAAACTTGCTTAAAAGGTCTAACGTGATTTCGTGTCTTTATTGGTATCACTTATCAAGCCGTAACTATCGTCAGATAGATATAATAATGTAAACCCAATCTAAACACGTATCTATTTCCATATCTCAACATTATTGTCGGAAATATATGTGTAGTTTGTCCTTCCCACTCATTCTTTGAACACTCCCTCTATCTGTTCCATCGGCTCTCCTAACCATAGATAGGTTTGCTGGACGCTCTTTTCAGGGTTAAGCTGGTTTAAGTAATACCAATAGGGTATTGGGTATAGGTTTAAGTTCATAGTATGTTGTAATGCGTGTACAATAAATACCAGGTTCAAGAGCGCGATGCAGGCTGAGCTCGTAAACGCCGGTGAGGTGGTCGGCGCGCGCGGACCGCGACCCGAAGAGGGCGCGTCGCAGCGACCGACCAGAGCGCGCCTCGCGACCGACCACCACCACGGACAGGTCTTTGGTTATGATGGCTGGTCGAGCGCAGTTCTCCACCTGGGATAAATAAATAATGCTGGACAATCCACACATCATCTTCTACCCCCTAAGCTAAGCAGAGCTTGTGTTATGGGTACTTGATGACATATATCCTTAATACAATAATATTAGACAGCAATATTACATCGATAGATTTTTTTAATTATACATAGAAAACAACCAGAACACCCTGAACAAATATCTGCAGATCGTACCAATATTTGTCCCAAGGAGGGATAGAACTCGCAACCTCTTGGGTTGCAGGCGGACTTACGCCGACCGGGCCACAGAGGTCGTCGAGAAAATGTTTCATAATCATTTTATGAGATATGAGAGTGTATAATAATGAATTTCTTTCAGAATACATTAGAACAAGTCGCCTGCTGCGTGGAATAAATTGGTAATAGCAAAATCAATTTTTGTCAGGAAAAACCAAAGAAGGTAATTCTATTATTTCTAGGCTCCTAGATAAACTTTATTTACAAATTGTATATCAAATGAAAGCTAATATTTTTGCTATTTGACTATACAAATATTTTGTTTTTTAATTAAGTGTAAAAGAAGCATATTTTACAAAATGTACTTTACTTTTATTTAACTAATTTAATTGAATAGCTTTTACGTAGTTTCACATATTTCGAACACAGTAACCGCACATTGCGATGGTAATATTGATGATTGTCTTGGACGCAATAGATATTACCACTCTTATGTAAACATTATGAACTTTGAAAACATATTTTATGAACTTCTCTGATAGGTTATAGCAACTTACGTTTTACTGAGTCTTTGGACTCAAAATTGTCGTATAAAATTTAATGATTATTTTGTAGGATTACAATCTTAACGAAAACTTTCTGTATGAAATCTATACATCATCTAAAGATGTCAAAAATGAAATAACAATAAAACAGTCATAATAGTGCTTTACCACTTTATTCTCCGGAGCCAACTATACTCCCCTATATAGTTCTTAATTAATTTTATTCTATGGTCCATATAAATAGACTTACCTCTAGATAGGCGCTGAGGGTAATGTACACGACTTCTCCGTTTGCGCTAACCCTGTTCAACATCGGCGAGCCGTGGAGACTGCTGTCCCACGCAGCTTCGAACCTGGAAAATTAATTAATATTGATTATAATAATTCTGGACAATTCACACAACATTATGGCGTTTTCGCGGACGATTACCGGTTTATTTTATCTGTGTTCGATTATGGTTATATTATATAGGCCTTAGTTGTTAAGTATTTTCCAATCTGTACTAGACTAATGTTGCTTGAAATAAATGAATTATTATTATTATCTAGCCCCAAGCTAAGCAGAACTTGTGTTATGGATACTATTATTCGAGTACATAGATAGATATTTTTTTACTATACATAGAAAACGACCAGAACACCCTGAACAAATATTTGTAGATCGTACAAATATACTTAACATTAAATCAACAAGCAAAGTTTTATTTACCAATACGACTTTATTTTGCCGAAAATAAAACTATCTAGATCTCTAACTATATATATATATATATGTATATAGGGTTATAGGTAGATGATCAATAACCTATATAAGGCGACTTGGGTAGATGAAGACGAATAGCTTTTGTTCTTGTCGTTCTTTTGTTTGTCGATTTATGATTACGATTATGAAAAATTATTTTTTTAAAACTTAACGTGTAGTATTTACCTGAAAACAGCTCTATCGTCCAGCGTAGGCCGTTCTCCCGGGAACAAGCCAAGCGAGAGTGCGCCGTCTTCATCACTGTCTGTCGTGTCCTCGCTGGCTTCGGGCGTGTTACGGATACGGCCTGCGTTCAAATTCCACAGTGAGACAAGTTTTATAATAATATAATAATTATAAATCTTTCATTATGGAACATAAAACAATGGTTACAGGATAAAAATTTAAAACGATACGGTTTTATAAGATTTGGTAGGTGGTAAACATAAACTAATGGAACCAAAATTCAAATAACAGTGAAACAAATTAAATAAAATATGGTAATAACAAATTGATTGTGAAGGGCCTGTATGGTTTAGTTTTGTTAATGTTAGTAAAAAGCAAGCAAATAATGGGGAATCGATAATGAGGTAAATACGTATGAGTTTAAATCAAAAGCTCCATCAGGGGGATGGAAGTTCCCCTGGGGGGTACTACAAATGAGACGAAGGTATAATATATATATTATTATTATATCTTGGAGTAGGAGTTAATCGCAGAGGGAGGTTATAGCACGGTATGTAAAGCAAATAATAAAGGAAATGTTGTCAAACAGACATTTAATACTTGGTCGGGCTGGGCAAGATCATTATTGCGGTATTGTCACTGCAAATGAAGTTATTATTCTAGGAATAGGGCTATCCCAGAGAGATCCTCCCATATTCTAGATATGGACGAAGGATTTGAGAGCAGGGGTTCATGTCAGAGGGAGTAGGGAAATTAATAAGCACGTTATATAAAGCAAATAATAAAGAAAAGGTCGCCACACAGACATTTACCGAGGACTAGCTCGCGCACGTCGGTCCACTGCAGGTCCGAGGAGGGCTCGTGCAGGATCGTGATGCGGATGCGGCGCTGGATGCCCTGGTGCAGCACGAACAGCCCGCGGCACGGGAGCTCGTCGCTGTGCTCCACCACCTGGGCATCAACGGTATCTTACATTACTTTATTAATAAACTAGCGGCCCGCCCCGGCTTCGCACGGGTATTAAACAAAAATTTCAGAAATTATACACGCTAAAACGATGGGTTTTACAGTTTTCATACGGATCTTTACTTTTTTTAACAGCATTGGGGTTTTTGACATTGACTCGACATTCCAAAACTGACACTGGCCGTAGAGAAAAAGCAAGCACCGTGCGCTATACAACCTCTTTTTCTATTCTGACGCGCCATAATAGAAAAAGAGGTTGAATATACAGCCCACGGTTCAATTATTGAATTTTTCATGCGGATCCCTAACTTTTTTGAAAATATTATATAGCCTATGTTCATCACGGAAAATTAAGGATTCTAATGGTGAAAGAATTTTTTAACTCGGTTCAGTAGTTTCGGAGCCTATTCAATTCAAACAAACAAACAAACATACAAACAATCAAATCTTTCCTCTTTATAATATTAGTATAGATAAATAAATAATGCTGGACAATCCACACAGCATCATCTGGCCCCAAGCTAAGCAGAGCTTGTGTTATGGGTAGGTACTAGATGACTGATATACATCAACATCAACATCACCAGCCTATAATAGTCCACTGCCGGACACAGGCCTCCTCTAATGAGTGCCATAGATGGCATCATTATTTGGGGGTTATTATACATAATACAATATTATTAAATAGATAGATATGTTTCTTTTATTATACATAGAAAACGACCAGAACCCCTGAACAAATATCTGCAGATCGTACAAACATTTGTCCCGAGGCGGGAATCGAACCCGCAACCTCCTGCGTCGCAGGCGGACCTTCGCCCACCGCGCCACAGTGGTCGTCTATCTAATATTAATAACCCCCAAATGCCATTTATGGCGCTCATTAGGGAACCTATGTCCAGCGGTGGACTGATATGGGTTAACGATGATGATGGTGATGATATAGAGGGAAGTATAATTGTTGAAAATATTATAAAGAGGGCAATAACCCCCATATGCCCAAATGCCATCTATGGCGCTCATTAGGGGAAGGCCTAGGTCCAGCAGAGGACGATGTATGACGATGATGATGATAAGCAGGGAAGTACGATTGTTTGGTTGATTGAAGTAAAAATTTTCTGGTGAACATAGGCTACAGAATATTTTCAAAAAAGTTACGGATCCGCATACAAAAATCAATTTTTGTTAAATCCCAAAGCCGGGGCGGACCGCTAGTTATAAAAAAAAACATTTGACAGGGTCAAGAGACTCACAGCCGTGTGGTGCCGGCATAGAATTTCACCACCCCAACTCTTCCCGTGGGTGTCGTAAGAGGCGACTAAGGGAATCACACCAGGGGGCGGGCAGCAGCGCCCTCTGCAGAACAACTCCACCGAACTGCGATCCCCAACCCGCATGCCCAGCGTGGGGATTATGGGCAATAACCCCCAAATGATGTATAATGCCATCTATGGCGCTCATGAGGGGAGGCCTATGTCCAGCAGTAAACTGTTATAGGCTGGTGATGATTCAGATTCAGATTCAATAACTTTATTTCTTTAGGCTTACAAAATAAGCACTTAGACAAGTCAAACTTCAAACAGATAATTATTGTAAAAAAGAAATAAATATGTTATTGATTTCTCTTCACTTCAATTTTTTGTCCACTAGTGGAAGAAGATGAAGACCACTCACAGCCGGCACATATTCCCCGTTAGGCGCGAGCTCGCAGATCTCGAACCAGACGAGCAGGTCGTGCTTGGAGTGCAGGTGCGAGGAGCAGCAGGGGGGCGCCACTGCGCACGCGCCCCACTTGGGGCTGCGCACGGGCGCGGAGATCGGGATCGAGGGGGGCAGCATGCGGCGCGGGGGCGTGCGACCCGCGACCGGACCGTCCTGTTTCGCGTCCTGGGGGTTCAGAAATGTTTATTAACCTGCTAGTATATACACCGTGTAACAAAATATGTGTACTAAGCGAAAGGGGGTGAATTACCACCCCCCCAGGGACCAACTTTTGTTCAACGACTTTTCGAATTTCGATCGTTATTTCGGAAAAAACTGCATCAAAGTTTCAACATGGACAGCTGTTTTTTTACGAAGTGACAACTCTAAAGGCTGCGGTTTTTTGTAACTGAGACAATGACGTCAGTATGGTCACAGATGTGAGTGATAAATAGATAGATAGATTAGGTAGTCTCCCGCCCCGCCACAGCTGAATAAATTAAAAATAAAAAAATAAAAAAATTAAAAATATGATAATTAAAATAGGAATTTTTAATTATCTCTCCCCACAACTGATCCCCATTGGGGTCTGAAACCTCCCCCTTCGGCTTAGTACACATATTTTGTTACACCTTGTATAAGGTTGTGGGTAGTTAATCAATAAACTCGCCGCCGCGTCATCATGTATTGACTTGTCTTAATGTGTTACTGGCTTGTGCTCCGTTCGTATCATGGCTTTATTCTGTGGCTGGCTATATAGAGCCAAAAAGATCAGAACCGGAATTTTTTGTATGGAAATTAATTATTGAAGTAGAAAAAGCTATAGAACAAAAGATGTTCGTCTTGATCTACCAAAATCGCCTTTAAAAGTTAATTGATCATCTCCCTATAACTGTATATTGGAACCTAGCCTTGTATTAATAATTAAGCTCAGTATACTGTTGGTGTAATACCAGTATATAAATCTATATCTATACTAATACTAAAAAGAGGTAAGATTTTATTGTTTGTTTGATTGAACCGAATAGGCTTTGAAACTACAGGACCGATATGAACAATTCTTTCACCATAATCCTAAACTTTTCCTGATCAAATAGGCTATATGACATTTTCAAAAATATTAGGGATCCGCATGAAAATGTCAATGCGTTTTATACTTGTGGAAAGCGTAGCGGACTGCTAGTATATAAATAAATAGACACACAGATGACTTGTAAGGCCTATGAACGACGAGTGTAAGTGTTATGTCTTATTGCTATTTACTAATCACACATACACTTAATACCTTATGCAGAGGGTGCTGTTGGTAATGTCCGAATACTTCGAACACGATCGGTTGGGTCTTGATATACTCCACGAAGGATTTTGTTACGGGCACTGTTATCTGTGAAAACAAGAAGATTTACTTATAAAGATAAAGATACATTTATTCAGCTCCATAAGAACAGCACAAACATAAATTAATATAGACAATATGATGTATACAATACAAAGTACAATATGAAATATTGATGCAAGTGAGGCAAGAGTAGGAGAACACTAATTACCTACGTTGCTACTATTATAATAAATTAGACAGTTAAAGCTAATATAAACATAAATTAGTTATTAAACCAAAACACAAATACATATGTAAGTATTATTATAAGTAGAGCTAAAAGTCTGTTATTTTACCATGAACTTGGTTTTATGTTGCTTTTTAATAGATCTGAAAGGGCTTCAAAAATGCATGTTCTGATTTTATATGCAGGACAGTTTTTAATTCCTCGTTTGATTAGTCTGTTTTATAAATAGATTATTTTTGCATAAGTATGCCTGAGTTATCTAGACGACTGGCATTATTTATACGACAAAAAAGTTTGGGACGAGTTATGCTCCTACTCTAAAACTAACAATCTAACAAGGTAAAGGTTACTTGTTCGCTTCTGTACTTTACCTTAAAAAGATTGAAGTGAACTATTAATCAAAGTGATTACTTTATTTCCCATTTTTATTTCTTATTTAACTTGTATTTTGTGACGTGTCCAAGAGTCCTGTTAGGTCTAAATGATTTTTGATTTTGAGTTACTGACATAATGCCCCAGTTTGGTTTGCATCTCTATACAATGTACATGTCGTATACCTGCACATTTCGTGTAATCAAGGTTCCATTGTATATTTTTATTTTCTGTAATTGAAATATAAATAAAAACCTCTTACATTTTGCACATGGTAAAATCCAAGGGGAGTATTCTTTCCAGTGTTCTTGACGGGCTCTGTCGAGAATGCATCTTCATTACGGTGAAGGAAGCTGCAACAATTGGGACGTTTAGCGATATGAACAAAGGGGCCTATTTTCTATATATTATATAGAAAATATGTCTATTTGCACTGTAGCGTCGTCATGGCGACGAACTCATCCTAGTCGCACGGGCGAGCCTGTGAATTCAATATATTATTGAAATTCTATGAGTTCTAAATCATCAGAATCTTTCGAAAGTTTGGTCTTTACAGAGTTTTTCTTATCAATTAATCTCTAAATTTAAACATAATTATTATACAATGTCAGGTCTTTATCACTATTTTTGTAACTGTTTTCAGGCTGCGCGCCGTTATGCAAATAGTTTGTGAGTAGTATTTATGTCCTTATAACTATTATTTTAACTTTTTCAGCCTCCACGCAGGCGAGCAAATATTTTGTGAGACATACTAATAGAAGTTATACAAAATTTATGGTACTATTCAAATTCCTAAATAAAATTTTACATTAAAAAATCATTTTTAGTTACTTTTAAGTTACCTTTCCCTAAAGGCATTAGCGTTGCCTAAAAACAAACGCTACAACATTGCGTGTATAAATAAAAAGACACAGATGACTAGTAAGGCCTATGAACGCCAGTGTTTTTTATTTTTTTTCATGGGATACAAATTATTATTATAAACTACATTAAAACACTAAAACCAGCAAAGTTTCCACCATTAATGTGTTATGTCTTATTGCTTTTTACTCACTTGAACTGACAGAACACATCAGCATAGTCCGTCGCGACGCTGTGAGCTTGCAACACCGTCACGCGGAACGTGAACTCTTTGCCGAGAGTCAGGTGTTCCGGGAGATCCTCCTCTTTGAGTTCTGACGCGAGGGAGCTGTCTCCGCGGCCGCTGTCGGCATCGCATTCGCCCATCGCTAGTTCTGTGGACAAGTAGTTGCAGATTTTTATCGCCATTAGATTGATCATTATGTGTACTATTTGCGGTGATTATCCAAATTTGAAATTATAACTCTCTGTATTTATCGCGTTTTTTGCTTATACAGTTTTATAGCCATAACATTCATCATTAGCTGTACTATTTGCGATAATGATCAAAATTTAAATTGTAGGAATTAAGCTAGAAATTACAACTGTCTGTATTTATCGCGTTTAACTGCCTAATTTACCGACGTTTTAACAGATTCACATAGTGTCGTTCACACGGGATTCATAATTGTTGGGTTATTACCCCTTATTAACAATAGTCTAGTAATTTAAACATTGCTATTCAGTATAAGACTATTTGAGAAACTGTCTTCTTACATTGACATAAGTCAGGGTAAGAAATGATATATCTTAGCAAATCTTAACGAATATATCTTTTTTTTTTATTATCTCTACTTTTATATTTTTTGTCCACTTGTGGAATAACGGGGAACTGAATCGATAGGGCTGAGATTTACCTTGAAGATGAATATAGCTCTAAACATCCCACCCACCCTCAATTTTAATATTAGAGTCCTTGATATCGGTGATCCTATCCTCAAGGCTCAAGGCGTTGTTCTTTTTTCGTCCATTTGTAGAATAACGGGGAAGTTGAATCTAGAGGGCTTTGTTTACTATAAAGATTAATATAGCTCTTAACATCCCCAAATACGAAACTCACCTTCAATTTTAATATTAGAGTCCGTGATATCAGTGATCCTATCCTCAAGGTTCAAGGCGATGTTCTTTTTTCGTCCATTTGTAAAATAATGGAAAGTTGAATCTACAGGGCTTAGCTCTGAAGATTAATACAGTTCTAAACATCTACAAATACGAAACTTACCTTCAATTTTAATATTAGAGTCCGTGATATTGATATCAGTGATCCTATCCTCAAGGTTCAAGGCGTTGTTCTTCTCCACATTGCTCATGACGTTGGTAATGGCCTTGGCACGTCGGGCCACTACTACGTCATCGTCGAAAGATATCTTAGCGGATTGCTTCACGCCCGCTGCGAATTCTGCGTTATCTGAGAGAGGATAAGGTTGGTTTTAGCGATACGGTATAATAGTTTGATTATTTTGTTAGGGTTAGATGTGCGATTGATTGGTGATAGATGATGAATGGTAGAACGCCTTTAGGTAAAATTAGGTACTGTCAATTTCCCCGCAAATAGATATAATTTTAACAAAAAAGACCCCGGCTTCGCACGGGTATAAACAAAAATTTCAGAAATTATACACACTAACACGTTGTGTTTCGCAGTTTTGATACGGATCCTTAACTTTTTTAGCAGCATTGAGGTTTTTGACATTGACTCGTCACTCCATATTGACACTCCATAAATGACACTGGCCGGGATTATGTATAGTAAGTATGAAAATAGACTTGACGTGCAGTAGGATTGAACTCACTTTTATCAGCGTCTATAACGGCCTGCACCGCTACACGTAGGTAGCCCTTCACGTCTCCTTTCTCGTTGACTATGGCCACCTTGTGGATGAGCGGCACCGGGTATAGCAGGTTCGAGAGGTACACGAAGCTCCTGCGATAAATGATTATAAATTAGACAAAGAAAAAAACGAAAAAAAATATTGTTAAAGCACGTAGGGATTGCTTCTAAGCGATAAGGCCGCCCATTGTCTTGTGTAATGTCTTTTGTTATGTTTTATTTCTGGTGTTAAATAAAGCATTGTATTTATTTATATTTTATGTTCCCAGCAGTGGGTAAAATGTGGCTGAGGTTGATGCAAGAGAAACTCACCTCCCGACAAGACGGAACCACGGGAAGCGGTCGTAGAACGGATCTCCCCCCGTCACGGACTCGATGTTGTGGTCAGGGGACGTTGGAGACAGTTCCGCTTCATTGTGGTACATTTCACGCATCAGCTCCAGGCGTTGTCTGTAATGCAATGTGGGCTTTAAGACGGGGGATTAAGGGTGGTAGTGTACTGTCACATAAGCGTGTAGGTTTTGGTACAATCCAAAGAGTTTCAAGGCGGGTCCTCACAGCGAGCTTTCGTCTGTGAAATAAATTTGAATGTAACAGTACATTCGAGCATTACATCAATAAATGCGGAGAACTGAGCATTGCAGTGAAACTATACAGCCTTGTCGGTAAAACAGGTCTTAACCGATTCGTTGCTGCACCCATTTTGAAAAACTTTTCACCAGGGCTGTGAACAAATTTTCTATGACACGACTGGCGTGTCAAGCGCCATAGAAGTCCATGGCACGCTTAGCGTGCCATCAGCCATGTGTATAAAACTACATGCTTTTTTTGCTTTTTGACTGGTCTAGACTTGTTTCAAGTTTAGTTGGAATCAAACCACGGGAGTGTACGGCACGATACGTTAATTACATTGGTTTTGAAGAGGTTAACTAAGTGTTTTTCCTGAAATGGAAGGTAAGTGACTTTACTTTTTCAGATGTTTCAAACCTTTTTTGATATTTTATCTAACTTTTACTAAAAATGTCACTTAGTGACTTGTTGCAGTAGTACAACGACGAAATGTTCGGATTATTTCGTTAATTTATTTAGAACTCAGACTCGGAACCTTCTTGCTGTGTCTACTTTTTTAATTTGCTTTGCGCGCGCCATTTTCTTTTCACGTACCTAATATGTTTGAAACCTGGTTAACAAGTGAAAACTTAATAAATGAGTGATTCAAGCGACGAAGAACTTTCTTTTGACTCCAACAGAATTAATAATAACGTTTAATAATAATAGTTTAATAATAACGTCCCACTTTGGGACGCTCAGCGTACGCTCACTGCAGAGGTCTGCCACGCCAGCGCTTTAAGCGCCGCGAGGTCCGCCCCGTGAGAGGTGGCTAAAGTATTCAGTATTGACACGCCTATCGTGTCATAAGAACGCAATTTAAAAAGGTTGTCAATCCCTGGAACTGTTGAATTCACGCAATATCGAGAGGCTAAAACAACAGGCGTAATCTACGTGGAAAATCTGTATAGTTTCGTTCTGGGCAGACTTTTCTAAAACTTAATCTGAGGGTGTTACAATCGAGGAAAAAATGACACGCCTATCGTGTCATAAGCCACTAGTTAAAACCATTGATGACACGCCTGTCGTGCCATCAGCAACGAATCGGTTAAATAATCAAAAGATAAATACATTATTTTTGTAACATAATACTCAAATCGAATTGTGGATTGTTACATAGACGAATGCACAGGCTTTGCTTTGGGACCACCTTAGACTGTCTGACCATTGATGTCGGAGTGAGGCAGCGGAAATTTTAATCAATTTCATTGGTCCACTGAAACGAAGCAAAGATTTTGTGCAATTCCATTGGTTAATTTAGCTGCCTCACTCTGCGTCAATGGCTCGACAGCCTGTAGCAGGCTTTTCATGATAATTATAGACATTCGTCTACCCCAGAGTAGAACAGACAAAAATTACAACGAAAGCATAAAATTTGTATAATATTTCTTTACTGTAATTATTAGCCACGCAATCGTCTAAATAAATCATGTTAAGCCTGTAAGAATAGGTCAGTTGCAAGACTTAAGCGATTTGAATTCAGCATGGATGACAAAGCTCAGGTTTACTTAGATGGGATTGGTTTTATGCAATAAGCTAAGGATTTGTAAATACACATAGATACTAAGTAAAATTACTGTACAACATCACGCTGAAGCACAAGGAAAGCTAAATATTACTTTAAAGGTTTCTAAATGCAAACTACAAAATTGAGTAGGTAACGATACAACCAAAATATTGGTATACCAAAATATAGGTAGTCGAAATAAGATTGACTTTTCAGATAAATACATTGAACTCCAATCAGGGTTGCTACGGAAACTTTTCTATTCCCTACGATCTTCTATCAGACTAGTGCCCTTTTATAGTGACATCATAAATTTTATCACTAACACACACGGCGTGGTCAGAAGTGCGGTTCCTAGTCCAAACGTGCACGATTTCTGGTATTGACTTAATCTTACACCGATTAAAAAGATTCGTTTTAACCCGATACATTCGGCACGGCGAAATACTTAAACAATCTGCCAGAAACCGTGCACGTATCCTAAACGCCCATTTCAACCTACACCCAAGCTCACGGAACATATGATCCAAAGGCCCAAGGAAATCGTACGGGCCAATACCAAATACCAGGGTGGAACAGGCAAGCCTATTTACGTCAGCGAGGCGTGGACAAACCTCGAGGGCAGGAGATTAGCGAGCGACAGCCTCGTCTGTTGCGCACACGCCGAGATACACTGCAAAATGTCCTGTTGGCTTTGGCCTTGGGCCGCTAACACCGCGGGCGGTGGGGCCAGCACTAACGGCGGCGTTTCTTCCTCCTCAGCGTAGGCTGCCTCGTTCATGTTGTATATTTGACGCATTAGCTCCAGGCGATGGCTATGGACAATATAGTGCCATGTAGCCCTGGCCCTACCCCGAAATTGGATCCTAGCTTGGTAATGCGGTCCCAGACATGTGTTTTGCTGTGGTAGAACACAAGCTATCTTTTGTTGGCCATTGTGAAGCGCTATAAAACTGGGGAACTGCTTACAAAAGTTTAAATTACTTTTGCCCTTCGCAAATGGAATAGTGATATTTTAAAGTCACGGTCGGCTTTTCCGCGTATGCGTAGCGTATACCACTTTTTACAAGGTATTAACATAATTCGATAAATAGGTAATGCTAAATGTACCAACCTTTTAGGCTGACACGGCATAATGTTTTGCAAGTCGAGGAAGGGACTTGTCTGGGACCGACCTTAGACATGCCTTACCACACATTTTACAAAAAGTAATGTTCTTCGAGAAAAAAATGTAATAACTGAATTCTAACAAATTTAAAATGTCCTAAGACATGTCCTAGTTAGTAAATTTACAGATAAACACTATTCTAACCTGCCGTACTACAAATTAAAAGAGAATAAATCTAATAATCTATTTTATCGGATCGGAACGTGCAGTTTTAATACAGTTGGAAAAACACTACAATTCCTTTTTTTTATATATACGAAGTTCAATAAATTTATAAAATTTTAGAGTAAAATGGTAAATGAAAATAAAGAAGCAGCAAATAAAAACAAGCTTAGAACATGACAATTCGCCACTAACATTTAATTCTAAAAAGAAGAGGTACTCACCATTTATCTTATACTTATCTACACAAATTCTAGCAGAAAAATACCATTCATTCGGGTATTTATGTTCCAACGAAATGTACATAACATAAATGGGTAAAACCACACTGCATCAGCAAAAATTAATATAAAGTGTCGGTTTACAACATAACAAAATCAAACGACTTTAAAAACTAAAAATTTCACAAAACAAAGTGCAAAAAATAGAATAGATAACTCATTGAATCGAAGAAATAATACAAAACACAAACCACAAACTAAATAAAAACACTCAGGTCTATGATACCGTTTTGGTGCTATTTCGATGCAGACCTATGACTACATTCCCGTTTCGTCCTCTTTCTGAACAATATGCCAGTAAGTATTTTACCCCCTCCCTATAAGCAAAGGACTCTACCGCACATCACAAAAAAGCATTCAAATATTGCCTTTAAATCAAATATGACAGTATGAAAAATCAAAAAACTTAAAATTTTCATATTGTCAATAATTTCATAATGTTAGACAAATTATGATGTAATTTGTAATGATTATTTTTGCAAAAACTATTATTCTATTTTTTTAATTGTAGTCTTAAGATACATTTTACAATGTCAGCCGTGTCACGAATACAGTTACATACCGCAAGCTACAAAAGACTAGCTCGCGAGCTGTCTAATATCTGATAAATCAGTAAAATGCTTCTAAATATAACGAATAAAAGTCCAATATACAGGGTGGCCCATAAGTCCTTTGAAATTTAAATTTCGAAATAAAATTCAGACGATGTGCAGGAATGGCGCGCGGGGTACGGGGGAAGCACCAACGGTCTTTCGGAATTCAGTCGCCATGGAGCGTTTCACCGGTGCGGACCGTGCTTTTTGTGTGCGCGAGTTTTATCGCAACAATGATTCTTCATGATTCTTAACATCACAATTACCGCAACTTTAACGACACTCCATGTGTTCAAACGATTAAGAATTGGGTTAATAAGTTCGAGGAGAGCGGTTCTACGTTGGATAAAAAACGGTCAGGTCGACCAAGGACATCACGCACGGAAGAAACCATCGATGTAGTGAAACAGTCAATTCGTGAAAAATTCGTGGTCGCGCGGTTACTGTTACTTCGCAGCGCTATGTGGCAATGATCGAGAACTTTTTTACACCAGAGTTGCAGAATTTTTCAGGCTTCAATACGCGGACCTGGTTTCAACAGGGTGGAGCAACTGCCCATACCTCTAACACCGCTATGCCCGTCGTCCGTCAACTTTTCCCTAGTAAAGTGATCTCTCGAAGAGGAGATATTGCCTGGCCACCACGTAGTCCGGATCTGACCCCAATGGACTTTTTCTTATGGGGTTATCTTAAGAGTAAAGTGTATGACACCAACCCGCGGTCAATCGTTGTCTTGAAAGAAAATATTCGACGAGAAATGGCAAGCATTACAGAACTTACTTGCCGCGCAGTGATGGACAATTTTAGACGTCGCTTACAGGAGTGCCGCGATTGTAACGGATTACATTTAGATGACGTAATTTTCAAAAAATAATTCCCATTTTATTAGAATTACTTCAAAATAAAAACCTTTATCATATTGTAATTAGTTTTTTTTATATGTTTTTTTTACATTTCAAAGGACTTATGGGCCCCCCGGTATTTGAATACAGATTTTGCTGTGCGGCAGTGGTGGTCCTGATCTGCGACAACCTAAATCAAACGATTCCTTAGCCCATCCTCATCTAAAAACCTACTTTCACTAAAACACACCTTAACATAAAATTTTCCACTTACCGCAGTTTCTCGAGCGTCCAGTAATGCGTGGCTCCGTTCTTCGTGTCCGTAACTTCAACTGCAACGACCGTCGGCGCTGATGGTCGGTACTCATCATCAGCGTCATCCCTGGAAATATACATTTGTACAGCTTACGCGGAAATGACTGACTGTCCTTAGGAATCTTTTCACTAAGGTCAATACCATAAGGAAATACCATATTTGCAAGCTAAGTTTTTGAAAAGAAGCGAGAGGATCTCAATGTCCGATATTAGAAAAATCTGTCGTGAATATCTGTAGAATATCTCGGAGGCGCGAGATAGACGCGATCTAGTAAACTAAAATAAACGACTAGTCAAAAATCTTTAGGACTCTCTTCGGAATATAGCGCCGTTAGCTCCCACCTACAGGGGAAATCTTGAAGTTTATCCTAACTAAACTAAAAATACATTCAGTTCGTTTGACGAGAGGAGCCTTTGCATATATTTTAAGATTTTTGTTATTACAGTGCGTAAGCCCTCGCACTCGGGGTAATCTCTAGGAAATTAAATAATATCCCAAAAAAAATCGATTTCGGCGGGACTCAATAAAATAACAAAGATAATGTAACTCGCGGATACATGCATTACCAAATATCCGAAAAACCAACAAAGTAAGGATAATTTATGATATCTTTCGTAAAAGATTATCGTAAAGATTCGCACGTACCTCGGTGCTAATTCCGCCGGCAAGGGTGAGTAAGGCGTGTCTGTCAGTAGTGTGAACTGGAACTGGACCTTTTTGCGGAGCTCCACTGATATCGCGTTAGCCTCCTGTTGGAAAAACATTGTGTCAAATCAAACCTAATAATATTGTATTATGTATATCAGTCATGTAGTACCAATAACACAAGCTCTGCTTAGCTTGGGGCTAGACGATGCTGTGTGGATTTTTTTATTAATTTATTTTAATGTGTTACTACCAACTCTACATATTTTATTCTTATATCGCTAGTTACTAGTTAGGCTGCCTGGAAGGAATTGCTTTGAGCAATAAGGCCGCCTATGGTACTTTTTTTTATTTAATATAGATATAAGATTATGTAACTGTTTACAAATATGTCAATAAAGTGTTCATTCATTCATTCGTTCATTCATTCATTGTTCTGATGATGTTACCTTCAAGAAGATGGCGTTTCCCCACAGATCGTCGCGTAGAGACGTGAACTGGTGGTACTTCCACTTGCGGAACGCCCACGCAGCCAGCCCGACCTCGCGCGCCGACCAACACTCTGTCTCGAACAGGGGGTTTACTATAACAATATTACGCGTAAACAATACATAATGTGTAAACAAAAAAATGGACGAATAAGTCGTGTCTGATTTGTACAGCTTTAAGACTTTGATGCACTGAAATCAAAGTTCGAATATTTTTGTTCTAAGCCTGGCTTAGTGCCCTGCCGCCATTTTGATTTATTTTCAAAATAACTTTGTGGTGTTGATATATTACCTACGAACTTAACTATAACTAGAGTGCCCTCAATACATTTTATTAGATTATATCACATCACACATCACCAGCCTATAATAGTCCACTGCTGGACATAGGCCTCCCCTAATGAGCGCCATAGATGGCATCATTATTTGGGGGTTATTGCCCATAATCCCCACGCTGGGCATGCGGGTTGGGGATCGCAGTTCGGTGTAGTTGTTCTGCAGAAGGCGCTGCTGCCCACCCCCCGCTGTGTTTCCCTTAGTCGCCTCTTACGACACCCACGGGAAGAGTTGGGGTGGTGCTGATTAGATTATATATATATATATAACTGCTCTTATTTTAGATTTCAATAACTTTAACTCTTTAGGCTTACAAGACTTACAAGATAAGCACTTAGATAAGTCTTATTTGGGCCGTGTGGTGCCGGCATAGAATTTCACCACCCCATCTCTTCCCGTGGGTGTCGTAAGAGGTGACTAAGGGAGACACCGGGGGCGGGCAGCAGCGCCCTCTGTAGAACAACTCCACCGAACTGCGATACCCAACCCGCATGCCCAGCGTGGGGATTATGGGCAATAACCCACAAATGATAATGCCATCTATGGCGCTCATTAGGGGAGGCCTATGTCCAGCAGAGGACTATTATAGGCTGGTGATGATGATGATGAACTCTTTAAGCTTACAAGAAAAGCACTTAGACAAGTCTAATTTCGTACAGAATGAAGTTCAAAACTCTTTAGACACTCACCAAAGATATCCTCGTCGTTGTGGAAATCTTCCGGCGTGTACGAACTGTACATGGACATCGTAACGCTTTGTTCTTCGACCTGGCGTTGCAGCGCGTCGATACGAGCCTCGTAGTTCTACAATATATAAGATAATATAAAATACTCAGTGGTTTCAGATTCAGATTCAATAACTTTTATTCTTTAGGCTTACAACATGAGCACTAAGTGCTAAGCCTTAGACAAGTCAAATTTCATACAAATAATTATTCTAAAAAGAAATAATTTGTTTTTTATTTGGAAAATTATTTCACCATCAGAATGGTAAACATATGTAGGATATATTTATAATTTTGAGCCCCAACGTGTAAGTGCTTGTAAAAAATTTCGTAATTCTATTGCCAGTGCGAAGCCTGGGCAGCTACTAATAAACAATTAAACCGAGCGTACCTTCCGTTGCTCCTCAAACTGCTGATCAGCATGTTCCTTCTCCCTCTTGAACTGTTCCTCCAGCGCTAACAATCGTTTCTGCATCTCCGCCTTCAGATCTATGCCTTGCTTCTCAAGCAGCTCGCATTGCGCGAAGTCCCAGTCTACTGTCTCTGCTACGTTGGGCACTGTGGAGTTATATAGATCTTAATGCTCCGGCAACGGATTTCTATAACGTGGTACCAAAATGATTTGGAATTTAAGAAAGAAAGAAAGTCGTTTATTTGAATCACACAAGAAAACATAAGTAGGTACAACATTAACCTTTCTACTGTCTCTGCTACGTTGGGCACTGTGGAGTTATATAGATCTTAATGCTCCGGCAACGGATTTCTATAACGTGGTACCAAAATGATTTGGAATTTAAGAAAGAAAGAAAGTCGTTTATTTGAATCACACAAGAAAACATAAGTAGGTACAACATTAACCTTTCTACTGTCTCTGCTACGTTGGGCACTGTGGAGTTATAAAGATCTTAATGCTCTGGCAACGGATGAATTTCTATAAAGTACCAAAATGATTTGGAGTTTAAGAAAGAAAAAAGAAAGTAAGTCCTTTATTTGGTTCACACAAGAAATCATAAGTACATAAATAACCTTAAAAATAGTTTGAGAATATTTTCACCATGGTCTGGTTATTTGTATAATAGTATTGTATAATTAAAATATATATTTTTCTTAATTATATAGCGTTTATCTTTTCTGCCATAAACACTACGTTTCTACGGGAAATTCAACCGTCACCGGACCTTTAAACTATTGACGGAATTTGCGACCAGAAGAGGCGCGCCGCAGTTTGTAACGACCCGTGGCTAAGTTCACTATGGATCGCCGTTGTTGTTATTGCTGTGACGTAACTACCTTCAGGCTGGTCCGGTTTATCAGCCTGGCCTTGCAGCTCCTTGTTGACCGGAATCTCCTCGCGCGGCTGGCCCGGGTGAGTGAACCGGAACACGTGGTTCTTGCCCAGAATCACGCGGGATCCGGTCTTGAGGATCACTGGCTCTTGGACCTGGAAATTTGGTTGACATTGTTATCGATGATTGGATTGTTGTTAGGTTGTTGTGGGGATTATAAATAAAATAAATAATGCTGGTAAATTCACACAGCCTCTAGCCCCAAGCTAAGCAGAGCTTGTGTTATGGGTACTATCCACCATATTGGCCCACCGCGCCACAGTGGTCGTCGTATTATGGCATTATCCCCCTTCCCCCCTGACGTGCGATGTGATGATGTAAAGATTTATACATTTAGGTACAAAATAAGATTAAGCTATCTTGAATGCAATGCGCGCTGAGTATTTGCAATCCCGATAGTTGGATATCATAACCCTCAAAGCTAAAATATATCTTACAACCAAAAGGCTTAAACAAGCCTCGCGTCAAAACACGTAGACTAAAGCGCCTCGGTGCGGTATGAGATAGATGACACCATCTGTGTTCTCAATTCAATGCTCGCTAAGTATGTACAATCCCAATAGTTGGATAACTCAAGGCTCAAAGTTAAAATCTACCTTACAACCTAAACAAGGTTTAATTTACCTCGCGTCCGTTCACGTAGACTAAAGCGCCTCGATGCGGTATGAGACAGATGACGCCGTCTGTGTTCTCAAAGATGCAATGCTCGCTGAGTATGTGCGACCCTGAGAGCTGGATGTCTTGGGGGACGTTCGCTTCTGAGGTCCCGAGGCGGGTTACACCTGGGGAAAAACGAATGTGTAAAGCTCCAAGGTTTACAAAAATACAAATACAAAATAATTTATTTTCCAGAATGTCAATTACGGGAGACTTAATGTTACAATCGGTAGGTACTTAATAATTACAGATTATTGCGTTGTGGTTTTAGATGTAATCATTGTTGGCCATGGTGCATGAATTATAAATTATTTGGGTTACACTATTGAGTTTTTATACAGATCTCTAACTTTTTTGTAAATATTCCTTTGTTCATCAGAGATAATGTAGGATTACAAGTGTGGTGAAAAAAAATTAAATCGGTCCAGTAGTTTCGGAGCCTATTCAATCCAATCTTTCCTCTTTTTAACATTAGTATTTGTATGTCTGTTCATTTTATTTTATTTATAGAAAACATTTTTTTAAAGAAATCTTTTTTTGTTTGCAAGAAAATTCTGCAAATTCTACCTGTGTGAAAGAATATTCTCGAATTCACGACGATGATGTTTCTGTATTTTGATTTGCAAGCTTACTGTAAACAACTTACCATCCTTGATATAATAAATCAGGCACTCCGACAGATTGGGATCCTCGTTCAAGTTGACAAGATGCGGGGTTTTCTTCGGCGAGTAAACACCAACAGTGATGCCTTCCTTCACAGCCACGCCCATTTCTGCGAATACCGCCTCCCTTTGCACGCGGATTTGTTCCGTACGTTTGAGTTTCTCTTCCCATGTCTCGTTTAATTCTGTAAAAGGTCTAGTCTAGCAGTCTTGTACGATGGAAAAATACAGCTAATTTATTTGGGGGAATCCCGTGTGTCCCGTGTGTCACCGTGTGGTGTGAGCTACACATCACATTCATTAGTTTATAATAGTCCACAGCTGGACATAGGCCCATAATAAGCGCCATAGATGGCATTATTTATGATTTGGGGGTCATTGCCATTAATCCTGGGGATTAACGGCCTGGGGATTAACGGGGAATAACCCCCAATTGATAATAGCTGGCTGGGCATGCGGGCTGGGGATCGCAGTTCAGTGGAGTTGTTCTGCAGAGGGCGCTGCTACCCGCCCCCCGGTGTGTCCCTTAGTTGCCTCTTACGACACACGGGATGAGTGGGGGTGGTGGAATTCTATGCCGACACCACACAGCGTCAGCAAGTGGGCTACACAAATCGTCTTTAAAGCAAACGACATAACGTCCTTTAGGAATATGACCTAGTAGCAAATGGAACGAATATCTAAATGACACCTTAGCTGAACGGTTTGGCACAGTTAAATACAAATTTCAAAAACAGAAAATTTTGGTTTTAAATCTTTAGTAAACAATTTTTCATATAATATAGAAAAGAAGTTAATAATCAGTAATTAATAATCATTGAATATAATTATTGATTATGGTGTGGATCGCTCACAGTGATTATTATCGTAAAGATCGGCTTGGAAAGTAAAACGTATTCAGACAAGACAGTAAGAATTTGCCACAACAGAGTCCAATGGTGAAAAAATCACAGTTCAATTAAGATGAAACTAACAAAGCAACATCAATCTTAACCTACAAGATTAAAGTCCTTAATGGTCTGCAATTTCTTTGAAGCAGGTGCTGGAAGAAGTAATAAAAACCGTAATTAAATATAGCTAAGGTCCGTAATCACCTGCAATAAGTTTCTCCGAAGCCTGCAACTGGTCGACGGCCTCCTCGGCTATAGTCGTGGCTGCTCGGGATAGCTTCGGCGATAAAACTTCTGCTTCGCTCTTCTTTCGCACCGGTGATGTTGTCTCTTCCGCTGTTTATATCGAAATAATGTTAAAAATAGGTCATTAAATAATAGTTCTTAGGGACGTAAACAAGTGAGGACAGCACAAAGTGTTCTACTTAAAGTAGTACATATTGTTTAAACAACAAAGATTAAAATGGTTTGCAAGACATTTTTATTATTGGGTCAATATAAAAATTTCAAATAGGACGGGACTAATTTATTCGGTTAAGAGATATACTATTTTTATTATTTGACAAGACAAAAAAAACGTTTTGACTTCGAATCCCTTAATATTACACTGTTTTTAAGTTGTGTGGAACGAATACTAATACATAATACATGTTTATGGAAAAACTTTGCGGTAAAGCATAATGTACCTACACAATAACGAAAGAATTTCCAAATCGATTCAAAATTCACGGAGAAATCGACGAAAATAAAAGATATAGGTACATACAGCCACATATAGAATCACTTCCTTTGTTCAAAGTCGGTTAAAAATGGAAGTAAGGTTTGTTTTTATTTCTCCGATTTACATAGTCTAGGAGAGGGTATTTCGAAAGTACCAAATTAGGAACCTTTCGATTTGCATATGGCAGATTGCCATCCACTGGGGCCATTTACACGGAAAACCTTTTTAAATTGTATTTTTTGTTAGCTTATCCGAATAAAAAAGCCAAATCCTTATCACAACATAGGATACACATAATATAAAGATAAAAATGTATGCTTTATTCCCCAATATATATTTTATTGGATAAGTTTATCGATACCTACATATCTCGTAATTAAACAATATCGAGAATATAATTGAACTAAAATAAGGGAACATGCAAGGCTTTTCAAGCATAAAGCTTCTTTTTTGTAGCAACACTACAGTTTATTGGATTTTAAAAGGATGTACAATGTTGCCACAATATAAACATTTCTAAATATAAATATTATATCAAGAAATAATGGACGCATTGAGGTAATATTATAGAGTAAGGTAATAAATTGCTATTTTAATAATCTACAAAGAATGAAATATCCTATAGAATTATAACACATAAACACAGAGTATACCAATAATATAAGCGCATATATAAAGTTATACGACCCTATTCCCCATATATACGAAATAATATTCTTACATTGCAGCGTGAAAATGCTATATTAATTTACGCATACGACGCCACAAGCTTTGGAGGGGTGCAAAATATAATTTGCTCATTTTCACTGTGTCGGGCTGCCAGATTCCGCCAATTTATGCAAACAACACAATGAAATTTTGTATCTGGCAACACCACTTAGAGGCGAAGCGTACAGGTGGGGTGTACATATGCAAAAATGCGTAAGCCTCTTTATATAATTTACTTACTGGATGGCGGGTCTTTCTTTTCATAAAGGACTTTACCATCTGGTCCTAGTGTTCAAAGTTCCATTGAAAACAGAAGACCAAATTTTAGTATCACGAATTGGTAATTTATTTGACAGTTTTGTTATTTTTCTGCAGTCAAAAATTATATCGAACTAGGAAAAGTCAAAATATAAACCTATGTATGACACAACGACTTAACCACCTACGATGACATGAAACCTAAGTAGCAGTTCACCGAAATACTACAGATATAGTAAATTCTTGTCAATAATACAGGTGTTATTGACAAGAAAAAACCAAATCACAGCAATTTGCCGATACTTTTTACTATTTTATACTCTATCTGCTGTCTCATAAAGTTTTATATCACAAAGCACACATATAACTTACCCTCTTCCACATCAATGCCCTCTTGTTTGAGCAACTCGCGTAGTTTGAGAATCTCTTCTTTGAGTTCACGGATGAGTTTGGCATTCGCATCCTCGTTGACGACAGCTTTGCATACGATCTGCTTGGCGCGATCCGCGTATCTGTTACAACCATTAGCATTGTGAGGAGTATAAATAATGCTGGACCTATGTTATTGCCCTAGGTGACGCCGCCGGCTATAGTCACTACAACTGAAGAAAACAATCAGGTCGTAATTATGATGAATGAGAATTTGATATTTATTCGTTAAAAATAAAGTGCGATTTACGTCTAACATTTACAAAATAACAGGTTTTACTCAGGATAGCATATGTTGTTAGTGTCAAAAGCTGAAGAAAATTACGCCAAGAACAAAAACAGCAATTTTGCTTCAGTTTGTTAAATGGTTTGCCGTGTGGTGCCGGCATAGAATCTCACCACCCCAACTCTTCCCGTGGGTGTCGTAAGAGGCGACTAAGGGAAACACAGCGGGGGGCGGGCAGCAGCGCCTTCTGCAGAACAACTACACCGAACTGCGATCCCCAACCCGCATGCCCAGCGTGGGGATTATGGGCAATAACCCCAAATAATGATGCTATCTATGGCGCTCATTAGGGGAGGCCTATGTCCAGCAGTGGACTATTATAGGCTGGTGATGTTGATGATGTTGTTGTTAAATGGGTTTGACCCTTACCTGAGCGTACTGAGAGTTTCGTCAAAGTTGATGTCGGCTGGAGATATTGCGGCTATCATGGCAGTCTTGGAGTTGCCTCCAAGGTTCTCACGCAACAACCACGTGAGTACCGAATCACGGTACGGAATAAAATCTGCCTTCTTTGATTTCTTGCTTTTTGATGCCTGTGAATTATTAAAAAGTTGATCAGATATGGGTCTCAGAGGCATAACAACTTAGTTTTGAACGGCAAACTATTTGAAATCTATTTATCACCGTTAGGTACTTTATCAGTAAAGAGAAGTACAATTAATTAAACTAGAATACAATTGAAACGATTGAGCTAACTGCAGACTGTTGCAATCAATCTACAGATTCCATCTAACCTAAGACATCTAAGTAACTAATCATCAATACCAGTCGTTAGCGTCCTCAAAATTCTGGCTGCATTACCCCGCGGTATGGCAATGCTGATGCGATGCGATATAGGTATCAGTTAAGCAACAAGAACACTTAAATCTTGTTGTTTTGTTCGTCGAATTTGAAAGTCGTCGAAAATGAAAATCTATTATTCATTGTGGTCTCCTTCAAAGAATTTATATTCAGAAAACTTTCTAGAAACTGTTATCTCAAAATGGTAATAAGGAAGGAGTATCGATACACGAGACGATAGATATCTCAAATACTGAGATATATTAGGTATATAAGTTTTATATCAACCCGGTAGTAAAATATCCAAACACACGATCACATTTACACAAGCGTTAACAACTTACCTTAATTCAAGGTATATAATAATTTAGATACCATTTTTTAAAAGCCATAATACATAAATATATAACAGCCACACACTTACCGACTACACAGTCATATCCAAAGTAAAGTGCAAAAGAAAAAGTAGAAATCGTGAATTAGTATTCTACATGGTATAATTTGTACAAATTAAAGTAATGACAATATTTTTAGAATGAGTAAAGTATAATAAGATAGTAATGATTATGGTTATATATGTTGTCAAGGATGAAAATATTAATTTGTCTTATAAATAAATTACATACGATGAAGGTTTTTATGTTGGGTAATCCGTTTTGTAACGTTTTCAATTTTGAATACAAAAAAACATTTAATTACAATAGTAAGTATTTAAATCACAGTGAACAGTTCCACAATATTGATAAATTTTACTGTATAATTCGTAACAAGGATAACATGAATTTTAATTTCAATAAAACATTCAAGACTTTTCTGTAAAGTCGGATTACCCAGCGCACATTCACGCAACCCTAGGGGTTCTAAACAGCCCCTAAAAGTTCAAGACATATCCATAGCAATAATTCATAGCCTTACATATTCCAACAATGTCAGTAGGTACTTACAATTTCAGCGAGGGCCGATATGACCTTGCCTAAGGTCGTGAGAGACTTATTGATGTTAGCGCCCTCTTTGAGACGGGTCCCTTTGGCTCCGGTCGAGTCTGCTCGCTCGGACCCCGCCAAGTCCACTAGAGATATCTTTGACACCTAGTGACAATTTTTTATAGGGTAACTTAGTTTACTAATAATCAACATAAAAAATCAGCATCGGTTCTTGATTGGGCTTGAAGCGTATTATCGTCGTTACTAGCTTTCGGCTTGAAGCGGCATAATGCTGAGACAGGGACCTTTTTGGACCCCTGTAACACATTGCTTGTTTGTTTCGGTTTTTCTGTTTAATTATGTATGATACTCTTCTCTGTTCTCTGTTTTTTGTATGTACCTACATAATATGTATGATATAATTAATCTACTAATTGTGCATTTGGTTTCAAATAAATTTGTTTTGTTTACGAGGTAACGTTAGCAAGTTTGATGTAGGCAAATATATTTAAACGATTCGAAAATAAATCATTGAATCAAAATAATCAATCTAAGTATCTTGAGCTATGTAAATTATTGCAGTTTCTACGTAGTAATAAAGTAGAAATATTTACGTAGAACCGGTATGACTAGAACAACAGTTACTCATTGTTTCTTTTTTTTATAATCTATGGTGTATCTTTAACCTATGGTTCATTAAAGAAATAAACGGAGAACCATACACAGGGTTCATGGAGGGTTAATCACAGTGTAGAATGTTTTATTATGATAATAAACACTTCATCTACAGTTAGTTAATCCTGTTAAGGCCACACAATATAATCAAAACTTTGTGATCCTTTCAAGGCTAGGTCATGTCGAGTTCGATGATATTAATATTTCAACGGGTCATTCAAAAGTCGTTAAGGTTATATTCAATCAATCAATTAACGATTTAACCTTGGTGATTTTACGATAAGTCCCTTACACTGTTTTTTTTATGATAAGCCATCAGTAACGGTAATCAAAGTTCTTGCGAGCATTTTAAAGAGAATTAGGAATTAGAATTAGTAATTCTAAATATTCCAAGCCTAACGTAACTAGCTGGGTGTCCGCGGTTTCACACGCGTAACTCCCGATCCTGTGGGATTTTTGGGATAAAATGGCATGGCCCATATGTTATTTCACGTTATAAACTATCTGTGTGCCAAGTTTCATCAAAATCCGTTTAGTAGTTTATGCGTGAAAGAGTAACAAACATAATTACAAACTTTCGCGTTTATAATATTAGTAGGATAATAATTAGGAATATTCGGACCTATTGCATGAAAAATCAGTCACACCTTCTGAGCCCCAGAGTCCTTTTTACAAACAGACAACACGCCGTTGTTATTTTACCATGTTGAATTTTATAAGACTGATGTACTGATATAGCGGTAATTTTATAATTAAACATATGATCTATGAACACTTTCCTACTTCGATCTGAAATAGTTAGTTCGTATGTTTTTATTACCAGTCTATGTCCGATTATCCTAATTTTCGACTATCCGAATCGACCCCGGTTCCAATTAATTCGGATAGACGGCGTTATTGTAGTACATTTCGCACATCCTCTGAAAAACTGTCGTAACACAGAAAATGCATCATTTGAGTTAAGTATGCCATAAGATTCCAATTTTTTTTTCCTACCACTCAAAATAATCGCCATAACTGTAGTGTGATAAAAACTAACTAGGTGGCGCAAATGTCACTTTTTTACGGAGCCACAATACGTTGACTCCGATCTACAAAAGTGTCACATCAGTGCTTTGTGTAATGTGGACGAGTGTTGGTGCTGCTAAAAAACGTCGTAAATTGTGTTATGACCCTACTTTAGGCAAGATATTTTGCAATACCTGTGATTAAGTGAGTGAAAAACTGTTGTAAGACATTATATTACTATTTTCTATGATCTTTACATTCAATTATTTCATTTCATTATCTACAAAACAGTAATATCACAGATTAGGACACTATATTACACTTCAACTCGACCTTTTTTTGTTTTTATAAGAACGTAAATGGTTGTAAGCTATGTTAGGTCACTTTTCAGCACTAATAATCTTGATCTTTGTTTCAAGTTCGATGTCAACTTTTCTATCCATGACTTTTTCTTTACTTTTTAATGTACAAAGTTTAAAGCACTCAACCCCTAAGAGAAAATTATATAAAAACTACAACTAAGGGTATGTACTTAAGTAAATTTGTGTGTCTCTAAGTTCATAGGAAGATACTTATTAAAGTTTTAATGGAGCATTGATGTTAATCGAATAATACATTTTCAGAAAGTCCAGCCATTATTGCCACTCCAGAAGAAGCCTGGAAGACACTGAACCTAAAGCACATTGCAGTAATGCTTTCCCTGAAAATCAATGGACAAGAACTGACGCAAATGATTCTTTTTCGGAAGATGAAGATGATTCTCTGAAGGACCCTAACTTCAAGGCATATGCTTCCAGCAGATCTTCCAGGAGCTCGTCGAGTTCTCCAGTAGCTCTTCGAGTTCTTCCTTCTCTACAAATTCGACAGTGCAACCCTCAACTCTATCAACAATGAACGAAAATAATCCTGAAGTATTAGAAAATAGCTGTAATACTCAAGACCAGGAACCAAAACTCGAACTACCTGTTGAAAATAACGACGAACCTATTGAAGAAATGTTTCAGAATGATAATGATGTAACACGCTCGCCTTCACATCACATTCTGTCAATAAACCCTTACAAGTAAAATAAAAGAGAATAAAAAGAGATCTTCTGAGTTTAGTAGAGAGCAACCACATTTCAAGCTTTTATGGCACATTCTACAGAAACTTGTATGAGACAGTGATAGACACGCAAATAAACATTAAGTCAAAAAGTTTGGATTGAGAAGAAAGCTTATCTGCTGAAAGTCTGATTTAGAATGTTTAATTCTATAAGTTACATTATAATTAAGAAAGCATATCTGCTGAAAGTCTGATTATGTTTACTTCTATACGTGATCTATACAAATAGTTAGATAACATTGAAGAGTTTTGTAAAAAAAATAATAGTAAAAGAGTTGATTATTCCCTAAGTTTTGTTTTACTACATGGAAATTAAGTTCAGATTAAATGTGAAAAACGGTCATAACATCGGACTTTTTTCAGTTTTAATTTTTTTATGTAGTTATTATTGCTATCATCAAAAATATTTTATAAGTCAGGAAAAGATAAATAAATTACACATACAGTAATAACAATTTAAGCTTATTATTTATTATTATTACAAGATACTAGTTGACGCAACATAAAAAAAATATTAAAATGCGTTTTTCTCAAAACTGCTTTTTTTATGTTATGACAGTTTTTCAGAGGATGTGCGATTTATTTTCAAGATCACCATCCTTATCAGCAATTTAATTCATTAGTCATTTAATACAGGGTGACTTTTTTTAGTTTTATGGGTCACTTAATTGATCCTTTAATACAGGATGTTCTTTATAAATTATTTGGGTGACGCACCTTTTCCGACATCAAGTTGGTGGTAGCATCGTGCCGCTGCTGCGTGAAGAATATCGTGAAGACAGCGTGCGAACGGGACGAGGTCTCGTTCATGTTTGTTGCTGCTACCGTCCTGTGAAAAACATAGTGTTATTATCAAGGTAAAATAATATCAACATGTAAATAAATGTAGGTATATAATTATCTGTATGAAATTTGACTTATCTAAGTGCTTATATTGTAAGCCTTAAGAAAATTGAATCTGAATCTATAATGTGTACCTGTGTGTATGTACATAAATACATAAAGTATGTATATGTATGTACATGTGAAAATAGTGTCAACATGTATGTACATGCATGTACATGTAATATCAACATGACATGGCAGGACAAAAAAATTTAAGTAAAGAGAAAATAAATAACAGTTCATTTCTTATTTTATAATTATTTATCGTATGATATTTATCTTCTCTGAGTTCTTATTTTGTAAGCCTAAATAAATAAAGTTGTTGAAATCTGTAATCTAAATCTGTTCAATTTATCTACCTAGTAGACCATTACACAGGATATTTGAACTTACGTGAATTGGTTTATTATTTGTTATTTACTTTAACAAAATGTTGTAAGATATAGCGAGCTTAATTAAGAATGAGAGCAATTTACCTACGTCAGAAATATAGCGAATTTATAAGACCGACATTTAAATGAAATCTGAGAGATTGAATAAAACCGTAATTCATTTTATGAAGCTGGATATAGCTTGGCATACGATGGAATTTCATAAAGCTATGACGTTTGAAAAGGGCGGCGTATATTGAATTCCATTCTTACAACGGCAAATAAAGGTATGACTTTTACGGAACTTTTATTTTACGGAATATTTTCATATTATTTTCAGATCAGCGGTTACGGCCAAATTATGTAATCTTAAGCCTTAAAATTTTGCTTAACATTGCGTACACTGCTTTTTGCTTTTCTTTTTCGGCGATGAAATTAAATTACGAATAAATTGGTCTACCAAAATATGTGGGATTCAACGCCCTGAAAAGGACGTAGTACCCACTAAAACCTCTCCAATGCCCCTGTCTCGCCATTATTTGCCGAACCACGGGAACATTATAAACCTTATTGGACAATTGTCTAGTACTGTAGAATGCTGAGTTACAGACCCGTTTTACCCTATGTTACATTATAGTTATTATATTCCTGCTGAACTACAAAGAGATTATTTTATTAAGCTGGTATTTTTTTTGCTTTTTCCTCATCGATCTGGTTTTCTTTTGGATAAAATAAGTATTCATCATATCTTATCTCAGGACACGTTAACCCCAGCGGTTCTTACCTAGCTTTATTCCCCTCGTCGATCAAGTCCTCTATATCCTGATAGGTGGACACAGCCAGTTTACTCAGGTCCTCAACATACGGCCCCAGGGCCGGGTGCTCTCGGACACGAAGGTTCCCCTTATTCTTGGGGTTTAGAAGATCACGCACGCGCTCGCAGTATATCTCCATGTATGATACTTCCACCTGTGTAAAGAGAGGGTTTAGTTCCTGTTAGATAGTGAAGGTAAAATTTAAATAAAATTCTTTAACCTTTATTAAAGAAAATTATAAATTAAAACTAGTATTTATAATTGAGCTAACTGCAGTATTGCAAACAAAGTACAGCTAGCTTAACTGATCAATATGAATACCAGTCGGAAGTTCCCAAGACGCTGGCTGCATTGCCTCGCTGTATGACAATACTGATGCGCTGTGTCAGATACTGAACAGCTCTCGGGTCATCGTTGCTTCGACCAGACGCTCACATATTTTTTGAAAACTTGGAGAGCCTCGGTACCCCATGAGGAGGTATAATTATATTTGAAATAAAATCCTTAAGGTTCGGACGACATGGATGAATATCCCAAATATATACAAACGTAATACCAAAATGATTTGTAATTCGAGCATATTTTCACCATGAACTGTTATTATTTGTATTAGAATAGTATTAATGTAGGTACCTGTCACAAGCTTTTTACAACGCTTATTAGTTCTGTCAGACTTTTTGACCCACAGATAACTTACAGAGTATTTCAAATCGCTGGAGGTGGTCTGGTTAACACGCCGGAATAGGTCCAGACAGATTTGCGGTATGATTCCCTCTTCTCCTTTCTCCCCTCGACCCATCATCGTGTAGGACTTCCCCGCGCCGGTCTGGCCGTACGCGAATATGCAAATGTTGTACCCTGGAATCAAAAACAAGAGTGAAAAGGTGTCTTCTAAACCTTCGTTATAAACCGTCGACCACATCTGTACTTTCCACCAGGTGAGATCGTGGTCAAACGGAGGTCTATCAGATAAAAAAGCTCCAATTTAATATCATCAAACATTTGAACCTATTTTAAGGTTACAGAGGCCAGACATAAGACGGGATCGAAGTCTCATTGAGGCATTAACCCCGTTCATCTATAGAATAGTTCAAATGTATTTATATTTTATTTATTTATTTATTTCTACGTTAATTCAGTAGAACTGCTTTCATAATTCAATACAGTTGATGTAGTGTTATTTCTCACTCTATCTTGAGACAGGAAAAGAGACAGACTGACAATGCTTGCGAAATACGTACAATGCTTTAAGTCACCAGACTTTTAGATATTAATTACTAATTCTTTATTGCACGATAAAATATAAAAAAATATGATGTAAAAGAAATGGCAAAGCCGAGTTAACCCTAAAGAGAGTTTTCTTCCAGCAAATGTTATTGGGAGAGAGAGATAAAGTTATAAACTTGGGTATGTGTGCGTAAAAGGGGATACATGATTTAATTCTCACCTACTTATTTTAAGAATACTACATAATACATATAATATTACAATACAATACATAAGGGGGATTTCTTTTATGATAGCTGTTTCAGAAAATGTATCTAGAAATCTGTTTGTATCTATAATTAAAATAGTATTTGTTAATTTTATCTACAAAATTAATAAATTGATTGGAAATCTAAAAGATTACCGTCAAAAGCATGTTGCAGCATCTCTTCACCGATGTCTTTGTAAACCATTATTTGTGACGAGAACTGCGGATCGCTTGGCTGCAAGAGAAAAATAACAAAAGTTCAACATCGTATACATACATATCTTTATCTATACACAAATAATTCTGGAAACATAGCTAAGAAAACTGCAAGTACATTCTTTTTTCTTAACTGGTTTTCAAGCAATAAAATTGTTTCATTTTCGTAACTGGTTATCAAAAATTTGTTACTAACGTGGATTAATGGATAATTCCCGCAGGCAAGATTAAAATATGAGACATACAGAAAAATCATGTTGGCAACAGTCTAATGTTGCGCTATTAAAAACCTAACACTAACAGTTAATTATGAATTTAATGAAATTTAGCGTAAGTACGCACGTGATATATATACATTTATACATAACAAAGCAAATGACATTCATATTCTTCTTACATTATTATATACTAGCGGTCCGCCCCGGCTTCGCACGGGTATTAAACAAAAATTTCAGAAATTATACACACTAAAACGATGGGTTTCACAGTTTTCATACGGATCTTTACTTTTTTTAAAAGCATTGGGGTTTTTGACATGGCGTCTATTCAGGAGCGACCCAAAACTAAACGATACTATACTAAAAATTACTATCTTTAGTTTAGAACCTTCAAAACCCTATTCAGTTGCATACGGTTTTAGTACATTTCTAAAAGTAGTAGGCTCATAGATCGATTTAAATTGAATTGCAGGTGTTGCCAGTAAGATATATTTTTGAGTCTTTTTGAATGAATGGAATGAATGAAATGACCGATTTTTATTATCTGTGCGCATGTTTGGCGCGGAAGTTTATGTTGTTGGAAAATTTGTTTTCCAATTTGGGTTTTTGCATAAAAATGGATGACGAGAAGAAAAATGATTAACAAAAACAACATGAGATGTTTATTGAGCGACTCCACACTTATAGAGGCGATGAGAGGTAAGAATAATTTCTACTTAATAATTTTACCTACCTAGGCAAAATTTGTGATACCTTCATATTAATCACATACCTACCTACGTACCTAGTTACATGTTTTTAGGTCTAGCCAGACTGTAAACTACATTTTCTGCACTCCTGCAATATTTATTACTGTTTTGTACCTATGGAAGCATTTGCACCTATGTATATTCTGACGTTCTCTATTTCCTATAGGAAAATTAAGCCTCTCAAGAGTTCGTCGATTTGTAGTCCTCGCTCAGTGAGGAACTGAATAGATATGGTTGCAGCAGGTGCTCAGAAGAATGGAATGTAAGTACCGACCTACTTAGGTATATCCCTATGCGAAAGTTTGGATATTTTGTTATAACTCTGTACGCCATAACAACCAACTGAAGGCTGAAATGTTGTATGCAGGTAGATATTTCTAAGCTTGGAATAAAACGTAGGCTACTTTTTATCACGAAATTCCGTTCATATGGGATAGAAAACAAATAGACTTAAATAATATGTGCGAAGGTGTGGGCAGAAACTAGTGATCTATGTATATTAATATGATCCTACCTGATTATTTTCTAGGTAAAATAGCTTTTCCTATGTATTTTTTTTTTAAATATGTGGATGTTTTCAGCTCTGGGGTATCATGGTAGCCAAAACGACGAAAAAAGTCAGAGAAATCAACCTATCGATAGCCGGAGACGGACCGTCTGATGGCCGGGCCATCATCAATGACGTGGATGACAAAATCCTCGACATCATCCGCAATGCCTTGGTTCGTGGTTTCGTTGCATAAGAAGCTGTGAGTTACCAACATAATAAGTTGTCCAGCGTTTGTCCAGCCATACTAAGTATAATAATTTTATTTTGTATCTGTGTCTGTTATCTTTTCACACCACATGGGAATGTCGTAAAGGATAAGTATAGGTAGGTATAGTAAAACTACTTGTATATCCTTATAGTATAGATACATGCCTATACTCTTCTAGGTGGAACTATAGTTTATATATGTTTTAGGGCTTACAAACAACAGACGGACCAGCCAGCGCCCGGTCCCATCCCGTCGTCCTGGCGCAGAACGCTAGACCTGCCTTTCCCTGCCAATCTACTGTTCAGCTGGTGGAGGCCCTCAATGCAGACAGCCAACGATTGGCCTCAATTATAAAAGCATTCCGAGTATTAGCTGAGGCGATCCGAGCACTGGATACCCCCAATACTTTAAGAAGAGAATTTGGTGTAAATAATATAAATAAAATTTAAAAACAGACTAGTGTTTTAATTATGCATGGTTGTATTAGTTACAACCGCTGTAACTAGCCTCAATATTCGTGCTAATTATTGTTTAGCTTTAAAGCCCCACCATAAGTTAATTTCCCTACTTTCCATTATCTCTGACCTACTATGAGAAATTTTTAGTTTAGGTACCTACTATAAAACACAGACTTTAATTAATAGTTGCACGCATTAATAATGAACCCTAATTTATTTTAAAATTGCTGCTAGTAGTGTCTAAAAAGACAGCTTGAGAAATGACTAATAATGATATATCTGTCACTTTTGATAAGTACGAGTAATCTAGCACATATGACGAAATCTAAGTGTGAAAATATTTTATGTACCTACCTCAAAACTGAAACAGCTAGTAGAAAAAACTTGAACTTATTAGATCGTATAAGGAGACACGCTTCATTTAAAAAAAATCTATTTGCAGCATTTGAACATAAACGTGAATTTCACGCATCGTAAATTGGTTTGCGCGGCAAAAGAAAATACCATGCAAACTTAGCTTTTCATGACTTGATTTTATTTCCTTCCCTTTTATGTGTTTATATAAATAGGTAATCAATACTAATTATGTCTTTTAATCACTCATTTTTACAAAGCTAGGCAGCGTTTGACTTTAAATATTTCTATAAAAATATCAACAAATCGAATTATGCAGGAAAACATGAACTGCCGCCACACCAACTATAATTAGGTAGTAGGCAACGTTTTACAGTGTTCTAAATTAAACCATTTTTAGTCAAAATTAGTGGAAATCTGACACATAAGTGGTACAACAGAATACGAAAAGTAGCAACTATACTAAATTGAGCAACTAAATCGATTTTAGTCCTGTCAAACTATAATTAGTTTAGTGCGTTCTAAAATGGTATCATCTGAATACCACTTGTACTAAAGCGGTTCTAAATTCAAATTTTAGTTTAGTTTAGGCTAATTGGTGACCGCTGAATCGACACCATTGACTCGACATTCCAAAACTGACACTGGCCGTAGAGAAAAAGCAAGCACCGTGCGCTATACAACCTCTTTTTCTATTCTGACGCGCCATAATAGAAAACGAGGTTGAATATACAGCCCACGGTTCAATTATTGAATTTTTCATGCGGATCCCTAACTTTTTTGAAAATATTATATAGCCTATGTTCATCACGGAAAATTAAGGATTCTAATGGTGAAATAATTTTTTAACTCGGTCCAGTAGTTTCGGAGCCTATTCAATTCAAACAAACAAACAAACAAACAAACATACAAACAATCAAATCTTTCCTCTTTATAATATTAGTATAGACTACACCCTTTATAGATAGATACTTATTACACTGAACACATAGGAAAACGCGCCTTCGAATCTTCTTGTGTTTTCTTGAGATCTTCAGTTCACTTTGGCAATTATATCTCGGCTAGGGAAGATCAGTTCCATAAAGATAAACTGAACTTCCTTATGGAACGGTTCTCCTGAAGCAAAGAATAAATGCTTTTTCTTTCTTCTTATTTCAGCTTTCCATACATAAAAACTCAACGAATCTGGCCCAAATTCAGTACAAATCAGTAATAAATCCAAATGAATTCCCCCTCCCCCCCCCGGGGACAAACTTTTGTTCAACGACTTTTCGAATTTCGAATTTTTAATTATCTCCCCCCACAACTGATCACCATTGGGGTCTGAAACTTCCCCCTTCGGCTTAGTACACATATTTTGTTACACCTTGTATAAAAAATAGTAAAATTTGACGACGTTTCAGTTATTTTTTACATACTTGTGATTACATACACCTACATTAAAGAGACAATTAAATATTAAGAATGAAAACATTAGTTACACACATCATAAATTTACGCATTACAACAAGATTCTATGTTTATTACGCTGATGCTTATCCAACCGCATCTTCAAGTCTTCTTAGATTTTCTTGAGATTCTCAGTTCATGGCATTTATATCTCGGCTAGGGAAGATCAGTTCCATAAAGATAACTGAACTTCCTTATGGAACGGTTCTCCTAGAGCAAAGAGTCAATGCTTTTTCTTTCTTCTTAATTCATACTTCTTCCTATACATAATAATACAAAAAATATGTAACGAATTCAAAAGAAATGAGCGGTAAATTATCAAAGTATCACTTCCTTTAAGTTAAAAGTAAAAAAAAAATTAAAAAAAGTTGACGTTTTCTATGTATAATAAAATATATCTATCTATTTAATAATATTGTATTATGTATATCAGTCATCTAGTACCCATAACACAAGCTCTGCTTAGCTTGGGGCTAGATGATGCTGTGTGGATTGTCCGGAATTATTTATTTATTTAATTAAAAATTAATGTATTAAAACAAAAAATGATTAATAAAAATTAATAAAATAAATAATTAAAAATAATTAATTTTTTTGTTTTAATTAATGTATTAAAACAAAAAAATTAAAACTATACTTAATTTGATTGTTATCTGATTTGTGAATGAATAAATAAATAAAACATTAGGTACCTACACACATAAATTTACGCATACAAATCGAAATGACTATTACAATTATATGTTTCGAAACCACCCCTTTAAATCTTCTTGTGTTTTCCTCAGTTCAGGCATCATCAGTTCAGTTACCGGCATGTATATCTCGGCTAGGGAAGAACAGTTCCATAAAGATAAACTGAACTTCCTTATGGAACGGTTCTCCCTAAGCAAAGAGTCAATGCTTCTTCTTTCTTCTTTTTTTTCTTCTTGTTCATCTTCAAGTTATTTAATGAAAACAAAGGCCTCCCGTCTCTCTTACCATGAATAATTGTTGGTTCTAATTGAATTTTATTGTAATATGCTTCACTCAAGTGGGCAAAAACTAGATATAAAGGCATTAGGTCGTAAACAATATTCGTGTAAGTCTCAGACAACTCTTATTATTTTGATATGACACTGGGAAAGAAATTAAAGACTGTAAAAAAAATTGTCACAGCTTGAGTGACTAAGTTTGCGCTGACTCTTTATCACTTAATGAGTACCATGAACGAAATACCCTACCACTGTACCCTTAATAAGAACTGCTTTTGTTTTAAAGGTTTATAAATACGTCATGGTATGGAAGGATTCTCGCATATAACCGCAAATAGAACAATATCTCGTGGTCTCATCTCATCAAGGATGTTGATCAAACAGAGGCTGAATTGCACGGAAATTTAACCACAATATTCCATATACTGTGGTTCAATTTTGCAATCTGGCAGAAGCAAAATGCGCATCCAATCAGTAGCAATTAGAAGCAAAATAGATTGAAAAGGGGAGGCTAATTGCAAATGAATGTTTTGGGTGAAATGCCAGATGGTTTAGATTTAGCAATATCAACCCCTGTTGTGGACTGTAAAATCTTATTGAAATGCAACGTAGATAGATACTGCAGAGGATATTATTTAAATTCAAATTAGAGCACAATTAGTTTATATCAGGACAAAGTTAAGAAAGGAGATGCACAATGCAGGAGAAAAGAATAAAAAAACAACAATAAAGCTTTCACCTTACGCATGCCCTAAAAAGGCTGGTCGTCATACTCAATTTCTTGTCGCAATTAAAACCCTCTTAATATTTACTGTCAAATAATTTAATTGATTCAAAAAATCGAATTTTACAAAATAGCGGCAAAAATATTCTAATAGCTCAAGATCATAGAAATTGGAAACAAAACAGACAAAACGACAAAACAAATAATAATAAAACTGTTGTACCGAAATATTTTTATAGGTATATTTCAAACCACACGTGTTTGAAAATAAAATTACGCAAATACGGTGCGACCACCATTAGCTATTTCCGAATTTGGCGGTATAGAAACCATACAACATGGACTGGAGAGTTAATCGGATAATCTGGTTGCGGTAAAATCCAATATGGCGACGAAGGAGAACACGGTAAATCCGTTTAGAAACATACGTTATAATAAAAATTATAGTGGTATTAGGAAATTTGTAAAAAGTTATAATATGATAGAAAACATTTCTATTAGAAATAATCGAACAGAAGAAAAAAAATCTGTTCGATCATCCCTAGTTATTTTAATTTATTACTAGAAAGAAGTATGGACATTTTTAGCACTATTATACAGGGTGTCCGGTGGCAGAATTCGGTTTTAAAATCTAAATTTCTCCGTAAAGGCTAAGCGTAGGAGTGAGGAGCGGGCGGCGTTGAGTTCGTCAATCGTGCGGGTTTTTTATTCACGATGCCGCGGTGGTCGGATGAACAACGTGAGTTCGTAATTGAAGCGTATTTCAAGGCTAATGATTTTTGTGTAACTGCTCGTCGTAGATTTTGTTCGCGTTACTATATTCGACTTTAAGTGATGCTCCAAGTGATAATTTAATTCGATTATGGGTGCAAAGATTCCGGGCAACAAGTTCGGCAGGAAATAACCCTCGGCCAGGGCCTAGCAGGACGTCTAGAACAACTAACAACATTGAACTCGTAGCGAACAGTTTACAAGACGATCCGCGTCAGTCCGTGCGCAAGAGAGCGTTTGTTTTAGGGCTTCCAAAAACTGTTGTGCATGAAATATTGAAGAAGGATCTCAAATTTCACCCTTTCAAGATTCAAGTTGTGCAAGCACTTAAACCTAACGATCACAATTTGCGTAAAAATTTTTGCGAGAAAATGTTGGAGCGATTTCGTACGATAAACACTATCTTTTGGAGTGATGAAGCCCATTTTCATTTAAATGGAAGTGTAAACAAACAAAATTGCCGTTACTGGTCACCTAAAGGACAGAACCCTCGGTTGAAACACCAACAACCACTTCACAGCCCCAAAGTGACGGTTTGGTGTGCATTGTCAAGCAGCGCAATAATTGGACCATATTTTTTCGAAAACGGTCGCGGGCAAACCATTTCTGTAGACGGTGTGGGTTATCGACGTATGTTGAACGAGTATTTCCTACCAAAAATGAGAGGCCGTCCTGCCCACAGTTCACACACATGGTTTCAACAAGATGGCGCCACCCCGCACACTTCCAGAGAGAGCATGGCGATTCTTCGGGATTTCTTCCCGAATAAATTGATAAGCCGTTTCGGAGACATCCCCTGGCCACCCCGATCACCGGATATTACTCCCATGGACTTTTTCCTGTGGGGATACCTAAAAAGTAAGGTATACGAAACCAACCCAGCAACCATCTCGGCCCTAAAAGAAAATATTGTTCGCGAAGTTAACGCCATCCCTACATCATTACTCCAGCGTGTAGCAAGGAATACAGAGGCTAGATTTGAAGAGTGTGTCCGACGTGATGGTCAACATTTAGATGATATAACTTTTAAACAATAAAATCCGCACTATTGTTCTTTGTAATTGTGTATAAAATAAACATGTGTAACTTGTAGTTTTCTTAGTATTAAATTTTTAAATCCTAATTCTGCCACCGGACACCCTGTATTAGGTCGTCCAAAAAATATTTCTGTATTACAATAGTATCTACACAATTTACAAATTCATAAGTTACAGAAGTGAAACAGTTAACAAATCAGTTCTAAAATAGAGTAGAAAAGTTGGATATAAATGGTAATATGAACATTTACAGCCTTAGAATAACTAAAATAATTCCAACTTCATAACTAAGGAGCTTCCCTCATCAATATGCAAAATCTGTTTGTGTGCACGCTACACCGGTGTCGACAAGCCATCTTATTGATAAAGGAAAACCAATAAACATAGTGCTCTTCCTAGGGCGAGTTGACATTAGTCGAGTAGCTGAAGAAACACTCGAGTATAGTGGATCAAACTTCACATAAACAAATGAATATACCTACCTAGTTTGTCAGTTAACAATTTTTAAGCATATGGTCTATAACTGAATACAATACAGGACTTTAGGCCTATTGAAATAAATGCCTGCAGCATTTGTTTAAATCTCGATATTCAGCTTAATAAATAAATATGAACCGACGAATAATAAATATATATGGATGCGAGAAGCACACAACCAAAAAGACCGAATAGAAAGCCAAAAACCAGCTGTGGATGATCCCAGACCGACTGTTTAGTCAGTATGTGGTATGTGGATATTATGTTGGTCTGATAAGTGTTATACGTATAATAGAATTCGGATAATATATGAACTGATTACATTTAAGAAAAAGGTTCAGCAATGCAGAATCGGTCATCTCAGAAATATGAGAGTCCGAGTTGACTCTCGATAAGCTAATATTAATCTCGGCTTGACCTCAATCTCGCATCTAATATGGAGCGTGCTTTCCCAGAAGGAACTTCATTATTCGCTTTGGAATTAAAAAGATTGTACTTTACTGGTAAAACAAACGAAGAAAGTTATTTCACAATTTGCAGGTACTGCAACGAAAGTAGAACAGACACGTTTGGTTTGGCACAATGATATATCGACCAAGTACAATGTTAGTATCTAATGCGTCTGCTTTTCCGGTGTTGAAAGGGGAAGGAAAGGATATGGCCAAATCTGATTCAATGATTTAAACTATGGAAACACTACACACTTCATCTTCTTAACCCAAACCAGAATTGCGCTTCTAAGTCTGAAGCCAGGACATCCCTGCTACTCGACCGATGGCAACACAGCCTTAGCTTCCCATTTCCGTTGTTATATTGAAATGGGGAATCCGAGCGACATTGCGGGAAGCAATCTGGATTCACATATTGATTTTGAGACAGGATTTGCAACGTTGAGTCAGATATTTTGTACAGGCTGCAGTATGGAATAAGCTTTTATACCTAGTCGTAAAGTTGACCTACTCAGACAGGTACAAGTTTCATAATATAGGTTCTGAATTACACTTACGGTGTTGCCAGACTAACTTAAATCGTTCTAAGGCGACACCTCAACCATTAAAATATGACATATTACATCACAGTAGATTTATTTATAATTAGATCCTTATTTTCATATACTTAGGTAACGAACAACAAAACGGTAAAATAATAAATAAAATTACATAAATATACTAAACAATAACAATTTAACGAGCAGTGTTATTTGTGAGGTGACATAATAAAGTATTAAAGAGAAATACTTACATTGTGAGACCAGTATGAGAAGTCGAAATTGAAGCTTTTCGGCGGCTCCTTGCTGCCAGGGGGAGCTTTCGGATTTTGTATCACTGTAACAAAAAGGAGGTATTTATTTACAAGAAAATGTCTTACTTTACTGTGGTATAACAATTTTCAAGGGATAAATTTAATGCACCTTCATGTTTATGCTACCCAAGTAGTTAAATCTTGTACAGGAACATGATACCAGGGCAGCAGTAGCAGTATTTTGGTGGTATGCTTTCGTCCCAACATATCATCAGGGGTAGGCTTGGTGGTAGGGATCCTCAGTGTAACCTACACAATAGACTTAGACTAGACTCTATGTTATGGAATATTGCCCGGGTCTTGATTGCTTATTTTCAGTGTCCAATTCTAGGAGTTTTCTTAGTGATGGAGCGGAAGCTTGATTACAATAATATTATAAACGGTAAGTTTTGAAAACCGCGCTATAGAGGTCGTCTAATTAAATAAACTTATCTTAAAAATGTACATTCAAAGTTATGTTAATATACATAATGTATAACATCTAACGTAACCCTTTGTGCGTGAGTTAGACTCGCATAATGGTATGTGTATGCTTGAAAGCGTAGACAATTCAACTTAAATTAGGGTAATTTACAAATACAGGCAGAAAACAGACTTTACAAATCCAGTAAGTAAAGGCACTCAATAATTCAAATCAGAGTAGCTTCTGTCGCGACGTATCGACCGGTCGTCTTGAGTGCATGCACCAGACAGCGGCCCTTATTCATGACGATGTAAGCAACGCCATGACGATATAAGCAACGCCATGACGATATAAGCAACGCCATGAGGATTATAAGCAACACCATTTAAGTTGAAAATTCTGTACTGAACACTGAACGTCTACGTGCTTATTTTGTAAGCCTAAAGAAATAAAGTTATTGAATCTGAATCTGAATCTAAACGAAAAACAACTAAAAATCAAATACAAGCAGACTAATTACAAGAGATGTGACAATTGGCGGTCTTATCCCCTAAGAAATAATAAAAATATTTAATATTTAATTGAAATCGTCTTTAAAAGCTATAATAAACGCATAATCGCTTCTTTATTTTCTCATAATTCCGAAGTCGGTTTTAGTTAAACAATCAAATTATCTTGTCTTCAGCTACCTACATACAGCGGTTAACACACTTTTAGATAAACTAACCTTGAATATTTGTGATTAATGTTGCCATACGCGTAAAGGTATAGTCTATAGTAAAGGTATATATATATACTTAACTATAGCTTGTAGAGCGCGTTCTTGTCATGGAATATAGCGAATACGGGCCCTACTTTCAGACGCCGCCGTTGGGTAAAGTAAGCGCTTTTGAGACTGCCTTTGTCTTCAGCGAGACTCAAGGGGAGCGATCCAGACGTACTTTTAAACCCTTTCCGTTTAGAAAGTGAAATAGATGATGTTATTTTGATTCACCGAGATTTTTTTTAATGTCGTAGGATCTGTTAATTAATGATGTTGTACTTAAATCTAAAAAATGAGTGAACATATTTTTTTTGTCACAACCCACAAAGAGTTCCTAAGATAAAATTAGGTAAGTGAACAAAAATCTGAAAAAAATTGAGCTATGACGCCGAAGTGAAGTCACGTCATCTATTCCCCAAGACCTCTCACTCCTCCAAGAACATCCATAAAACTTTTAATAAAGCTAAACGTGTTTGCAAACAGCAGTACGACACGACCCCATCTCGAAAGCCATAAACTCAACCAATATAATTTAAAACAGTTTCTGCTCCGCGATTACTTTTATGATTCACCACTGCACCCCATTGCAGCAAATAGCCTGTCGGCCTTATTCCTTCCCCCGTAAAGTCTAATTCAAACACAACATCTCTACAGGCTGATATACAACCCTGTTCTTGGGTAGTTGAAGTCTGTTTTACAATGACATTTGTGTGGGAGGAACACTAGGGAATTCTTTCTCGTATTGCAATCAAACTAAAAGCAATTTTATAACTCTGCACTGACATTGTTTTAAAGATGGCGGAAGATAAATTGTGGTGGACTTTTTGTTGTGTTCAGATGATTTAAGGCGGATGTAATAGCTGGAGCAACACAATCGTAAAGGGGATAAGAATCCTCATAATGGCGTGCCCTTTGAGTGCTTGTCATTGTCAAGGTCACTAGTGGTCAATTGTTCAATTGTAGGTATAATGGAAGGGGTTCAATCTATGGAGTTGACAATGGGACGACGTCAACAAGCTCCTACAAGTGGATATAAATTTTACTTCTTATATTTATTATTAGGGTCACTTACTAGTGACATTTCCATGCGGGTAGAGGTAGATTTGTTGTTACTTTAGGATGTTCTTTGTGTGATTGGAAAATTAAAGTTAATCATAACATTACTTTCGTAAGATGCTCAAAGACATTTATGTTGGTATGGGATATAGCAAAGATCAACATATCAGACCATATCATTAAAAGGTCCCATAATAAGCCATTTTGTAACAACTAAGAACTTTCAGCTTTTCACTGGCAGAAAAGCCGTTCTCACATGAACAATGCAGCAGTTTTCAAGGTTATATAGACAAAGAACGCTTTGTCACACGCCGACACGTTGGACGAGATGGCGCGATCAATAGCTATCCGTTTGTGTTTGAATGTAGGTAGAGGGATCTGACAGCTTTTAGATAATAATATGATATGGGGTTTATTTATTCACAGTTATTTTAAACGGAAATATCAGACAATTTATTCATTCTATTCATGTCTATTGTTTCTGCGATCTACTTATTAAATCTTGGAAACTTTAATATCGGGTTTAAAACTATAATTTGTGGTTGTTGAGTGTGCGGATATTTCGCAATTTGAAGCGCCATGATCGCATTGAAACAGTTAATATCCCTCAAAGTATGGGTCTGGTAAGTTTAGGTCAGCAGTGGAACGTAAAATTTCCGTACCTACGTGAAAATTTCTGACACAAAGTGTGAATGAAATGAAAAGGTTCTGAAACAAGTACGACAAGTGCGAGTGTAACTCGCGCGCCGAGGGTTTTGAACTTTTGTCGTTTAGGTAGGTACGTATATTGACGACCTGTTAGCGCGGTGGGCTTACAACGCAGGAGGTTGCGGTTTGATTCCCGCCTCGGGACTAATATTTGTAAGATCTGCAGATTATTTGTTCGAGTGTTCTAGTCCTTTTCTACGTACACAAAAATAAATCATCTAATGTGATACTTGTATATACTTTATTAAGTATAACAGAACAGATATCGTACTTAGTAGTACGAATTACACAAGCTTGCTTAGCTTGTCGCTAAATGATGTTGTGTGGATTATCCAGGATACATTACTCTTCTCATATTTTTTTGGAGCACGGTGGAATTCATGAATTCAATAATCTTATCTTATTTCTAAATATTCTTCGAGCGCAGTGGAATACATTGGGTATGGACTTTAAAATTTTGAGAACAACGGTTTCGTGGCGCTGTGGAACCCTACTATTACAGTTACTACAGAGATTAGTGGGTAGGTAAGTGGGTTGGTACCTACAATTATTTTTTCGACTTTTTTTACGTATTTCACTAAGTATGAAACTTAGACGATTTTTAAAACCTGTTTTGAATTGTCGAAATCCATACCTTTTTGATATTGCTCTCAATGAAATAGCCCCCATTGTATGAAAATTCGTTTTTTGACCATATTTCGAAAAGTATTGTTTTTACAGACTTCTCTATATTTTTCCTGTAAAATATAGACCTATATCTACAAACGCTTAGTACATTTTATATAGATCACTCTGCTATCTTCGGAGATAGAGGGGGGGGGAACGGTCAAATTTTCAACCTTTTTCAAAATATTTCGAAAAGTATAAAACCTATCGAAATTTCAAAAACTGCATTAAAATGTACAAACTGATACCTTTCATTTGATACCCAACTCGGTGGGGTAGTCACCCCTTTAGAAATTTTTCTCGCCCTTTTTTGACCATATTTCAAAAAGTATTATTTTTACAGATTTCTCTATATTTTTCCTGTAAAATATAGATCAATACCTACAAAAACTTGGTACATATCAAATCGATCGTTCTGCAATCTTCGGAGATAGGGGGGGGGGAACGGTCATTTTTTTGACCATTTTCAAAATATTTTAAAAAGTATGAAATCTACCGAAATTTCAAAAACTATTTTGAAATCTACAAACGAATACCTTTCATTTGATACCACTTTCGACTTTGTACGTTCCATTTAAAATTTCGATTTCAAAATTTGTATGGAAAATCTTCATTTTGATTTTTCATTTATTTTTCTATAAATATGTGCGGGCGCACAAAATGTATTATTATTTCAAATTTCAAGTCAATAGCTGCAGTAGTTTCTGAGATATTAAGGATTCAAAACACAAAACAGACCCAAAGCGATTTCATAAGGGTTTTGCAACCGATGGCAAAACCCTAAAAACATGATTTAGTGTTATCAGGAAAACGTTATGACAAAATCATATATTCGGCATAAGTCATTGTAGTAATTTTTAAATAAGTAAAAAAGTAAATTCAAACCAATATTTCTATTTTATTTTGATAAATCTCAACACTAAAAACGTAACGAACCGTGACAAAACCAGCAATCAAAAGCTCCAATTTTAACGCTTGTGCTCTCAGTAAATTGGTGCAAATCAATGGGCTGACGAACAAAAGAGCCGGGGTCAGAATATACGTAGGGCTCTAAGCGTTGATGGGCTGGAAAATACGGGAGAGAAGTTTTATTACTTCTCTTGAGGTTATTTACGCGTAGACTGAACAATGGGGATTTACCATTCGCACTTTTCGGGTAATGGCCGTGAGAAAAGTTCTAGAGGGTTTATGCTGTGATTTTGCTGCAAATTTAGGCTTAATTTGGCAAGTTTCTTTCAATATTTAACTGCAAAATAACCTATTAATAAATATATTTTAGCTGACACATTTCCTATCTTTAGGAAATGTGTCAGCTAAAATATATTTATTAATTATTATTTTACTCCCATTAATATTCTGTCTGGCTGCTCCCTAAACGAGTTGGCAAAGGCTTTATTATTTGTATGTTATTAATGTTGTGTGACCTAGTTATTATTTTGTGTTACAGTTTGGAATTTAAATAACTATATTAAAATATATCGACGACTTTCAATTTGGATGGATTAAAATTATGAAGCTACTGATTTATTATTATTGTGATTCAGTGAGTTCACTATTGAACCTTCTAAGTTTTTAGGTCAGATGCAAGTTTTTACATAGTAATTCATTGTTTTTATCATTTAGTCTGCGTATTCCCTACGTACGCCTCCATCCCTTACTGAATCTTATGATAAGTCTAAAATACGTTAAAGAGGCAGGCCTTTTTGACCTCAGTTCGTTTTATTTACCGAGCTTGAAAGGGTTATCCAATTTAACCTTCCTTGGCACCTCGGCAATGGTAGTTTAGACCCAGAGTGGGTGTTTTGGGTAAAGCCCAACCAAGGGAAATCCGGTGATAGGTTAAACTAAATTGATTTGGCGGTTTTTTACCCGACTAACAACGGAAGCGGGTTATGGTTATCTTTAGGAAAAAGTCTATTAGATGAAGGTTTTTTGATGTTGATCCACTAAGAAATTTTATTTAACCTTTTGCAAATATAGAATAGTTTTGGCGGAGGAATAAAAAAAGAGGAGTCACAGGTTCACTTATTGATTCTTTATAAAAATAAAAAGAGTCAGTAATGCGGTGTTACTATTTCAGTGCCAAATTATTACGTATTTATGTATCTATATATTTACTTTACGTAGATAGAATGACTAAGATCCACTGATTATGTTCTTTTTTAGTTTTTAATTACTATATTATAACTTCTTACGTAAAATTACTACTGTAATGTTTTATGTCTAATGTTCAATAAATAAAACCGTTTTCAATAATATCACCACACCAGCTACGTATATAAGCTACGCTAGCTATATATAACACGCGAAGGATATAACAAGAGCTCGAACCAATCTTAAAGATAACATATAATTTTATGTCTATACTAATATCATAAAGAGGAAATATTTGATTGTTTGAATTGAATTGTCTGCGATACCACCGGACCGATTGAAAAAAATATTTCACCAATAGAATCCTACATTATCCCTGACGAACATAGGCTATAGAATATTTTCAAAAAGTAAGGGATCAATAGTGTCGCCCAGCGTGTATATGGGGACCGTAATTTGTGGCGCGCTGTAAAGGAGGTCCCGCGACCGTGAATTCATGTGAGCGTATCTTTTATTTTGTTATTTATTTAATACCCGTGCAGAGCCGGGCGGATGCTATAGTATGTTTTATAAAATCAAGCAAAAAAAGGTAAAAGATTCACGCAGACCTTGATAACCCAACCTCAATACCCACTGCACTATAAAGCGATATGAACGGCTTGCGTGATTCCACCACGATTAACATAACTGCTTACAATAAACTGGAACGTTACAGAAACTGATATTTTACTTGGAAATGTTTTGGTTTTCAGTGGAATAATACTGTAGCCCGATTCTGATATATTACGATGCCTCGGTATATTACGGACTAGCGGTCCGCCCCGGCTTCGCACGGGTATTAAACAGAAATCATACACACTCACACGTTGGGTTTCACAGTTTTCATACGGATCCCTTACTTTTAGCAGCAGTGGGCTTTTTGACATTGACTTTATTTTTCGACAGTTGACTTGCCTCCCGCACCATAGTAACGAATTGTGAAGTTGATGACACTCCATAACTGACAATGGCCGTAGAGAAAAGCAAGCAACGTAACCATAACAAAAACACACTTAACGTTTTATTATTGAACTTTTCATGCGGATCCCTAACTATTTTCAAAATATTCTATAGCCTATGTTCATCACGGAAAATTTAGGATTCTAATGGTGAAAGATTTTTTCAAATCGGTCCAGTAGTTTCGGAGCTTATTCAATTCAAACAAGCAAATATACAAACAAACAAACAATCAAATCTTTCCTCTTTATAATATTAGTACCTACAGACAACATGATGACGGTCGGAATTCAGAACCGAGATGCCTAGTTTTTTGTATCCGAAGCCAAAATCCATTTTGGGTCGCTGAGCTAAGGAGTGTGTGAATGATAATTTCGACAAATCTTACAAATCTAACCAACAACAGCAGAATGTTATACACTTTCCATCCATTGGTCACACAATCCATTTGGCTTCTGCTAGCTGCCCCCGTTAACGCCCGGCGATATTTTTTTATAAGATAGTTTTCATCAATATTTAACTGTGAAATAACCTACAAAAGATAGGAAGGGCCTAAGCTAAAATATGTATATTTATAGAATTAAAGCTAATGTTAATTATTAATCCATAATTAAAAAAAAATTGCGTACTAGCGGTCCGCCTTGGCTTCGGACGAGTATTTAAAAAAAACATCTAAAATTTCAAATATGTATAAGTTTTACACACACATACATATTGGGTAACAATACTGATGTTTCCATACGGATTCCGTAACTTCTGTTCATCAGAGTTTATGTAGGATTCTAATGGTGAAAGGATTTTTCAGATCGGTCCTGTAGTTTCGGAGCCTATTCAGTACAAACAATAAATTCTTTCCTATAATATAACTAGCGGTCCGCCCCGACTTAGCACGGGTATTTAACAAAAACTGCATTTTTCATACGGAACCCAATATTTTTGAAAATATTCTATAGTCTATGTTCATCACAAAATTTAGGATTGTAATGGTGAAATAATTTTTCAAATCGTTCAAGTAGCTTCGGAGCCTGTTCAATTAGAAGTTTCGATAAAAATGGCTGCTTATGCAATAAAATAACACAACACAAATATGGCTATTTGGCTAGCTTATAATTATTTTTTCTGAGTAGAATTCATAATAGAGTTTATACGTTGATTGAAAGTAAAACAAAAGCTTGTTTTACCTTTGTAAAGGACTTTGCGACCGTAATTCGTGACGTAATCTAATTTATTCCGTCTGTTGATTATACAATGTTTCATAGTATAAATATTTAGCTTTGTTAAGATAAGTTGATTATTTGTATTAAAATTGAGTAGTTTTCATACAGATTGAATTTAAATGCTGTACTGTATATATATTACATTGAGGTGTGTTTGGTAACCTGGTTTATTGTTATAATTGGTAATTTTCAGAGTGGCTATGTCCAGCAGTGGACTATTATAGGCTGGTGATGATGTTGAAACCACATTCATATCCAGACTAATACTAAGTTTAAAGTTTCTATGACTCCCCTAATGAGCGCCATAGATGGCATCATTATTTGGGGGTTATTGCCCATAATCCCCACGCCGCTGTGCATTCGGGTTGGGGATCGCAGTTCGGTGTAGTTGTTATGCAGAAAGTGCTGCTGCCCGCCCCCGCTGTGTTTCCCTTAGTCGCCTCTTACGACACCCACGGGAAGAGTTGGGGTGGTGAAATTCTATGCCGGTACCACACGGCCCGGAATTAATGTGTCTATATATGTAATAATATTGTATTGTATGTATATCAGTCATCTACTACCCATAACACAATCTCTGCTTAGCTTGGGGCTAGATGGTGCTGTGTGGATTGTCCGTCATTATTTTTTTAATTATAATGTGTCAGTGTAGATGAAACTGAATTTAGTCACAATGTTTGCCTTTGTCGAATATTTTCATATTTGCAACCTTAATCTAGTATTTTCATTTGCCGATATCCATCAATCTGAAACCTTCGAATTACAACCAAACACGAAATAAAATTAACAAAGTAAATTCGCGAAGAATCCTTTTAAAGAGCTGTAATCCGTGCATAACATTTCCGGGAATGTTCAATTCCCATTCCCTTGCTCATTCGCGAACAAGGTTTATAGGGTGAATGGTAGCTATGCGAAGTAATGGCCCATCGAGCTGCAAGGGAATGTAGGCCTTCAAGCTTTCAAGGTCATGGAACAATAGAAGTATCGCAGGAATTGCGAGCGCACCTTATTGTTGTAGTTCTGTTGAGTGGAGTGGAGTAAAGTAATACTTAACTCCACTCCACTCAACAGAACCGTTAGTAAAGTTTATTTCAGAAAAAAGGCTTATCAAGTACAATACATTTTTAAACATAAGTGCTATTTAGTATTACATAGTAATACTAAATAGCATCGTACTCTGAACTAAAAACCTTTAGGGGTCTTATAGATTCCTTGCTCTAAGTTTTCACTTATATAGAGACAAGGGCTCTCTCCCTCAGCTCCCTCAGGTTATTAAGTTATCCTACTAACTGAAACTATTAAAGTTACGTATGGCAGGAAAATACAAAAGATTTATAAGTGGGAGTGGTAGTGTAACCACTTATTTCTTACTTAAGCGGATTAAGTTCAAGGTCTAGCATCTTTTAAAATCTACGTGATATCTCTGGTCTATGCAGACAAACCATCGACAATTGCCACTCCGAAGGTCAACATTATAACTCGATTTCGGTGAAATTGAATATTACTTATATGAAGATATTATTAGAAATTGGTCTTCTAATACAGCACCTACAGCGAAGTCGCGGCTGCCATTTAACTGAAATTATACACAATACAATTGCGATCTAAAAAAATTGTGTATCACCTAAACCAGTTGTTTTATTGCATTTGAAGTCGACTTCGAGCACTGTTAGTGAAAAACCCTTTAGCATAAACAGAACCCTTATCCTTCTATCTACTTTTAGAATTTGGCATTATTAAATTGTATCAGAACCCGTAACTGCGCGTGGTTCGACATGCCCTTACCAGTTTTATTAAATATGTTGGACAAAGACATTTTACCCGACTGCAAAAATAAGTCGACTACTTTTCAAACAAGAAACACATCTCTCCTCTGAATAAGACTCGCAGAGAAAAACATTCACATTTCTCTTGCAAAGTAAACCAGCCAGATAAAAAGAGAAATGCATAAAACGTACGCATCAAGTGTCGGCACTAACGAGGCTGCCAGCTTGTTAGGTGGTAGATCTAGAAATGTGTCAGCGAGAATCGCAAGCGAAACGAAATCACGCTAGACGTCGGTATCTTCACAAAAATATCGAATGCAGACTGCAGATGCTCCAGGAACAATAAGAATAAGGTATTTTTAGATAAGGTGGTTGTAGATAAGAGGTATTTAGGGGTTATATACAACACTTTCATCAGTAAGACTTTATGCAAACTATAAATACGGCTATAAAATTTACTATCTGCATAGTATGCCGAAAATTGTATTACTTTTAAAGACTGGATGCAATCTCGCGAGACTAATATGTATGAGTGGCACAGAATGGAGCAGCCACCACACAACAGTGGGTGGCTGGTGTCAGATACGGGCTGATTATAATCAAATTACTAGAAATATTTTAAGCCTCCACCTCCCCGACAAAACCATTCGCTCTAAATGCGTCTCAAAAACGTTTGTTAGATTTTTGCGATTGCCATTTGTCTAGAACTAAAATGGCTGCGCCGTAGACTGTAACTGCGGCCGAAATGTTGACCTGTTAATGGTCCTAATTGGTTCGAAGCACCATTCGCTTTGGGTCTCTACTCTACGTGATGGCGTTAATAGCTTGCTGGCCATTGAGCGGAACAGCACTGCTAGAAATATACCAAAGGGTATGCGATTGAATTCATAACGACCAAGCTGTTATAGACCTGTGATACTACTATACTGTTATAGGACTGAAACGCGTAGGCTTTTAATTTGCGCCTTACACATTAAGTTACTTTGTTCTATAAATAGCTGTATGTAAGGTTTCAGATATTTAATTTTTCTCAAAAGAATTTACAAATTACTTACACAGTTTCTCTAAACTAACTTAATTAATAAAAGTTGGCCTATCTATAGTTAAATGGTAGTTATATAAATTAATACATTTCCATTGTTAGGTCGTAAAGTAGCACGCGCTTTTTTTTAACAATTTCCTAAATGTGGTTCGGCTATATTGAAAATACTGGTGATCACAGTTATATGACAAATTGAGAGAAGAAATTGGGTTTGTAAATTGAACTCATAATATTTATTTACCCTAAACTTTAAGTTCTGAAGTGAAGATATCAATAAATCTAAGTCTATTGGGAGTACAATAGAATTAGGAATATGACATTTGACAAGGGTAAGAGGGTGAGCAAGGGCCGTTTTGAGAACTTTCAAAAGTTTAGTGAACTTCGAAGTTTTTATTCTGGGAAAGCTCAAAAAAATATGTTTCTTAATAATTTCTGTTACTTATCTTGAATTCTGCTTTATTTTCGCAACCTTAAATACATAATAAATTTATTTATATTTTTCATGACAAGTGAAAGCATAATGAAATGAAAAAAATCAAACAGTTTTTACAAGGAAAATGGTTTTTGTTACTCAATGAAAATGAATCATCAATTTAGTAGTCATGGACGAGAGAAAATAATAGTAGCCATCTTTGTTTCCGGACATAGGATTAGCAAAGCCATTTACTTGAACAATGTAAATTTTCCTGACATTGCTGACTCGTAAGGTTTCGTATGCGACCTTCTACCAGTCGTTCACAACACGCACACAACTGCGCACCGTATAACTTATACGTGCTGTAAAAAAGTCTCATATGCGGAGAAATTTACATTTATTTCAATTAGACTGGCACGAGAAATGTCTGCCTTTTTTCAGAGGTAATGGAAACCTAAGTGGTTTCGCGAAATTGCAGACGGCGAGGCATTATCGTATTCTTTACGGTTTCAAATGAAAAAGCGGTTCAAAATAGAGACAAATATTTTAAGGTCTTGAACGATTTCTTGAGTTTTTCGGACATGTCCGAAAAGATGGAAACAACTTGGAAAGGCTTGGTCACTGGAACGGTGGACGGAATACAATCGCGAGGATAGAGCACTATACGTTGGTGCGATCAAATGCGCTCATGGCTGGAGTCCGGAATGACCAATATCATCCAGATAGAGACACATCGTGCCGGTAAAAAAGATCCTACATCATGGTATCTACCCTCAGCCATGAGGATATTGAGGAGGAACGAGTCATGTTAGTTCCAGATCTTCGATCTTGGAGTTCAAGAAAGAAGTGAATAATAAAAAGAATTGCAGTGCAAAAGTTTAACTCAAAAGCCCCACAGGTCTTTTTATATTTCAAAGTGGTTAAATTGTTTACCAAGGAGTAAAATAACTCACATTCAGTCATTTAAAAAGTAGCTTACAGTCTTCAAATGTCGTAAATTTCAATAAATTTCCAAGCTTTCTAAAGGTTTTATTTACCGCTATTACAGTAAAGGGCGAGGCATTACCACAACCTACTCGTTTCTTATTTATACTGTGGCATCACAAATGGCTGCCTAACGTCTAACTTAATCTTCATTACCGAGGTAAGGCTGAAAAGAAGAGCCTAAAATAAACACAATGTGACTGCTCGGTTGAAAATAAAGTAAATAAAACGGCCATTACTCTCGCCAGCTACAACGATAAGAGTACGACAGAGTCCTATTCGTTTTAATTTAGCTTAGACTGGACAGAGTAACTTAACATAGGGTCAATGTGATAACATTAGACATAATAATTAGGATGAATTAGTTAAGTTTAACCAACAATAAGGAAAACTAGTGTTCTAATCAACTTATCGCTTCTTTATATCATTGGTACTGTCATAGAATGTGTGACTAGTTGTGGTATTCTGCGTTAGATAAAAGAAAGTACAGATGGAGCGACACGCATCAAAAATATCAAATAGAACTTATTCTAGTATAGCATTTCCGTGAATCTGGTACCGCACACACTATCTAGCTAGATAGACATTTTTTAAATCTTAGGATTCTATCTGTCGTATCTGCGCCTATACCATTGAAATATAATTTAATAATAATTTACTGTATGAAATTTGACTTGTCTTAGTGCTTATTTTGTAAACCTACTGAAATCTGAAATCTGGTAATCGATTTGCTATCTGATGTCAAGATCTACCTCGGGTCATAGCAACGCCAAGCCAGTAAGGAAGTAAATTCTGTGAATGAACTAAATTTTGATCGTCCTATCTTTTAAACAGTTTTATTTGTAAAAAATGGAAACAGAAGTCGAGGTAAGTACACTCACAACTGTAATTTTAATCAGGAATAACCGTCTCGGGATGGGGGTTTATAGCTTTTAGATTGTTCACCTTATACCATTGCTTATGTCGTTACAAAACAACAAATAATAATGTAAAGCTACAAACCTAGTTCTATCACAAATATAATTTAGCTCTGGCCCTACAGACTACAGTAAAACTCACTTTATTCGGTGCCTGTACACGTACAAGAATATTCCACGGGGTCTCCCCCCGAGAAGCAATCTAAATGCATATTCGACGAGCATAACTGTACCCAAGTTTCAAGTAGGTACAAACGACTTGCAATTCTGATGTAGAATTCTGAATTCAGAATTGGTATTGTCGGTAAATTTGACATGTATTTGTAATAATGTGATACAAATGTTTTATTTAGAGTTTAACTCAGAAAAGTCGTAAATGAATCATTTATACACTATATTCGCGCCTCATTGGTTTATTTTCTTTTTTTTTATATACTTTTATATATTAAACTGCCGAGTGGTGCCGGCAAAGAATTTCACCACCCCAACTCTTCCCGTGGGTGTCGTAAGAGGCGACTAAGGGAAACACAGCGGGGGGCGGGCAGCAGCGCCTTCTGCAGAACAACTACACCGAACTGCGATCCTCAACCCGCATGCCCAGCGTAGGGATTATGGGCAAGAACCCCCAAATAATGATGCCATCTATGGCGCTCATTAGGGGAGGCCTATGTCCAGCAGTGGACTATTATAGGCTGGTGATGTTGTTGATGATATATTAAAGCTTTATTATCTAGCTTCACAATACAATAGCGCAGACATATTGTATTGTAATTAAAAATACGTACAGAGGTAAGTACCAGCTTGTTGAAAAGGTGGTAGGTAGTAAACATAAGGACAATTTAGATGACCGCCGCGCATGTGACTATCCCCTTTCTTTTCTTCCCCCTATCTTTAGACTATAAGGTTCTTCACCCTTTACGCTATAAATGTACTCCATTGTTCGATAAAAGCCTCATCAGTACACAATGATACGTATCAGAACCAATGTATTGATAACAGAGGTATTAGCTAAAACACACGATACCGCGCCCACGTTATCGTGTTAAACGATACCCGATATTACTTTCCAAGCTTGTACAGATAACATGACAGCTCTCATATATTGACGGTGAAATTATTTATTACTTTACATATAAAACACGAGCCTTTATTGATGAACTACACTGGCCTGGAAAGCTTTTAAATTTAAATTCCGAATTTCTTAAATCGGTCTAGAATTTTCGGAGCCTATTCAATTCAAACAAACAATCAAATCTTTCCTCTTTATAATATTAGTATAGATATAGACATGTTTTTCGTCAATTTTAAGGTTTTCAATTAAATGCATTTCTCCGAAGCTGTATATGATCTGCCATCGCTCTCTCATTCTTGATTATGAAACGCGCGAAGAATCAACAAGCTCTTTAGATCAGTGCAAGCTGTGCACGTGCGACTCGAATCGCAATCATTCTGAAGAAGTCCCTCGTCAAAGGATGAAATTGCATTCTTCCAACACAAACAACCTTCAGTTCAGAGCAAACCCTCTTACGTTTCTAATGAATCCCTGGCTCGTATAGCGTATGCTTTCAGACCATGAAATGGAATGAAATATTTAGTAACTCTATTTTAAACTAAGAAAACTTAGACAAGTTACAATTAGGGATCAAGACTGTCATTATGTCATTGTTTAGTAAGGTAAGCTATGAGTCACAAGGTCTGAATCACTCAACTGACTTTCTTCCGTAGGAGTTTGTACTGCATGACAGGAGGGTTTCTCGCTCTTGCACTCATTGCTTATTCACACACAGGGTTTACAACATAATATACTTCTTTGAGATATATCACGGCGCTAGATCTTGGTTCCATTTTGTAAGGCGCGTGCACGGACTGAGCGCAGTGTTTGGCTACTTATTTACGTACCTAATCTGTCAAGGTCCGTCCCTAGATTTGTAGTAAGTGCTAGTACTAACCTGTGGTGTTGCCATGCATCTCGATGATGCATTTCGACTCCCTGGCGATCTCCCTGGAGTTGAAGGGACGCACCCTGACCGCGACCTTCACAGACGACATGGCGGCTGGTTCGTTCTCTCGGGGTCGCTACTGCATGGGTGCGGGCACGGTGTGCCTACGACAAAAGAAATAGGTTAGGCTGTGGTAACTACACGGAGTTTGGTAGTCTTATACAGGACAAGGATTGTTGCCTAAGGTAGAATTAAGAAAATGACGTGACATCGTCATTGAGATCGTAAAATTAAAAATTCATTCGTCCAACCTTTGGTTTACGCGATACAATGTCATTGTTGTCTATCTATTCTACCAAAGGAAAGAATCCCTGTGCTTTAGGCATTGTTTTTTGTTAGGGTTTACTGGGATGAAGAATGCTTGTCGTAATTACCTCTTATCTACATATATTATATTTCTTATGCAAGGTGAATACCGGCATATGCAAGGCCATGGGTCTGACTAGTTCAGGAACCGACAATGTCATAATTATATCATGATACCATTACAAAGCATTTTGTTGAGAAGGGCTGCAAAGAATATATGGATACAGAATACACAGAAAATGGCTACGTGGATTCTAATCCAAACACATACTTTAAAAATTCTAGTCGATGTCTCATAATTTTAAAAACCTAGTAGAACTAGAAGAACAGTTTTGATCTCATCATCAATTTAATTTTAAATATCAATAAGTCAAAGAGATCGAACGTGACCGCACCGAATGGAAAGATCGAAAATCGGCTAATCGAAATAAACGTCAAAGAACGTTGACACTCAACCTAAAATAACAACCTTACGACTTATTCTTACTTCAAAAACGTTCAACAAAGATTATTTTGCAAACTCAAGAGTAAAACCTACGTGATAGAAATTTTTGAAGAGCCTAAGCGTACGCCCCCACGGCGCCACAGACACTAGCAATTATGCTAGGCTTTGGAATAGCTTTAATGACTCTGTGACGACATTCAGACGGAATATTTCAACAGATACCTAAGACTTAAGGCTCTAACGACGGATGAATTTTCCATTTAAAAATTTATCCGTCGCCCTACTATTGTAATTTGAGATGATTTTCACCATGGTTTGCTATTATTTGTATTACAAAAGTATTTGTTTAGTTTCGTGCCACAACCTTTTGTATAATACTTATCTGCACAAATATAAGGAGCACATTTCTTTTTAGATGTAAAATGCGATTAGGTTTATATATTATTTTGTAAAAATATGGCAGGTATTTTGAAAAAAAAAATATGGCAGGAACCGAGTTACAATCTGTTATAATACAAATAACAGCAGATCATGCTGAAGTTATGCTTAAATTACAAATAATTTTGGTCGTCGCTGTCGCCGGAGCCTTAACATTCACTTCTAAGGTAATAGCTTTATCAAGTAACCTTTGTAAGGTTACTTTTGAAAGGCGTAGAGGTGTAAAGTGTGGAATTCATGATTCTTTATTATTTTCTGGGATAGAATTTTAAGGAATTTATAGTAATTACGAAGGAATTTCTCAAACGATTTTCTATGGGTATCTTCGTACTCACGTAGATTTTCCTATTATTGATTAAATGTCTTCTCAGTGAAGTTTTTATACAGGGTGGGCCATAATTTTTTATACTTTTTTTGTACTTAAATGAGAGTCTCAACTATGGAGTAACTTTTTGAAAACTGGTTACAGAAACAGGTTCTTTTAATATGCAAGAATTCATGTAAAATACAATCTGCCATGTCTTTACGGAGCTAAACCGTTGCATTGTCCGTATGTTATAGTAATAACAAGCTAAACATTATTTTCAGACCATCAAAATACAAGTTTAAATATATGTTAAAGATTTTTATCTTTGTATATTTATACTCAGTGAAATTAAGCAAAGTCGAACTAGCGCTGTAGTGGATTTACTAAAGTCCCTAAAGTTAGAGATAAAGATTTTTATTTGCTAAAGACATGACATGTGATAAGTAAGGTTACAGGTAATATATATTTCGTGGTTCAACATGCTTTACCGTACACAAAAAACTTAGAGAAAATTACGTGCACTAATTTAACATAAACTAAAATTTATCATAGAAATAAACGGCAATATTACATACCGATAGTATACTATGTGTGTGTATACCCGTTTCCACTTATAGTAAATATCATCGATTTCAAGTCTTTTTCATAGCCGGATAGTATATTTTTAAAAGAATAACGAAAAAAACCTTAAAAAAGTCAAGACTAATTCCCATTGGCCATAAGCATTAAACGCTCTCGGACTATACCTTATCAAACCATCTTATGAGGCTTTACACGACCTGATTTTATCATTATGTCTGAAACTTGCCAAGTTTCGTCCCTCTAACGGCTGTGTTAAGGACAATAACAATTATGTTAAGGACGCCATGACTTTTGAATGGCTGTCGACGAAGCCTGAAAGACGGTTCAGAGAATTACTTTTGGCAGATTTTTTTGCTGGTTATTACAGTTTTTGAAGTGGAAGGCGTTTGTTAGAGAATCTACATAATAACATATAACTACGTTTATTTTTATTGTTACCTTAGTTGTTCCTTTATAAACATGTTATTTAGGTTTTCGTCATTAAAGTCCGTAAGCCCAATCAAATAACTAGCCAGCATCCCGATCACCTGAGGACTCTATGAGTCGCTTAGCTTCTGTGCTTAAACAACCATTTCACGGATTTTAACTTTAAAGTGAGTAAAAATTAAATGGTATCACAAACCTCTTAACGTATAAACTTTTTAATTATTTATTATTTATTTTAACGATACTCTTGTGTCACACAAGAGTTTTGTTGCCAGCAGTTTGTAAAGACGGGCAGCAGATAATGATTGTAAGCTACTAAACTAAAAGGCTGTCCATTTTTCTTATAATGCATTTTTGTTAATGTTTTATGAACAAAAAAACTATTATTGTATTATTATGTTTTAAATATCTCAAAAACGTTTACAGCTAAGATTGCTCTACATAAAAACCCAATCAACTAAAAGAAACAATTCCAAATTCCAAGTTCAACCATTAGCAAAACCCTACCGACTTTATTCCAATTCACGTAAAGTTTAATTCAGCTCGATTCTGATTGCTTACGGTACATTTTTTGCTAGCAGGTCAGACCGTTCGATTGCCGTCACGGTGCCGCGCATGTCCGAACTAGGAGTTGCGTGTGCGCAACACAGCCGAATCACAACTATTTCACTGCTAATACCAAAGAATTACTATTACAAATTATATTATGACTATTATAAAGAATATTTATCGGGTATTTATCGCGTAGCTTTTGTTTTATTACCCCCTACAAGGTTACAAGACACGCGATAAATACCTGATAAATATTCTTTAAATATGTCAAGAAATTGTAAAATTTAAAAAAAAATACTATGTATTACAAAAATATGACCTTTTGAAACTATTATAGTTGCATGTAGGGTAGATAAACAATCTATCAATTAATTCAAGAAAGCTCCTTAAAAGGTAGTTTAAAATTTAATTTTTATAATATGATAATAAAAAATGCTGAACTCACTCACACTCAGCATCATCTTGTCCCAAGCTAAGTAGAGCTTGTGTTTGTGGGTACTAGATGACTGATATACTCAATAAAGTATATTCGATAGATAGAGATGTTTTATTAGACATAGAAAACGGAACTATTTGCAGATCGTACAAATATTCGTCCGGAGGCGGAAATCGAAACCGCAACCTTCTGCGTCGCAGGCAGACTTTCAGCCACCGCCCCCCAGAGGTCTTAATTTTACTAACATATGAGGCTACCGAATACGAAATGAATCATAATAAGGGTTCCTTGAGAGGCTCCTGGAGGTTCCTTGAGGTTCCTGGAGAGGCAAGTCCAGCAAGTCGTGGACAGACGAGTGATAGGTACGTAATATCCTTGTTTTATTTGCATATGAATTAAACCCGCCTTCCGAAGCAAATTAAATTATAATAAATTTTCTGTATAATTTGGCTCACTGAAATCAGTATAAATACATACGTTGCACCTTTACTAGTAGGCTTCACAAATACCGTAATGTTACCTAGTATGGAAACTGATTTAAATGGTAAAAGACTTGTATGTCGTAACCGATCGAATTTTACCGACATTTGTAGAAAAGAGCACGGTCTATATCAACATAATGTGGGCTATATCAACATAATGTGAAGGAAGTAATCCTTGATCATGCCAATACCATAAAGTAATGAAAATAAAGCAAAATATTCGAGCAGGTATCAGTAAGATATTTAAAATCGTAGTATCTTAATTACAACAAAAAGAAACTGTACTATTATGCAATGCATCCAAAATACCTACATTTAGAACATATTCGATTATGCAATTCCTTACGACGCACAACAAAAGAACAAAAGTCCTTCAAACACTTTCACGACACTGATTATCCCAAAAAAGGATGTTTCGAACGAATCGACACGTACCAAGAAATAAGAAGAGATCACAAGTTCACAACACAGTCGCCATCACAAGGCTCGCGAACAAAATGGTGAATGTTTTCCTGAAATACGGCTCGCGTGCTGTAATTGGGCACAGCCGACTGCGCACTCGGCTGTATCGAAAGTGTC